>CM034464.1:30042420-30533517 GCA_019925255.1 Litchi chinensis | reverse complement strand
AAAAATGTATGAAATGACCCAATTGGAAAGAGCCTCCTCAAAATTGACCTTATAATTTTATATTCTTAAAAAAAGACATCGAATGGACAAAAATACCCTAAAGGAAAAATGGGCGCCATAAATGACATCCTAACCCGCCAGCTGCTGAAATACATCAATAACTCATTTATGTCTTCATCCAATTTGTCCAGATGCTGAAATACATGCATAACCCATATTTCTCTTCTTCCATTTGCCTGTTCTTAGTGTGTTGTGAGCCTCCATGCCTGTGAACGTGCGAGCTACTGAAATGCATGCATTTAACTTGGCTTTTCTTCCATTTGCCTCTTGTTAGTGTGTTGTGAGCTTCCATAACTCATTTGTCTCTTCATCCAGTTTGCCCAGCTGCTGAAATACATGCATAACCCATTTTTCTCTTCTTCCATTTGCCTGTTCTTAGTGTGTTGTGAGCCTCCATGCCTGCTAACGCGCGAGCTGCTGAAATGCATGCATTTAACTTGGTTCTTCTTCCATTTGCATCTTGTTAGTGTGTTGTGAGCTTCCATGCATGATAACCCGACAACTTCTCAAATGCATGGACAACCCATTTGCTTCAATTTCCATTTGTGTCTAGTTAGTATGATGTTACCCTCCCGTCGAATGTAGGCTTCGATTTTGTCTCTTCCCATACCTCAATCGGGCTTCTTAGTTTCCACATGCTACTGTCTTCTCAGTTCGACACCCAAAGTGTTGTCTCTCTTTCGACGGCAGGCAGAAGGAGTGAGTGAGGTTTTGGACGACATTATACTACGCCATAGCTGTCGGACATCTTGTTTGCTATAGCGACTTCTTCTCTGTAGGTGGTAAGTTTAGTAGACCAGTTTTACTTGCTATGGATATCCGAATGTGGTAAGTTTATTTGAGTTGTTCTTTTGTGGGTATGTTTGATGTAATTTGTGTATGGTGTTGTGGGTATTAATAGAATGAGTAAGTTAGACTATATTGGTAGTCATTAATGTTGAATGTTTAGTTCAAATGTTGTAAATGATTGCATTGGTGGTGTTTGATATTGTAATGTAAGTAGTGGGTTGCATGAAAAACAATGGTTGGTAATCCCAACCTTCAGGTTGGGATTCCCAACGTGAAGGTTGGGATGGCGTTTAGGCTGAGAGATATCATTGGTGATTGAGAATGCAACATGATAAAGAATCTCAACCTGAAAGTGAAAAGAAATTCAGCTGAGAATGTATACAAATGTTTGTTTTGTTGACATAAATGCAATTTGTTTGTAAGAAAAAAATAAGAAATACAACTTGCAATTATTTGGGAGATTGTGAGAGTTGAGGTGCTTGTTTGGGACAAAATAGGAGGAAGCAATGTTTGGATATAAGTAGTAACCACAATGTTGCCTTCATTTGACAGGTTGAAGGTCATGGATAAAGTTCGGGTTGCATTGCAATACAATGGTGCGTGGCTGAATAAGGGAGGAAACGTTATGTACGAAGGTGGGAAGACAAAAGGAATTTTGTTGTCGAGGACAGCAGCGTATCAAGAATTACACGATGCAGTATGTCATGCACTTGATATAAACGAAGCTGAATTTGCAATTATGATGAAGTTCAAATATAAAATGTGTGATGCCGCCCCACCAATTGATGTGTTGAATGATAGTGATGTTGAGTTCTTTATCGCTGAAGTGAGTGATGTCATGACGAGGAATCCATTATGCATTACAATGGAACGTAAGGGTGCCTCCACAGCAGCGGCATTTGTAGATGCGGAAGAATGGGGCAGCAATGATGGAGTAAAAGATGGCGCAGTAAAATGTTTGGGCAGCGAAGTACCGATACTGCAGAACTGATAATGAGCGATGAAGATGTGATAGAGGTTGATAACAATGGAGACCTTGGATTTGTTAATTTAGGAAGTGAAGCTGCAGATGTGTGTACATCTCCATTGACACCTACGGAACCATCACCAATTGATAGGGTTGACAATTCAAAAGAGAAGAAGCTGAAATCAGAACAAGTTGAATGGGATGGTCATGTTGCAACGACATCTTCGATTCCTGAGGCAATAGATTATGGCCGTATTGATAGTATGTCCAACAGTGTTAAAGAAGTTCGGGCCGGTGATATATTCTCCAATAAGGAGGAGCTACAACTGAATATAAGAATGTTAGCCGTGGGTAGACAGTGTAATATAAGAGTGAAGAAATCCACGAAAGAGTTATTGGTTATGGCGTGTGTGGAGAAAAGTTGCAAGTGGTGGCTGCGTGCAACAAAACTTGTGGGGTCAGAAGCTTTTCGGGTGCGGAAGTACAAGCCGGACCACAGTTGTTCTCTTGATGCGCTCGTTTTTCACCGTCCGCAAGCAACAAGTAAATTGATTGGGCATTGCATAAAATGGAAGTATGAGGGTGCTTCTCAGTGTTATCGTCCGAACGACATAGTCGAGGACATGAAGAAAAGGTATGGACTGAGTTGTAATTATAATAAAGCATGGAGGGCTAGAGAGGTTGCAATGACATTAGCAAGGGGATCACCGGAGCAGTCTTATAGTGTGCTTCCGTTATATTGTGCGATGTTGGAAATGAAAAATCCAGGGACTATCACCCACATTGAATGTGATGATTCCAATCGATTCAAGTACTTTTTCATGGCATTAGGAGGTTCGATTGGTGGATTTAAAACTTCCATTCGGCCCGTTATAGCCGTTGATGGAACATTCCTAAAAGCCAAGTATAAAGGTACCCTATTTATTGCGACTTGCATGGATGGAAATAACCAAGTGTACCCATTAGCTTTTGGCATTGGAGATTCAGAAAATGATAATGCATGGATTTGGTTTATGACAAAGTTGCATGGGTGTATTGGAGAAGTTGCGGATCTTGTGTTCATTTCAGATCGAAACACAAGCATAGCAACAGCTATTGAACATTCGTTTCCAAGGGCATTGCACGGAATATGTATGTATCACTTGGGACAAAACATGAAGGCCAATTGTAAAGGTAGTGATGTGCAGCAATTGTTTTACAAGGCTGCCAAAGCATACCGGGTTGCAGTGTTTAATGCGCGTATGTCCCAAATCGCAGGAGTTAATAACAATGCAGCTCAATATTTGATGGTTGCGGAACCTACCAAATGGGCTAGATGTGAGTTTGATGGTAGAAGATATTCCATAATGACAACAAACATTGCAGAGTGTTTGAATGCCATTTTGAAGGAGGCACGAGAGCTACCGATCACGAAGTTAATCGAGCATATACGTGGTGTACTTCAAAGATGGTTTTGGGAAAGGCGTGAGGAAGCTGCGAAAATGCCTACGCCAATGACCAGTTGGGTTGAAGCAAAGCTGCGACAGAGGATGAAGAAAGCATGTACTTATCCTGTGCGACCTATTGATTCGGAAAAGTATCTTGTCATAGATGAATATCTGAACCCAGTTGTGAACCTGCAGAATAGAACGTGTGAGTGCAAAAAATTTCAGCTAGACCAACTGCCATGTGCACATGCACTAGCAGCCTGTAGTAGTCGCCACATATCTTGTTATGACTACTGCGCTTTGTACTATAGCGTGGAAACTTTAGTAGAAGCGTATGCAGCTTCAATTCATCCGGTTGGGCATGAAGATGACTGGATTTGGCCTGAACATGTTGAAGTTCCTATTGTCCTACCACCTGAAGGTCGTAAGCCACGTGGACGACCTACCAAAAAAAGAAAACCTTCAAAAGGTGAAGCCAAGAAGCAAACAAAGTGCAGTAGATGTGGTGGCTTCGGACACAATAGACAAAAGTGTAGGACACCTATTCCAGTATGACCAGCAACTGCACGGAAATGGGCTGTAGAATTGACAGCGTAAGACAGCAACTTCTTATATTCTGATGTTGTGAAGTGTACTGCAATTGATTTAAAGTTGTTGTTTTGTCTATAATGTAATTGGTTTGTATTATGTCCTTAACCTGAAAAGCTGCAGTTGGATGTCATAATTTCAGCCTCATCGCTGTAGGTTGGCGTTTTTAAGACAGGCTGAAAGTTGTGCGAGTTTGGTTACAGAGGCTGAATCTGTCCTAATATTGTTAAAGTCAGGGTCAAGAGCGTCAAGAGGAAGCAAATGATTGCACCAGAAACAGGTCAAATGATAAACATGGAGCAGACTGCAGCAGTATGCTGCATCTTCAAAACAAGTTGTGCATTGCATCAATGATGTTTGCAACTTAAAAGCTGTAGATTTCCCTCGCCTGGCCAGTTAGTGTCACGTTAAAAAGGGTTTTTGGATGGTGATGGGGGTTTATATATCATGGGGTGGGGTCGGGGGATGTGAGGTTGAGTGTGGTGGGCAAAGGTGGGTTTAGAGTGTGCTGAGAAATTGGCGAGATGATGCATATAGTGGAGATAAGTGAGTGTGATGATGTGGAGGTCTAAGTGGAGGCTGGGGTGTTGATGTTTTGTGATCACATGAAAAAGAGGTTGCTTGGTGAGAATCTTGACAAGGTATTGGCTCTTTTGAAGGTATATATATTTATGTATAAATATATGTACATCATCACATGTTTCTATTATTATGTTTTTGTATAATGACTGCTTATATGTTGATGTTGGTGGTTGATTGATCTTAGTAAAGTAAATGGACTTAGAAATTTTGTCTTTCTTTATGGGGTTTATTGAAATGGGCGTTTTGGGTATTGGTTTTTAGTTTTGGCTCATGAGTCTTCATGAGTATGTTTTTTTGGTTTGATTTTGCAGTCAGTGATGGTAAGTGAGTCGTTGTCTGAAAAGGATAGAAAATGGGATGTTTGAGGATTCCTCACAACTCAGTATGTTTAATGTTTATTTTGTTGTATTTATTTAGTAATTTTTTTTTTTTTGTATGGAAGTAGTAAATTTCTGTCCTGCTATCTTGGTTTGCTAGAGCATTGGTTGTCTGAATTCTATGAATTGGATGGTAGTTGATAAAATTGATTTAAAAGTTATGAGGAATGCATGTAGTTGTAGTTATGCTCTGAAGTTGTTATGGCAAAATGGTTATCTTTTTGACATAATGTGAACATGTAACGGAAATAAAATAAATCCAGAGTGAATTTTTATTTTCTCATTATACGTGGCTTCTAATTGAATAAAAAAGAAACTTGTCATGAGTTCTTGCGTTACTTAGACTTAATCGTTAGCTTTTGAGAACCCAGTAAGACAAATGTAAAAAAAAGGTTTATTATTGTGTAAAGTAATTAATGAATAGTTAGGACATGAAATAACAGTATGCATATCTAGCTTTAATCAGTTTGTTGTCCAGCATATGTTGTTCGAACCTTAATACTATCAGCTGCCAGGTTTTTAACCAGTGCTATGTATGTAGATGCTATTGCTTTATTGCTCATTTATTGGATAAAAACATCCATATTTCCTCAGTTCTGCTGTAGTGGAACTTATGTAATATTAGTGCTCTATTGTAGGTGTGTGCAACTATCATGTTTGGTTCAGGGATTCTGTCGTGCTTGGAGTACCTAACAGCCATTCCATGGTCCAATGACGAAGAGGAGAAAGTCATATCTCTACTTGCTGAACTTGACCTTCATGTCTCAGTAACTGAGGTTTTGCAGAGCGTAACATGTGAACCATCTACTCCTACAAGAGCGGATGACATCTTCTTGAAACTGCTGAGTGAGGTTGTACAAGCCAAAGATGATGAAGCTTTTATTAGACAAACGAAGGGGTGCCAGCAGTAGGAAAATTTTCTAACATGCTGAGATTCATTGTTAAAGAGCTAATGTTATTTTCTTATCACTGAGGATCTGTTGCTTTTTTCTTTCCATTTTGTTTCACAATGGATGAAGCTATTTAAAATTTAATGAGGAACTTGTTTTTTATAAACTTATTCTCATTATTTGAATTATCTGTTACTAGGCATGTATAAAACTGGTTTTTCTGTTATAATGATAAAATATGTAACATTTTGGTACTTTAAACAATCTTCTATTCTTGCCTCGCCGGCTTGTAATGGCACCGTGAATTTAGGTGATACAGTTATGGTATATCTTCGTAAGAAATTGTTTGGAAGGATTTATACTGATGAGTCAATTGCAGCATTATCTTTTTAAGGCTAAAAGTTGGATTGATTTTACCAGGTTGATCCATCTACTGGTGAGGCAGAGGATGATGGTGTTGAAGATGAATACCAGTTGGAGGTCCTTGATGTTGTTGCGGCTGACTACATGATGAAAGTGGGAGTCTCTAATTTCAGTTGCTTATTATGGCTTTATGGCGAACTTCATTTGGAAAAATTGGTACAGAAAGTGCTAATGTTGAATCTATTTCATAAACCTGAATCGCAAGCGGCCGTTTCTTGTATCAAGATGTTCAAAACATGGTGGATGGGTAATATGATCTCAGATGCAGGCCTGCTTCTTTAATTAGTGCAAAATTTGCTGCTTGGTAACCTCTGATGCAGACCTACTTCTGAAGATCATAAATGGAATATGACTTATTTAAGATGGTGAGAAATGTCACTCAGAGACCCCTTACACTATATGATCATATATGTAGAAAAGAAAATGGGATAAGTAAGGGTAGAAAAAGGTTGCAGTATGAGATATAATAAATTTGGATTTAACTCCAGCATGGGCAATTTGAGTTATTGCCGTATTGATATCAAATATTACTACCATAAGACGTTAGAGACATCGGGTTTATATTTAAGTTCTATTTAATTTAAAAAATAAAATCTCAGGCATTGACAACAAGTAGGCATAATTTTTTTGGTATCAGAGACAGAAGATAAATATTGAAGAGAAAAGTTATATACAAGATACACAAGTAGGTTATAGGCAAACATGAGCTAAACACTTCTGTTAATGAAAAAAAAAACAGATGTTTAAAAAGTGCACTTCAATAGGATCCAAAGAAAACGGAAGACCCACCTTCACTTTAATTACTACTGCTGCTTCCCAAATGTTGGTAATAAAACTAAATCAAAACTTGACATGGTCAGAAATAGATACAACACACCGAAGCCACATCAATCAAAAGCATGGTGATTATTCACAGTAAATGCAAAAATTGCACTATCAGAAACACCAAAGGACATATGTGCTAACTATAATATGAGGCGCAAAATATTAGCACTTCTGGACATCCAAGGACAGGATATGTTTCAAGGCCACTGTGCTTTTGATTGATGTAGAGCAGATCTTTGCCAGCATCATGGGTGATGGAAAAGTCAGACTTTATGATTTAATGGCAGATGCCATCTATGCTGGTATTCAGGTGGGTCAAAATGCCTCACATCCATTCTGCAAATCTCATTAGTGGAGGCACACCATCTATGCTAAAAGGACAAGTCATTTAGGTTCATTCAGGAATGATTCGATGATCATCCTTATGGTATCAAACAGCTTCAAAGAAACCAGAATACCCCCTGTAAACAATTGAATGCTTTTAATAAGATAAAAGAGCACTGTAATGCACAGTTACGAATAGCGTTTGTAAACATTCAGCCTGTTATAATCCTCCTTTGCCTCTTATTCCATTCAAATCGTGCATATATATTTCCAATTTCAAAATCAATAGTTGCACTACTTTGTCATGACTGAAATAGCACCCACCGATATTCAGTAACTGATAAGTTTGAAAATTTAGCAGGGACAACTGTCATTAGGCACACCACAACACTTCTTTCATCATTGCATCTAAGTTGCAATTTTCCCAACAATCATATTTGGATACAATAAGTTATAGCATACAAAAGTAGTTAGAGTTTTTGTCAGGAGTCATGGAACATTATCTTCAACCGTATCTGTCTGACTACTGAAGACACCGAACCACTAACCTGTTCAACACATTAATAACGCTTAGATTTTTGAGTATGTTGGACTGTTTCAACTTGATGTCAAAGTAACCATTTAAAACCTCTAAGGTAAGCATTGGGATATTATTACCTCCATGTAATTGACCAGACCATTTCCATAAATCAATAGCTAGCTGTAACCGAAAATCTGGTATGTGGGATTTGTCGAATGAGTTCACCGCAAACCGTGAGCCATGTGTTCGGCCAACTTGATAACAAATATCCCACAATCACCACTACTACAGAAACGTGGCAGCAAACCAGTTAGCACATATCGTACATGTTGGTAGAAATAATGTAAATAGATAATGTGAATGGTACAGCTCTTACCCTGATTCTTGTTGTGGCGTTTTTTCGCATCGTGACACTGTCCATCCAGCCTTCGTATACCAGTCTCCCGTCATGCGCGTATCTGTCCTATAGTGATCAGTCTTCTGAAGAAGCAGTGGCAATAGTGTTTGTATGGGTAGCAAAAATTGTTTGTAATTGCGTACGTACGAGCCCAATGAGTCAAAGAGGGTAATAGTTCGCTCATTGAAGTGTACTTTGATAAGGACCCAATGTACACCCCTGTAATTCAATGGCATGTACAGCTACAGACAGGACGTGCAGAATAGCAACAAGCATTCAGATTGTGTATGTAATATAACAGTAAAAGTGTACTGCAATGCCAGAAATTCAGTATGGTACCGTTGACAGTCCAGTCCATGGACGACAGGCAACCTGCCGTGATGCATCTTTGCTACCAGAAACCTCCCCCATTGCGTATCTGATGCACATGTCATCGTCTTCCCATATCAGTTTTTTCTTGGTATAACACTCCCACTTACTTAGCAAATGTTGCTACATTTAATAAAGTTACAAATTCGATTAGTAAGGAAACAAGGTCACTTGATTAACCACGCAGCGTAGTGGGAACGAAACAATAAACTTACCCCAAACAAAATATCTGTTGTTGTGAATGCTTCCATCTTGTTCGTAGGCCACCTCATCGACTTCCATCGAATAAAGCATAAGGCCGCATCCATATGCTGAAACACGGGGAAAATGTCAATGTTGCTACTGAGTAATATATGTATAACTTACCTAGTTGCGATATTCATTTGACGCACCGAATCAGCCAACCAGACATCGGGTTTGGACAAGGCCTGAAACCACTGCTGGCTGCAGTCCCCTGTTGGCAAGCGAACCATAGGTCTGCAGTGACATTCAAGTGGTTGACACTTGTTACCAGAAACAGCACATACCACTGTAAAATATATTAAGAATAAAGTAAGAAGGACATAAACATACAATGCATTAGGTACATCTGTGTCCCGCCATGCTTTAAAAGCTTGAAGTTCCGAATCGGACAGAACTGGAAAAGGTTCGAATTTGGTGCGCTTTCTGGGAACAACTTCAATTTCCTGAAATGGAGACGAAATTTGTGGACCCTTTTTCCGCTTTCTCTTAATAAATTTGGATTGTGGTATGATCTTCATACTTATGTCCGAACCGATTGAAGGTGACCCTACTATTGGATTATGGATATGTTTGGTTTGTGGTATGATCTTCACACTTGCATCCGAACCAATCGAAGGCGACGCCTGCCATGCTTCATGTGCGACGATAGGGTTCACTGTCAATTTCTCACCTAATGTGTCCATTTCCCCACTGTAAAGACCGTCTACACTCCTATCGCCCGCAACTGTGCGTTCCCCTTCCACCCCAGTAGTGTCTCCCTTGGTTTCACCCGTTAGCTCTTCGTTCTCCTGTAAAGCAAAATTCCAACCATATGTTTAGATGTTAATACACAGAACTTACTTGCGGCTCTTGCTGCCATGCTCTTATTTTGAAGTGTACCTTTGCTGTAGGACTGTTATGTTCTGTAGGAACAACTGTGTTTCTAAATAAAAAGTCTACAATCTTGTCAACCTTCTTATTTGTTTCCTGTACCAGAAGCATTGTCTCTTCTAGGTTCTTATTTGTGTGCTGTAGTGATTTCCTGGTTTCTTGCTGAAACTGCTGCAACTGTTTCACCATGGTTTGTAGTTGCTCATCCTTTACATTACTGCCATCCTTGCCACCCTGTAGCCAGCATCAGTTAATGTCATGCTGATGGGTTTTTGTCGGATAAAACGATTGATAGAACCAAACTAAAACCTAACAACTATTGTACCTGCTCAGACGACCCTGGTCGAACTGGCTGCGCCTTCAGAAATCCACCAACACCGGCCTTGTCAGTCTTGTCATGCTTCCCCTTGCCATCGCTATCAGAGGCGATGCTATCAGAACCCCCCTCAGCTGGACCCTTCTCCGTCGTCAGAAAATATTGGAAGTAATCCTCCTTTGCCTCTGCAGCCGTCGCCTCCAACGTAGGATGTGCTTGCAGCTGCCATGACATGGAAATAGAAATGATTGAAAACATCAAGTACAAAGGACGGCTGGTATAACAAATTAATAATATCTATACATACATCTGAGCGATGCAACAACGTAACTATTTCCCCTGATTGTAGCCTACTGGTACAACTCCAACTCAGGATTCGGGGCAGCGAATTGGTGGATTTAAGTGCTATTTGTTGCCCCATTGTCGGAATCGCTTCACATGCCCATACCTATGCGTGCACAAAAAAACATGAATCGTCTGAATCAAAGGCACCAAACTTTACACAGCAAAATAAACCCAAAAACAGATGAGATGTACCTGAAATGCATATGGGAAACCAGACAAAGAATAGAATGCAGCATCTGTCTTGTGCTTCTGCCCTTTATTACGTTTTCCCACGTTGGCAGCCATTTTCTTAAAATCTTTTTTCATTCCACTCAATGTCATCTCATAGCAGCAACGACCCCATGGGTATTTGTTGAATGCATTCATATCATCCAACAGGCGGATATGCTCCCTTCGAATTTGGTTCTTCGGATCCTTGCCAAGTAACACCGTTTCTAAGAAGTACAGCAAGGCAAGTTTGACGATGTCCTCGTCATTGTCCGAAGATGCACCCCTAAAAGTCGCATCCAGACTTTTGTTCGAAACTTTGCTGCTACCACTAAACATTCTGTGGCTAAACAGCTCACCGGATGTACCTTCCTCACCTGACCCATCTATCGGGTATGCCCCACAATCAAGCCCTGTGACAATTGCAAATTCTTGCATGGAGAACCGAATCAGACTGTCATTCGGAAGTGCAAACCAGAGCTCCTCCGAATCATCACATTCCACTTGTCGGAGAAGCAAGTTATGCACTAATTGACCGGCAAACTTAAGGTCCTTCATGTGAAGCAATTTACCGAAGCAAGACCTGTTGAACATTTCCAACTGGACCTCACTTAACTTATCAGCTATAACTTTGATGGCTCCGAGCTTAGAGAAGCATGTAATTTTGGAACTAAAATGCTGAACATCTGTGATCTTGTACACCAGAGCAGAATCCATCTTTACGGTCACCTGCAATTATAAAAGAACCCATTGAAAAATGCAAACCACATTTTCTGATTACACTGTAACATATACCATATAACATATATTACACTGGTCCAATGTAATTGTATATTGCAGAAGTAATAAAAGTCATGCAATGTTGTACTACAACAACAGATATGTCACACCCTGCAGGTGCAGATCCCAAGTTATTAAGCCATTACTTTAACCTTCATGTAATTTTGCTAATGCAAGTTCTACGCTACTGGTGTGCTTGGCTATATACAATCAGAAATTATTAAAAACATGAAGCATGATTTATAGTTCAGAAAAGGCATGTACAGCAAGTAAGAGACCTAAGCGTAGCCTTGGTTATTGGATTTGTCGAGGAAGCTGCAAGTTTTGGGATGTATTTTATGGATTCACCTTTCTCATGTCCAGCTATGCAAGTTTGACAACCGGCTGTTAGCCTATTTGATGCCATAGAAACATACAATAATGGAATTTATGATGCTATCTCAGAATGACAAGACCAAATGTGCTATATTATATTATATTTTTAAAAAATGCAGTTGCGACAAACCTTGATATAGTTGAAACTAAAGCAAATTGGTGGATTACTGAGAACTTAATATCCGACGAAGAAAATCCTAAGTTGATTTTCTGCCCCCCCAAAAGAAAAAAAATATATCTTAAGATGATGGAAAAGGAACAAACCAAATTTGCTATATCTATGACTACCCTTGCCACCCTGTATTTGAGGATAAGCTTTCCACATAGAGTGGTTCTTCAGACTGATATCCTTTAGGTTTTTCCACACCTAGTTGGGCTATGATTAGTACAAATACATTACCATATGCAAAAGAATATAATCTTTAATCAATATACAACTGCTACTACTAAATAACAAGTCGACCATTCAACTAAATCTCCAATAAGGTACACATGCAACAGGAAGTATATAACTTTACCAAGCGGAGGTCTCTTTTCCTTTGAAAACTTTTCTAGGGCATCCCCTTGTCTGATTGTAGCCAACTCACAAACTTTACCCCAATACCTTCTCTTCTAAGAAACCTGCAAATTTGGACACATACGATTCATATCAATTTTTTATTCAAAAAATTATCCGCACAAGGTGACCTTACTACTAATAAATTTTGTAGGATCCTTTATTTCGTTTTGTATATGAAATCTTCTGAGGATATCTAGTTGCATATGATTATTATTTTTTTTTTGCATATCCCAGCCAAACACACTAATGTTACAAAACATTTGTTGAGGAATACCCTTTACAAATGAATAAGACTGTATTGTTGCTTTTTGGTAAGACTTAGCTTAACGTATAACATTTTTCAATAATCTAGTCGTATTTTTCTATATAGAACCAGAGAATTGACATGAAGTACTGATATATTATTGCCATTCGTTCTATCAAGAAAACTGCTAAGGGCACATAAAGTGAGTCTGCAACATCACTTACGACAGGTCTAAAAAGGTTATCAAATTTCTGATTGTACCTGCAGATATCGCGAGTGCTTGGCCAGTATAATTGATGTTAGCCTTCGCCCACGGAATGGTTGAAACTGCAATCAGCTGATAACACAAAAAGTAAATAAGGACACCAAACAAAAGTCATGATATGCTATATTTGATTGCAAAAATAGAAAATGAGATAAATATAATGTCGAAATTAAAACCTTAACATAATATTTCAGACCTCATTTTTCCACTAACACAACACAAATTGGTAGCTGTCATAGTGAATGGCCAATCAGTTTCAGGGGTTGCCACATAGATAATTTACATTGGGGATATTGAATTAACGGTAAAACAGAAAACCAGGCAGGGGTTTCATTAATGGTTATGGTCCAAAAAGTTCACATCTAACAGCCAAAATCTCAACAAACAATAAAATTCGGAAAGAATGCAGTCACGAGCAAAAATATACAATCCTTAACTGAGAGGCCAGAACAAAGCCACCACGCTCCAGCAAAACAAAGACACGATCCATTACTATCCTGTTTCAATACTACGAATCATACAGTCCAGCCCTTCTTATCAGATAATTTAAATAATATCCCAGATCAGTGTAGCACATGGCATGATTTCAATTACGGTTGCAGTGATTCCCTTCACTAAAATCACTATCAGGTAAATGTTACCCCGTTTCGCACCAAAAAGCAAAATCTTTAAAATGCCATTGACCCCAACAAATGTTACTCTTCTAATTAGCACACTAATGACTCGAACTAAATAGGAACGAACATGACATGGACATGACATACACACATTCATTCATATAAAAACCTCAAATGATCTCCTAACATATTTTGCACACAATAGACAAAATTTCATGTTATAACAAACCAAACACTTCAATCGAAAAACTAAAACAACAAATACTTCAATTCAAACAGACATAAAACAAGAATATAAAGACCAATATAAAACATTAAAAAACATACAGTAAGGATAGTAGTGGCAACGCAAGCGACACCACTAAAGCAGTAATTCTGTTTTCACTTTCACTGCTGCTCGGTGATTTCCTAGCACAATACATGTACGTGTACTATCACTTATACTAATGTCGACAAAAATTGCTTGGTTGGTGCTCACCTCTAAATCATCTTGAATACAGTCAAAAATACATTGTACATACAGCTTCAACTAGCTACGGGGAAGCATACGAAGTAACATATTATAGTACATAAATGAAGAAATCTACTTCAAATAAAGATTCAAAGAGATGGGTACAGAGTTCACGGAGGGGAAGACAGTGCTAGGGGAACTCCAAAATTACTGGTTCCCTAACACTAATTGACAAGATGTCCAATCACTAGAGATTAGTCAAGATCGACTTAGATACTCTTACAATTGAAGTTAATAGCTTCCCAACCAACATGATGGGGATTACGAAGGCATTCCCTATCTGTAGGTCCCAATCCCAATCGATCCCTACCTCCAAGTTGAGACTTTTTCCCAACTTGCAACCACAGGTTTTGATCCCAACCTGGAGGTAGGGATCCCTACTTGAAGGTTGGGAGAACTGACTGATGTTGCAATCCATAAAGAGGGTTTCATCCCAACCTTGAGGTCGGGATCACTATCTACAGGTATTGTTCCAACTTTAAGGTTTGGATCCCCACTTCAAGGTAGGGATCATCCCTTCATGTCCATTCTTACCCATGGTTGATACCAACCTGGAAGTAGGGAACCCTACCTCGAGGTTTTGATCCCAATGTCGAAGAAGGGATCTATACTTTAAGGTTGGGATCCGGCATCGATACTAGGATGCATATATTCTGTTAGATTCCAACCTGGAGGTTGGGATCCTTATCTCCAGATATTGATCACAACTTAGAAGTTGGGATCCAAACTTGAAGGTTGGGATCCTCGACTGATGTTGGGATCCATACCTCGGGTTTCATCCCAACCTCATGGTAGGGATCACTACCTCCAGGTATTGATTACCATCTACACGTTGGGATCCAAAGTTCAAAGTTGGGATCCTCGACTAGTGTTGGGATCCATACCTCGGGTATAACCCAACGTCATGGTAGGGATCCCTATCTCCAAGTATTGATCACAACCTTCAGGTTGGGATTACCACTTCAAGGTCGGGATCATCCCCTGATGTTCAGATCCTCCTAGGTTTCTAACGAACCTGGAGATTGTGATCCCTACCTCCACGTATTGATCCCTACTTCGAAGCTGGGATCCATGCTTGAAGGTTGGGATTAGGCATTGATTTGGGATCCATAACTTCTGTTTGATTCCGATCTCGAGGTTGGGATATCTACCTCTACGTATTTATCACAACCTGCAAGTTGTGATCCCAACTTTAACGTTGGGATCATCCATTGATGTGATATCCACGCATTTATATTTAATCCCAACCTCGAAGTTTGGATCCCTACCTGAAGGTATTGATCCAAACTTGAAAGTTGGGATGCATACCTTCAGGTTGGAATCAAACGAAGCTGAGGTTGGAAATCCCTACCTGCAGGTTGTCAATCCCAAACTCATATAATACCAACCCAAAGTCAACTTATCCTTTCCAAAATCCCAACCTCTGGGTTGTTAATCGCAACCTGTAGGTTGCGCTACCCAACCTTCAGTTTCGACTCATAATACATTGCATGTTTCGATCCCAACTTCAACGTCAGAATCACAACATGGTTGTTGGGACTCCCAACCTGAAGGTTGTGTTTCAACCTCAATTCCAATATTATGTTAAACCTAAATCCCAACGTTGAAGTTTGCATTCCCAACCTCGTGGTTGTGCATTCCTTACGAATACATAATTCCCAACTACGATATTGGAATTCACAATCTACAGGTTGGGAATTCCAGCCTCTTTATTGGGACTCCCACACTCGAGGTTAGGAATCCCCACCTCAAGCTTAGACATCGAAAAGGACCCATACCAAATGTAAACCATCACAACCTCAATTATTGTGTTCACAAAAACACCCAATCCAGTAAATTCAATCGCCACTATACCAAACCCAACAACGACAGAACGATACCAATCATTTAGAAAATTCAAAAACAGCATATAAAAAATGTTAACAACATCACAATGTTGCCTCTACAAATAACATATAACCATACAAGCTACTACAGCATGTTAACCATCACAACCACAATTATTTTGTTCACAAAAACACCCAATGCAGCAAATTCAATCGCCACTATACCAAACCCAACAACGACAGAATGATACCAATCATTTAGAAAATTCAAAAACAACATATAATAAATGTTAACAACATCACAATGTTGCCTCTACAAATAACATATAATCACACAAGCTACTACAATCACAACAACCCATAAGCAATGTGTTCTTACTGTGGCCTTGTTCCGTTCCTGCTTTTGCTACATCCAAGCTTTTGCCTCTTCCTCCGTCAACATCTATATGCTTCTTCCGTCTTTTTCTTCTTCTACTAGTTGCTGACAATTTCACTTTCTTAATGCACAAACGTTGGGACTACATGTGGGTGGAGGAAACCGGAGAGTCGTCACTCAGAGCAGATTCCGCGGTGGCTGGGTCTCCTTTTCCTCCAAATCCGACGGTCAGTAGGTTAGGGTTTCTTACCGACTAAATGACGACAGTGAACAACGGTGGCTGGCTGGGTCGGGCTTCAGATGATGGCTTCGGCATTCGCACGGTCGTGGGTCGAGGTTTAAAAGACGGTGGTGGCTGGAGATGTGTGGGTGACGAGGAGCCACGGTGAAACAAATTTTGGTGACTGAGAGAGCCACAGTCGTTGCAGCTGAGGTGCGACGCTGATGGGTTGACGTCCAACGGTGATGGGCGACGGTTACACCTTCAGATGATGGCTGTTTGTTTTCCTTCAGGGTCACCGAAATGGGTTGGGAATAGACAATCCAATGCCATTCGATTTGGTAGGGAAATAAGGGATGGCTCAGTTGTAATTTACTGACTAAGCAGGGGTATTCTTGTCCAACAACTAACCCATCTGCACAACCTTAACAAGTGATGGGTTATTTCTCAATAGGGTCAGCCAAAAAAGGTCATTTTTGGTTAAAACCCTTTAAAAATATATTTACAATAAAAATCAATTCAGGCCAGCTTGAAAAAAAAAACATCAATTCTTTTTTTTATTAGAAAAAATCAATTCAGGCCCTTATGTGTTTTAAAAGACACCCATATCCTTAAATATATGACATCACATTTTGGATCTTACTAAGCTTAATTATATTTTCAAGGTGTTCAATTTTTTTTTTTATTCTTATTGTTATGAAATTTTTTTATAAGGAATTTTATATTATCACCTAATAATCATCATTATTTTTTAAGTTCGAATGTACAAAATTAAGAGGTTATCACTGCATAGATTTCTAAAAGAATTATTATTTTTTAACTATTAATCTTGTTGCATGCTGAATAACTATAATGTAGTTTTTGTGTGAGGCATTCTTTTGATGAATTATATTTAGAATTGATGTGTACTTATTATCAGGCAAAGAAAATATTACTCTTATTGTAAAAAAGTAAAGACATATAATTAACTAAATAAAAGTTTATTTGGAAAAGTATTTAACCTATTTTCACTTTGAAAAACAAATGAATAATATGGCATACTTTCAAAACTAGGGACATAGATGTAATTTTATACAAATACTTTTTAAAAGTAAATGTATACTTGTTAACTTCTCATGGAAGTTGAGAAGCGATTGAACTTGCATCAGCGTGACTACTCTTCGTACATCTCTAGATCTCAAAAGAGGAGGCCACTGCAAAAAAATGTGCCGGCTAGGGAATTTGACCGTTTAGACTTAAAAATCAACAATAAGCACCATGATTGGGGTTTGGTCCGAGAACGCACTGCACATCACACCCATCAGGTATGTCTAAAATGGGATTGAAACATATTTATCATTTTATTATCCTAAACTTTTAAATCGATATTTGATTTCTATCAATTTTAACAATTAATCAGAATTTTTATCAAATAATTATTTTATCCATAATTAGATAAAAATTAAATTAAATATTAAAAATGTATCTTCATTGTTTATATGGGAGATTGAGAGTGAAGATATTTTTAATTTTTTTTTAATTTAAAATTATTAAATGAAAAATAAATTAAAAATATATCACCACCGTCAAATGAAAGATGGACAGTGCAACATCATCAATGGTCATCATGGTCATCATCATCAGCAATTGTATAAGCTTACGTTGTGATAAAGGCTACTGACTATTTTTAATGTAACTCATGAAAAATTTATTGCAGGATAAAATATGCGAGACCAATGGGTCCACGTACGTCTAATATTAAAATGAGAAAATGAGAAAGTTGATTAAAAAAAGAAAAACGTGTGGGATCAGTGAACTTACAAATGATAAAAGTTGATGTAAACTTACAAATGTGATCCATATACTACTACAAAATTTTAAAAGATATCACTAGCAAGATATCGGTTTTTAAAAAACCAATATTATGAAAGTTTGAAGATATCAATTTACAAAAATATGATATCTTAAATTTTTGTGGTTTAAAAAGACATTGGTTATTATATAAATCAATATGAATTTATTTTACATTATTACATTGGTTTTTTTTTCAAAACCCATATCTTAACTGATTTAAATGTAAAAATATTGATTTTAAAATACACTGATATATTTATTAGATTTTACCTCCCCATTTAAAACACACACCACTCACAATTTCACTCACCAAACACCCAACCCCATTTCACTCGATCACCAAACACCATTTCTCACTACTCATCGGTGACGAGCGACGGCCACCACCACCCACAACCAACATGTGATGGCCGACAACATAGACCGATGAGGAGTGACTCGCGATGAGCGACTACGAGCTACTGATGAGGAGCAACTCTCCACGACCCACAACCAACTCTCCATGAGCTACCCGCGACCAGCGACATGAGTCTCGTGGAAAAAATTGGAGCCTGTACAAAAAGGCTCCCCATTTCCATCATTAACAAACATAGATGAGTTATATTCACTAAGCTTTGAGTCCACTGAAAAATGAATATAAAATTAAATCTGTTACCATTAAAGTTAATAAATCATTTACAGAAGGTAAATAATTAATGAGATTGTATGAACATAGAATGTACCAATAATTGCTTAGTAAATTAAATATAGGATGGCTTTCTAAACATAGGATATATTTAATTTTTTGAAGTTGGGCTTGGTTCCTCTCCAATCAATCTTTGGACTCTATTTAGAAATTTTGATCAGTCATGGTAAAAGTGAAGGTTGTTCAGAGGCAAATTTTACATGCCCACACAATGGGTTTGTGGATTTAAGTCATAATTCTTTACATGTTTTTTGTTTATATATAACCTCATCACTCACTTTTATAGATAAGTTATACTGCACGTTCAAATCTAGTTGTGCATGTGGATGATGATGATGATGTTAAGAAAAAATCTTAAAAGCAATCTGAATTTATTTGCGGGAAAAGAATATTCCTCGAGAAAATGTAATTCACACAAAGTATATAAAATGAAAATGAAGGCCATTTGCTCTTGCTCTCTTCTCATGGGTCACCAGAGAGAAAAAGAATAATAATTATACATATGTACATATCAAAACATAATCTCGCTTAGGAAAATGTAATGGAAGAAGTATTAACTACTAGGCATTTCTCCAAATATCCAAATGGGCATTGGAGTGCTAAAATACAATCATGGTCATCAACAATGTAATGAAAATAGCAGAATCTCCTGTTTCAGCTCTACAAAATGGGCATTGGAGAGCTAAAATACGATCATGGTCATCAACAATGCAATGAAAATAGCAGAATCTCCTGTTTCAGCTCTACAAAATACCCTTTATTTTAACTTCTATTTGAAACAAAATCATCGCTTAATAGTCATTTGCTCTTGCTCACAAATTATGTATACAAAATCTCTCAAAAGACGCCCAACGAATCTCGATACACCCAACTAAGGCTCACAAACAAACTACACTAATGGCTCTCTTATGCATTCTTCAATTGACAAAGGCTCTCAGTTCAACATTTCATGGTGCCATATGATTCCATGATTAAGCACACCTGAAACTGAAAATGATAATTGATAAACTAAAGGCAATAATTTGCAAAGATACGTGTCATTAAAAGAAAATAAAATGGATAAACTGAAGCTATATGCATCTGCTTCAAACAGCTTGAACTGTTAGAATAGAGAAACTATAGCTTTCTTTGACAACACGAGAGCAGATGTGTCCTACATAGCTTAAGCCATATAGAAAGAAATAAATGTCATATTTTTGTGCTTCCACAGTAATACAAGGCAATTTCATTGCAAACTTAACAAGCTATGCTATTGCTCCATGAACAAAAACTAGAAAACCATCTCAACATCCGAAACACATTCTAATGCAACAAATCAATTAAATATGATAAAAATAAATTAATAGGTTTCTCATACAGATCTTCTTGAAAAGCAATGCCCTCTGGCCCTTCTCTCTCATTTAGAGTCACTAACTCAATTATATCATTTGACAGCCTGCTTTAATTTTATGAAAAAAAAAATATTTTTTTAAACATGAATGTTTAGACAATACATGTGCAAAAAATTAATAGCAGTTAAATGTTAGGGGAAGCTCACCAAAGCAATTATCACTAATTTGCTTGTTTTTGAAAGTGGAAGTCTCTCTATAAGGCCCCATTTCCTAAGTCTTCACACTGTAATCAACTCTGTAAACCCCAATTAGCAAAGCTTGGAAATGCCATGTAGAAAATAAAACAAGAACACTTGTATTGGCGTGGTCCTGATAAACTCCACCTTGGACAAGCCAATTCATCAAGTCATTGTAATGGAAGTAGCAGAATCCCCCTGCTTTTACACTGCAAAATCCCTTGATGCAAGTAGCAGTATTTTAACTCTGTTTAGTTCTAACAGTCTATAAACTCAGTATAGCTGAAAAAAATAAAAACCCAAGACTTCCAATTTCATGAACAAAAAGGTTAACCAGGTCTTGAAAGTATCAAAGAAATCTTTATAAATCATTATAACATAAGTCAGATTTAAATTTTTAGATGCAGTGTTAGTCTATACGATAAAACATTGGAAAAGATGAGTTGGTTCTAAATCAAATATATACCCTCTAACGTTATTGATTCTTGAGTAATATTTTGCAATCCAAGCACTAACATGGGGTGGGAATCAAAGTGCTTCTTAACTGGAGTTCCTAACAAGTGAACATTAGGGCGGTGATGCTATCTGCCAAAGTGAAGCAGTCACAAGCTAAGAATTTCTACAAAGCCACAGGAGCCTCATACACACCAAGACCTTGCCCAGCTTAGCTTCAAGTTCCTTGACGGCAGCCACATTGGTATTCATGCCAAACGTTGGCTTAAACACAACCTCCCAGTTCAGCTTTGAAGCAACAGGCTTGAATTGATGTGCCTCAACATCCTTCCATACCAATAGCTGCAGCATTGGCTTGCCTGAGCCCTGGGCATGCATGCTAGTGCTGCTCCCTTATCAGCAAATTGTTCAGCAATGTATTGGGCAATAGCCCTCGATTCTGCATATCAAAACACTCATAAGTGTTAATTCATCATACTAGTTAATAAATAATAATAGCCATCTAAAAGGAAAGCTCAATAAAATAGCAGTACGTTTGAAACATAGCAAACAGCAACCAGTCTTCTTGTTCAAAAACCGGAACTTGTCCAATGGCTGCATCAACCAAAAGAAATTACATTAGATTTAACAAAAAACTCCACATCTACTAATTTGAACTAAAATATTGAATATTATATCAAGAATAAAATGTTTTTGGTACCCCAATTACAGGTTTTGTATACCGTACTTACATTCTTTTCAATGAAGGCTTCAGATTTATGTTCACCGGTTCTCACATCAACAGGAACATACTTGAAATCATAACATTTTGCACCCATGTTCATCCTCCTCACATTCTTATTCACTTGCTATCCTGTGTGCTTGAAATCTTAATGATTTTTGTTGTCCTCACTTGTAGCTGCCTAATCCTCTTCATCCTTCCCTGTGCAGAACATCAAGGAACCAAATTCATTATGTTTATCAAAACATATACTTATATATGATCGAAATGTGAAATGCTTCCACAAAGATATTTCAAAAGGTCATTTATCTGAAATCAACATGTCAGAATCAGGAAAGAATTGTGTACTATAATTATGAGCATTACATTAGAAAGTCTTCGACTAGAACTTAAATTTTGTATCAACTCAAATATAAGCACTGCATAGTTTAGTAGCCAATGAAAAACTAAATGTTAAGTCTAAAATGGGAGATGAAACCACAATTAAGATTGGTAACAAAGTGAAAAGCATTACTGATGAAGTTTTCTCCTCTGGCATAGCTGAAGCCTGTAGGTCTCTGTTCCGCTAAATTGTTAATGGTTGCTCTTGATTCCCACAAAGCAGTATAGCACTACAACAAGAAATTCATGTACCCACTGTATCAGATATATTCCCCATCAAACATAATGTTAGAATTAAACCTTTAGACATCAAACATTATTGTATTATTCTAATTTAAAAAATAAACAAGAACAGACAAATTCAAATATTTTGAGCTTACAGCAATGTTTCTTGAAGAATGCCACCCACCCTCCATTAAATTAAATGTTTCAAGCACCTGCTATCCATCTGCCACAGTAACACTATCGATTGTTGGCTAATAATTATGTAGTGAATGCAGACAAATATATATGAAATTTTTAGCTTACTGTTTTGTGTTGTTCAAAAATGTCACCCATGCAGCTGGCAAGTAAGTAAAATGTTTCAGAGCAATCACTGGAGCACCTGCTCTGCATCACCCTCATCCTGTTTTTCAAAGGATTAAGATTGTGTTGATAAAAAGTGTAACTGGTAATTCAAAGCTATATTTGGAAATCACGCACAAACATATTTGGAAAACTTTCAAATAAAAATAGATATTACACACACATAATGAGAAAACTTTGAAATGAACAGAGATCGAAATGACACACATATATAATTGGAAAACTTTGAAACTAAAATCGAAGCAATAGATAGTAAAAAAAAAAGCAGTAGATATTTTTTGGACAGTTATGAAACCTTTGATTTTTGTGGGACATTAACTTAGAATCAAATGATTTTATTTTAAATAATCGAATACAATGACAAATTTCAACAAGCTAGAATGGACGTACGATCCATAAGACATATAAAAAACAGATGGGTATAAACCCTAATAAAAATGATTAGAACACCCATTTTTCTAAAAATATTTATATGACAAAAATATCCCTAAATAAAATTATAAAGAAGGACAAATATAAATTAACAAAGTAATATATATATATATATCTATATATATATATATATATTACTTTTGCAACTTGAAATAATTTTCTTTTTCCCTTCTTAGTTAAAAACAAAGCAAACAGAATTCCATAAATATTCCTAAAAAAAATTCAAAAAAGGTTTATGGATCTTTACATGTATTAAATAATGTTTCTTTCAAATTTTTATTTTTTATTCATTTGGAAATAAAGGCTGACTAAAATATAAAATAAAGTATTCTAGACAGCAAATTTAGTGGCTTCAACCTTCAACAATGGGTACTTCTTCTTCTTGATAAAGTGTAAGACTAGGTTAGGATTAAAAATTTATGTTTAAGAGAAGTAGAAACAAAAACTAAAGATAGTAAATTTATTTTAATTTAATATAATTAACTTTTTTTATTATAGGAAAGTTTGTTTTAAAGAAATAAAATTAATTTGTTTCTATACGGTTATTATTGACATATTTTTGGTGCTTATATTAATTTGTACATTTTTAAATTTAATCAATAGATGTATTAGTAATTTGAGTGTGAAAATTTGATTTGTGAGTGGCAATAGTTGGACCCATGAAAAATTGTGAATATATTTTTAAAATTTATATGACAGCCAAATCCTTTGTTTAGTAGAGAGACAAGTGATTTATGTTATTTACTTTTTAAATTTTTAATTCATTGCTTGTTTGTGGACCATTAGGTAGATAAGAATTTAATGATTCATTTTAAATAAAAAAATACAATGACTAGATTTTAACAAGCTAAATCTCATCCCCATTTCCCCATTTCTCTCTCTTTTTTTTTTTTTTTTTTTTTTCCATTTCCTTTATTCCCATTTCACCTTGTTTGACTAAAAATTTAGAAAAAAAACATATAATTAAAAGCTTTCACAAAATAATATTATAAAATTTTATCACACTAAATCTACAATATTTCAACATATGAAATGCATAACATTGTACAATAATTACAATCCTATAAATCTACAAAGTCTACAATTATTTTCAAAAATTTCCAAAACCTACAAAATCTAAAATTTCCAAAATCTCTCTCATAATGGGAATCTAAAATTTCCAAAATCTCTCTCATAATGGGGATTGGAATTTGAGGATTTAGGGTCCATTGACAATTCCAATTTCTAGTATCATCCATAAGATAGAGAAAGAAATTGTGTAATCAAGATCTGCTAGATTTGATACCTTTAATATGTAATTGCAAATTTCGAAATGGAAACATTAGGAAATGCAAACCGTCAAAGATTGTATCCCAAATTTACATGCACCATCGATTATTCTATGTATTAGTCAAACACTACTGTTTATAAATAGCTTCAAAAACCATCATCTTCACAAACAATTATATTTTGTAGTATCATCTTCACAAAGAACTATTTTTTTGTAGTTTCATTTATATATAGATAGCAGATTCTCATTCACCATGAAAGGCCTCAGAGCTTTTACTCTTCTTTTGCTTGTTTTGGTCATTATTGCTGGTATATTTTTCATATCTAATATATATATATATATATATATATATATATGTATATATATTTTAGTTTTCTATCTTGAATTTGTTAGTATGAAGAGACTAGATATTGGTTGCCTCCATAAAACACTTGGTAACTATAATAAGAGCACATTTAAGATTGCTTTCATTAGTGAAATAATCACTTATTTTATAAATTTTAAGCAATAAAGTGTTTGATAAAAAACTAGTTTTCGAAACATCTGCCTATTTATATTACTTATAACGATTACTTTATAAGTATAAGCAATTCCAACGTAGACTTCCACCCGATAGTATGACTGTTTTGAAT
This sequence comes from Litchi chinensis, assembly GCA_019925255.1. Classification (NCBI taxonomy): domain Eukaryota; kingdom Viridiplantae; phylum Streptophyta; class Magnoliopsida; order Sapindales; family Sapindaceae; genus Litchi; species Litchi chinensis. The sequence goes on along the minus strand of CM034464.1, from coordinate 30,508,666 downwards.
GTTTGTGGCAGGAAATGAAGTTAAGAAGGCACAGCACAAGGAAATTGTAATAAAAAGTTGTATATTGGAGGAGGAGGATGCACTACAATGCGGTGCGAGAGTGCTTGTAAGAGACAGTATGGACGACTTACGCGTGGATTTTGTTTCTCATTCCAAACGCCAAACGACACTTGCCTCTGTCATCTTGCTCACTGCATATCCTCTTGATAATTTTCCCACTTTGGAATCAAGTTAGGGCTTTATTATTTATTCCCATGCAAACTTGTAACCATGATCTAATGGTTATTTTCCATAGATCATGGCTGTTTTATTAATAAAAATAAATGGGTCTTTATATTTATATATATATTCTCATTGTCTATTATCGTTAAATCTGTCATATAACTTAAATTCATTTCAAGTGCAGGTGGTTGTACACTTCATCATCAAATCTAACAGTAAAATTTCAAGTTTACACTGAACACGTTTGATAAGATTGCATTTGAATAAATCTCGATAATATGTAAAAATAATAACCACATCAATGGGTTGGCGGAAGTGTTTTGAATGAGAACTATTTAGTAATTTTTTTTAACATATACCTCAACCAAATAGGAATCCTTATAAAAAGGATTCTACTTTATCAAAAACCTTTACATGGACAGACAATACTTGAATGAAATAGATCTCTGATGCATAAAGTTCCGATTTTTACAGAATATTAAAATCAAATTTTAAGGCTTTTAAATGAGACTCAATCATCCAAAAGGCAAAAACTTTAAACAGACTCGGATAAAATAAGAGACTCACCCTGCAACTTGTCGGTGACCCATGTTGTCATATCTCTGTAATTGCCTTCCTGTGCGAGAAACCAAACCAATAGCCATATTCAAAAGATGTAGTTCCACTTGTCAGAACCTGATGGAGAGAAGGTCTCTGAATTTTCATATATTCTGATCCTAGGCATGCCTGAGCCTCTGACCCTATTATTCGCTACCTCATATCGGTAACATCTTTGCAAACTATGACAACCGATCATGTCAAATTTCTCCAATGTTGTTGATTGCCAAAGGTAGTCTGGCAATGTCTTTAAACTTGGACACCAACAAAATGTCAAAGAACAAAGAGATGGCATGATTTTGATATCTTCTCCCCCTCTTCCACAAATCCTACTGTCCCACTCTTCCCGTACGAGTAAGAACCTAAACTAAAGAATTGCACTGATGATGAAGAAGATGACGATGTCATATTATCACTTCTCATTCCCAAAAATTCATCACCCAACCTTTTCAAATTATGTATCCACTCAATCTGAAGTGATTCAAGACATGACAGTTTCCCTATATCATTTTAAAGCTCTCTGAACCAGACCAAGAATAGAGAACTAACCTGTTTAGTTTTGTTAAAGACATCAACCACTTGAGAGATGAACAAATCTCAGCACTGTAGCCATTTAGGGTTAATCTCTCTAAATTTGGAGGAGGATGGAAGTCTTCAAGAGCTTATTCATTACTCGCATCTGATGACAACTCTAGAGACAATCGAGTGAGTTTTGTCATATTCTTCAATTCCGCCTCATTAATCTCACCCACATTCACCTCATGACATTTAATGCCAAGACCTACAAGATGATTTAAATTTCTTAGACATTCAAACTTGCATGCTTTCTTATCCCCTCTCACGACTACTCTCTCTAAGGTCCCCAAACTAGTTAATCTTTTAATTCCTTCTGGCATATATCTACACCCAAAACTCAAAAGTTTATTAAATGCCTCAAGTTGACTAATTTTTCTATCCCTTCCGTTAGTTCATTGAGACTTGGACACCAACTAATATCCAAGGTTTGTAAATTATATAATTCACATATTGTTTCGAGTATTTCTTTAATAACATTATTATGAGACATATTGAGGTACCTTAGATGTGTCAATTTATTTATGCCACTTGGAACAACATTAATTGACATATAACTAAGATCTAATGTCCTTAGACTTGTGTAATGATCGAATAATTTTTCTAACGGCCAACTACCACCATTTAATAGAAGGCTACACAATCTATTTTTATCAAATATAGAGATACGAAATGAGGTTTCTCCTTCCAACACTATCATTGCATGACAAGCTTTTCCATACTTAGAGCTGATTAGAAATCCTTTCATATTGTCAACCTCTACACTATAACATTCATTCTTTGTAAGATATTGAGCCATGTCATGCATCTTACACTTTATTATGCTTTCATCATCTCTTCTTTCAAAATCTTGAAAGAATGAGCGCATTGCTAATTTTTCAAAATACTCTCCACCAATTAACTCCATATCTTTGTTTTGTTTTGACTTGAGATAACTATGAGCCATCCACAACTTGATTAATTGATCTTTTTGTATTTCATAATCCTTAGGAAAGATGGCACAATACAAGAAACATGTTTTTAATTCAAAGGGCAAATCAAAATAGCTTAATAATAAAGGTGAGAAAATCCCATGTTCGGCCAGTTCTAGCTCCCACATCTCACTATTTAAGACACATTGCCACTCCTCAATTGTATTTTTAAAGCATAGGAGACTTCCTAAAGTCTTGATAGCTAGAGGCAAGCCCTTACACTTTTTTACAATTTTTCTACTAGTATCTTCAAACGTTTGACCCTCTTCTTTCGACCTTCCAAAAAATGCAACTTGACTAAACAATGACCAACTTCCTTGGTTAGATAACATCTCTAATGGAACTATTTGGGTGCTTTCCATCAATTTTGCAACATTCTCCTTGCATGTGGCCACCAAAATTCGACTTTGGTTGGAACCATGCTTAAGAGAGTCTACCAATTCTTCCCACTTTTCAGATTCTCCATTCCACACATCATCAAGGACAAGAAGAAACTTTTTGTCTTTAATTAACTCTTTTATATTTTGCAACACGGTTTCATATTCATTTACACCTTGTGCGTCAAGTTTAAGAGATTCAAGAATTGCTTTTGCAATCCGTATTCTCTCAACGGGTTCAGAAACACAGACTCATATAGTTTTATCAAAGAAACCCTTAATCTCATCATCATTAAAAACTAGTCGAGCAAAAGTAGTCTTGCCTATCCCTCCCATCCCTACAATGGAAATGATAGGAAAAGATGTCAGTCCATCACTACTCTCACTCAGCAACAAGTTTTTTATATCTTTCTTAACATGGTCTCTACTATGCATCTTTGTGATGTCTACAACAGAGCTAGTTATTTGCCGATCTACCTCAGCTATGCCCTTGTTTGAGCTAAAGTGAAACATATTTCTTTCCGCAGCAATAACATCTAATGCTTTATTTAGCTCTTGTATCTTCTTGGCAATACCATGACGTATAACTTGCCTACTAAAAAAGCCATAACAGGAGATAAGCGAACATACCTTTCTCAAAAGGTTGGAAGCATTTTCTTCAGCTTCCATAATTCGTTGTTTAAGAACGGCTGTGTTGCACTCATCCAATATACCTTCCATGTTGCAGGACACCTCTTTGAGCTTCTCTAACCAATCTCCAACAACTTTCTCCTTGACTTGTTTGCACTCTGCATGTTCAAGCACACATTTTATGGCCTAAAAATTACTGGTGAGCCTATTCACTTCTTCATCAACACCCACAACTAGTCTTACTTCTTGTTCAACTTGTTGTCGGAGGACCAAAGCCAACTGCTTCAGGATTGTTGAAACAATAGCTTCTGCCATATTCAAACAAGGTATTTTGATTATAGAAAAGATGAGTAATCGGAAATATCCGATAAACTTATGATGAAGGCTATACCGACCAGCTTCAATTTAATTGATGAAAAATTTTCCAGAAGTAAAAGCTGTAGGACCAGTGGGTCCATGACTTCTAATATCAAAATGACAAAGTTTATGTGAACTCGACCAGCTTGAGCCACACGTTATAAAAATAACAAGAGAACAGAGGAAAAAAACACAAAAAAGAAAGGGCCCTGATGGAGTCCAACATTATCATGATATATATATATTGAAAAATTGTCATTATATCTATGCTTCACATTTTAGCATTTTAATTACAATTTAAGATTGACAAATTATGGGAGTAGTTCAGGAAAAACCTCTTCCACTTATATTTTAGTTATTATAAGTTTTGAGTCCTTCTGTTTGAAAAAAAGAAAAAAAACGTTTTGAGTCCTTCTCCTTAAAATTTAAAATTTATTCTAATAATTTAAAAAAATCATATAAAAAATTGAAATCTCAAATATATTATAATATTTCTTAAAATCTAAAATTTTTGCTAATATTTAAAATAATCATATAAAAACTTTAAATCTCTCAAATATATTATAATAATTTTAAAAAAATCAAATTTTGAATAGGAAGGCAAAGAATGAGGGGCTTTTTATAGCGAAGTTCTTGCTCTTACTAAAAAAATATTTACAATACCATAAATGATGCAAATAATACACATTTATGATAATAAAGAAAGATTTAACATGTATTTTGTCGTATATATTTATGACATTCATATAAGGAGATTGTATATCATACATTAAGATATAACTGATATATAAAAATAAGATATCTAACATTACTCTTTGATCTTATTTGATGGATGAGATTTGATAGGATAGAATTTGATAGGTTGGATAGAATTAGATAGATGAGATTGAATCTTCAATTGGGTGATGATGACATTGGCGAAGACCACTATATCCAAAGGTCTAAAGAGATGGGCTCGCTTCTCAAACATGCTCAGTGCCTTTGACACATGTAGCCTTACCTTCTAACATACATTTACAAAAATAATAATAATAATAATAATAATAATAATAATAAAAATAAAAAAAAAAAAAAAAAAAAAAAAAAATCAATTCTTTTTTTATTAAAAAAATTTTAAAAGACACCCATACCCTTAGATATATGACATCACATTTTGGATCTTTGTATGCTTAATTATATTTTCAAGGTGTTCAATTTTTTTCTTTTTTTCATTCTTATTGATATGAAATTTGTTTAAAAGGAATCTTATATTATCACCTAATAATCATCATTATTTTTTACGTTTGTATGTACAAAATTAAGAGGTTATTATCACTGCATAGATTTATGAAAGAATTATTTTCTTAATTATTAATCTTGTTGAATAACTATAATGTATATTTTTGTGTGTGGCATTTTTTTAGTGAATTATATTTAGAATTGATATATACCTATTATAAGAAAAAGAAAATATTACTCTTATTGTAAAAAAGTAACTATAAATAATTAACTAAATAAAAGTTTATTTGGAAAAGTATTTAACCTATTTTCACTTTGAAAAACAAATGAATAACATGGTATACTTTCAAAACTAAGGACATAGATGTAATTTTATACAAATACTTTTTGAAAGTAAATATATGCTTGTAAACTTCTCAGGCAAGTTGAGAAGCGATTGAACTTGCATCAGCGCGACTGCTCTTAAAGAGGGGACCACTGTAAGGAAATGTGTAGGCTGGGGAATTTGACCGTTTGGACTTAAAAATCAACAAGAAGCACCATGTTTGGGGTTTGGTCAGAGAACGCACTGCACAACACACCCATCAGGTATGTTTTGAAACCGAAATAGGACATATTTACATTTTTATTATACTAAAACCTTTAAATCGTTATTTAAATTTTTATCAAATTTTAATAGTTAATCAAGATTTTTAATTAAATGATCATTTTATTCATAAATTAGATAAAAATTAAATTAAATTAAATTAAATATTAAATATTAAAAATGTGTTTTCATCGTTTATATGGAAGATTCAGAGTGAAGATATTTTTTAATTTTTTTAAAATTTAAAATTATTAAATGTAAAATAAATAAATTAAATTAAATTAAAAAAATTATCACCGCTGTCATCTGAAAGATGGACAGTGCAACATCATCAAAGGTCTTCATCATCAAAGGAGTCTGGTGGAAAAAATTGGAGCCTGTGCCAAAAGGCTACCCATTTCCATCATTAACAAACATAGATGAGTTACATTTACTAAGCTCTGAGTCCACTGAAAAATGAAAATAAAATTAAATATGTTACCATTAAAATAAAATAAAATAAAATTAACAAACTGCGTCTGGTTTGGAGTTGCTAAGACATGACAATGTTCCGTTATAAACTCGTTGACAATCCACATACTTTTTTCACGGTTGAATTTTATTCGCATAGCAGCTCGACAATCTTCCCGAGTTATGCCTTTGGACTCACACTGCCTATCTCGTCGCTCCAAGTACTTTTTCTGTATGAACCCCTCCTTCGAGCAAACCCAACGTCGACATGTTATTAACCCATTTGCATCCTTTCGCAGCATGTCCTTACGCACACTAAAGCCAACCACAAATGAATATTTCTGGTAAAATGCTTCTGCATCATCAATAGAAACGAATTCTTTTCCCATAACATCGGATGTACTTAAACAAGAGAAGTTATTAGGATCATCCAACAGACTTTTGCAACCTCTAATAGCGGCATCAGCATCACAAGTGGTCTGGGAAAGCGACGGTGTTTGTGTACATTGGTCTGCAGAGGGTGATGCATGGAAGCTATCATTGTTAACATCCGAAAACCACTAGTGAGTAAAATAATCCACCTTTTTTTCATTCATCCCTGCACGATGTTATAAAATAAATTTCACTTACTGTGGAATGTACCGATCTACCGTAGCTACGGTGGTCCATGTATTATTATATGTTGATGTCATAGATTTATATATATATATATATATGAATATGTATGTGTGTCCGTGTGCATATAAGTATATATACAAGTATATATATATATATGGGTGTATGACGACCTCTGTGTTGTGTGTCACGTTTCATGAGTACAACCACTACCAGAGTACACCCACATTTTGTTTACTTGCAAAGCAACTACACCACCAACACATATATTATTACCTATGCATTTGTGGGACAATTGATGATGACCTCTTAAGCTTGTATGAAGCAACAACAACCATTGTCTGTGTTGTTTGACCCAAGTTGGATGTTGCAGGAAATAGGCAAAACAGTTTGTATAACACCTAATATGTGGTTGTTTTAGGGTAGGTGGTTGGTGGTTGGTTGATATAAATCCATTAATGAGACAGTTGCCCACGTAACCAACTGAGGGGTTGGTTGGCACACCTGTTTGCATTCATAAGTGAAGATGTAGCCAAGGTAAGATGTGGTTGGTTATAAGGTTTGTATATTTTTGTGTGTGGCATTTTTTTAGTGAATTATATTTAGAATTGATATATACCTATTATCAGAAAAAGAAAATATTACTCTTATTGTAAAAAAGTAACTATAAATAATTAACTAAATAAAAGTTTATTTGGAAAAGTATTTAACTTATTTTCACTTTGAAAAACAAACATAAATGAGTTATATTTACTAAGCTCTGAGTCCACTGAAAAATGAAAATAAAATAAAATTTGTTACCATTAAAGTTAATAAATCATTTACAGAACCTAAATCATTGATGAGAGTGTAAGAACCTAGGATGTACGAATAATTGCTTAGTAAATTAAATATAGGATGGCTTTCTAAAGATGAAATGTCAGCAGATGACATTTTCAATTATTGAGTTGACAATTTTATCTCATTTTAATAAAGTTAACAATTGAGTCTCAAGCTCTAGTTTTTTGGACACAAATACCCTTTTTAAAAGTTAAAATTGGTGACTTTGTTATTTGATATTTTCTCTCTTCTGCTGCTCCTTTTACGCTTTTATTCTTGTCTTCTTCACAACCACCGTCCACCATCGATCTTCATTCTCGTCTTCTTCACAGCTACCATCCACCATCGATCTTCATTCTTGTCTGCACTACGAATTTCAGTTACCATCCAACTTTATTTTTTTCTTCACAACCACCATCCACCATCTAACGTCATTCTCTTCTACGCGACGAATTCCATCCACCATTCACTAGCGACCATTCTTTCCATCCACCGTCCATAATCTTCTTTTGCACTACGGGTAATGTATCTTAACTTTTGAACAATTATTTTTTAGTTGTTATTAGTTATTGTGATTAGCTATGCTGATATTGAGTTGTAGAAATTGGTTTTAGGGTTTACGAACTTAGTATTTCTATGCATGTTGATGCAAACAGCACACATATACGACGTTATTAATGCAAGTTATCTTGGTTTGATTAGTGATGACAAGACTTAGTTAAAAAACCAAAGACGAAAACAGTAGTCATGCCAAGATGACTTGCATTATTAACACAAGTTAACTTAGTGTGACTAGTAGTGACATAGGTTTATAGAAAAAAAAAAAAAACCAGTAGACAAAACACTAATCACACCAAGGTGACGAGTGTTAATAATGCTAGTTACCTTGGTGTGAGTAATGATGTCATGACTTGATGAAAAAAACTAGTAGCTAAAACATTAGTCATACCAGGGTGACGAGTGTAAATAACGCTTGTCACCTTAGTGTGACTAGTGGTGTCATAGGTTTATGAAAAAAAAAAAAAAAAACAATAGCCAAAACACTAGTCAGACCGAGGTAACTAGCGTTATTAATGCATATCACCTTGGCGTCACTATTAGTGTCATATTATGAGTATTTATTTAATAGTTTAATTACTTAATTGTATCAAAGTATGAGTAATGATTGTGTACAATGATATAGACGAAACTAGAATTATAGTCACCCATGGTGGACAATGGATTGGTTATAAGTATGAGGGTGGTGAATTAGAAATAGCATTTGTTTCAACGAATGCGACACTTGATGACTTAAAGAAGACCGTTAAGAATATTATTCGAGTTGATATAACAAAGAGTACATTTGACTTACACATATTGGTGGAGACTTCCCGTAGTCCTGCCATTCCAAAATTAACAACTGATAAAGCTGTGTCTTTCTGGCTACATGAGAAAAATCCTGAAGTTTACATAACTGTTGTTCCAAACAAAATAAATGACTGTCAGAGAGATAAAGGAAATGTTCAATTACCAATCCAACAACAAATTCAACCACCAATCTTCATACAACTATCGATCCAACCGCAAATCTAATTATCAAGCCAATCACAAATCCAATTAATAAACCAGCCACAACACCAAAACTTTGTTGATTAGTTTCTCAATTCAAGTCTGTTTCGTCAAGCAACGAAATTCTAGTCCATGAGGACCGTAACATTGAAGATGATGATGATGATGACAATGATGATGATGATGATGAAATAGAAGATAATATTGACTCACACGATAAGCACAGCTTAAATGACAGTGAGTATAATCCTTCTACAGAACATTGGTTGGATGACATTGATTCAGACGAGTTTTCTGACTACTATCGTCCAGCTAAAAGTATTCTTATAGCCACTGATATTTTCAGAGGAGATGGAGGAAGTCGACATGCAGTTATGGTAGAAGATTTAGGTGGTGATGCTGACAGTGGTGGTGGATTTAATCATGATGTTCGTGATGAGGATTGTGATATAGATAATGATAATGTTCGTGATGTTAGGAATGATGGTGGTGGGTGTTCCCGTCAAGCCAATGATGATAATAACAAGCAACAAAGAGTAATTAGTGAATGGCGTATCCCTAGAATAGATATTTCCACATTTGGTACAATCGCCACTAAAGTGTCAGAAAGAGAAGATCATCATTTCTTCAGAGGAAAAATATTTCCTTTAAAGCGTGATATAGGTAAAGTTGTAGAGATGTATGCATTGAAGGAAGGTTTTCGTAAAAAGATCAAGAAATTGAACAACATCCGTTATGACATTAGGTGCAAGGATGGGAACTGTAAATTTCAGCTTGTAGCCATCAAAACCAAGATTGGAGACCAATGGGAGGTGCGGAAATTTCAAAAACAACATTATTGTTCACTTGATAGTGTACATCGACGGTGTAGGAAAGTGAGTGCAAAATTAATCGGAGACCTTATCACTTCGAAATTGCAAGTCAGTGGTCAAAGTATAAAACCCAAAGAAATCCATATAGAAATTCAAGTTAATTATGGAGTTAATTTGTCATATAATCAATGTTGGAGAGCCAAAGATCATGCTGAAGAAAACGTTTTTGGGTCTGCAGAGTTGTCATTTGAACAGTTACCTGTGTATTGTTATCAGTTGGAGTTAGCTAACCCAGGTACAGTCACAAGCATTGAGACGAATGGCAGCAACCAGTTTCTGTACATGTTTATTGCTTATGGTGTTAGTATATCTAGGTTTTGTCAAGTGATTAGACCAGTTATTGTCATTGATGGAACACATTTGAAAGGAAAATTTGGTGGGATTATGTTCATTGCAATATGTAGAGATGCAAACGAGCAAGTGTATCCCTTAGCATTTGGGTTTGGGGATGTTGAAGATGAGAAATCATGGTCATGGTTTTTGACAAAGTTGAGAAATGTAATTAGGTGTCCAAAGAATTGCATGTTCATATCCGACCGGCATCTTGGAATTAAAGTAGCCATGGAAAAAGTGTACCTCGATGCACATCATGGCCTTTGCATGTATCACATGACACAAAATATGAAAAATTTATATAAAAATAAGACTGTCACCGAATTATTTCATCGCGCATCAAGATGTTAATGTCAATTCAAGTTTTGGGGCATGATGGAAGACCTTAGCAAAATACACCCAACTGTACATTGAGAATTAATCGAACTTGGACCACATAGATGGACATTAGCAATGACTCCGGTAAAGCTACTGGATTTTAACTTCTAACATTGCTGAATGCATGAACTCATGCTTGGTTAAAGCTCGCCAATATCCAATAACAACTTTGGTTGAGTATATAAGGGGTATGATGCAAAGATGGTTTTATGACCGTCGGAAGAATGCAGAAAAAATGTCAGCAGAGATAACACAATGGGCAGAGAAGAAAATTGTATAGTATACTAGAGACTTACAAACTTACACGATCATACCAATCGATGATATCATTGCAGTAAAGGCTGGAAGTAGGAAGACCGTTGTTAATCTAACTGAAAGGACGTGTACTTGTGTGGCATTCCCGATGGATCTCTTACCATGGTCGCATGCACTTACGATGTTAAGGTAAGACCGTAATATTTGCGAGGTTTTGCTCTAATTGTTGAATAAAAGTTTAATATTATTTTCGGTGGTACAGGTATTGTAATAGGTCATTCATCCCCTACATATTCGACTGTTACAAAACACCCAATCTATTGGCTGCATATACTGGTGCTATCTTTCCGGTTCCTGACCCGGATGAATGAACAGTTCTAGAAGACATCCGAAACATGATTGGTCTACCACCACCATGGCATCCACAAGCTGGTAGGCCTAGAAAGAAAAGGATTTCATCTGCTAGCGAGAATAGCGGAAGGGTTTTGAAATGCTCCCATTGTGGGCAAAAAGGCCACTATCGACAAAACTATCGTAATCCACATCCATCTCAACGACCCCCTATGAACAATAGTGAAGGCTTCGTTACCCAAGTAAGAAAACGACGAAAGTGTCGAACCTGCCACCAAGTAAAACATAATAGCAAGACTTGTAACAATGCTCCCTGACCCACTATACCAGAACAATCTTAACCATAACCTTGTATTTTGTTTGTTGAAATATCATTGTTTTGATTTGTAACAAATACAAAACTATCTTCATTTACTGTAATAAACTTATTTGTGTCTGTGTTCCGTGATCTTTTTATTAAAGAGAGTCACATTCTTAAGGCTTTGTATCAAAACAGTGACCCAACCACTAGTCAACTTACACAATGAAGAGTGTTAGTAATACTAGTGACCTCGATGTGACTAGTGGCGTGATATGTTGATGGAAAAAACCAGTAGCGAAAACACTAATCACACCAAAGTGAGGAGTATTAGTAATACCAGTGGCCTCAGTATGACTAGTGGAGCCATGGGTTAATGAGAAAAACTAGTAGCGAAAACACTAGTCATACCAAGGTAAGAAGTGTGAGTAATACCATTGACCTCGGTATGACTAGTGGTGGCATGAGTTGATGGAAAAAAGAATTAGTTGTGAAAACGCTAATCATACCAAGGTGATGAGTGTTAGTAATACTAATTATCTTGGTATGACTAGGGTTTTCGCTACTAGTTTTTTCCATTAACCCACAGCACTACTAGTCACACCGAGGCCACTGGTATTACTCACACTCCTCACCTTAGTATGACTAGTGTTTTCGCTACTAGTTTTTCCCATTAACTCATGACGCCACTAGTCACACCAAGGCTACTGGTATTACTAACACTTCTCACCTTGGTGTGACTAATGTTTTTGCTAATGGTTTTCAAGATTGTAAAACATAGCACAACTTTAACATAACACCTCAAAATAACACAAAATATTTAGGCAAAAAACACAAAGATAACTTACTTTATATATATGCATGTAGATTTATAAATGTGCTAATGTAAACCTCAATTACATGTCATTTCCCTCAACAACATTACAAAATATGGCGAAAGCGTATTCCCTTCTCATTTTGTAAACTTTTGGCAGCCCCCAATTCCATGGTACACCTTTCCTAATGATACAGTCGACATACTTACATACAAATCTACCACAACTACTGTTATCCTTTTGAGTTGGTATGCTTGTGTGGTTCAAGGTTTGTATAGTAAAGCAGTCCCCTCTCCTCTCCATGTGTTTCTCCTCAAAATAACCTGACTTTGCCAACACAGAAGGCAACAAGTACCGCAAAGGCACCACCTGGTTCTCTCTATATGTCGAATCGACTGGGATCTTATGTGACAACGAATCATATATAACAATACTCCATTGTGATAAATCTACCTTACATAAGATCCAATGACCATGAAGAGATCCAACAACACACGAAATTAACAACTGCATAACAAACAACAAAAAATTACAAGAAATCATGGTCACACAACATTATCAAATATCATTAAGTCATACTTACTGTGTTTACAAGTGTCCATCTCTTCCCCCATGCTGGCTTTTCACTTGTACCGTATAGTATCCAATCATTAGGGGCGTTGAACGATAATGGATCAAATTGACCAGTAAATGGTTCTTGCACATGTGGATGAATTTCCTTTCAAGCCTCTGACAATTTTGACTGCAAATTATACGACATGTGACAAAAAATTAGATTGTACAGTAATGTGAAAATAAATTCTAAGTAAATGTAATAAGACCCTAAACTTACAAAAAAATCCACACATAACATTGCATTATCATCATGAAATAGACTGGGGTGATCATTTCTACGCTTGCCAAAAAGTGCTAGAATCCCATCAATATACTGTATTCAAACGATAAAAATTCCACACAAATTAACAAAAGCAAACTTATACATAGAACTTCCAAACTTTGTTCAAATATAAAGCCAATGCTGACATATTCAATGAGTTACTCACTTCATTTGACATCCAAATTGAAGTCTTCTCCAATTCGATAAAGAACTTTCAATCTGCAAACAACTCGGTGCGAATATTTAGTCTAAAATGAATAGAAATCATTAATAAACAAACCTTCAAATTGACTTATATTTAACAAAAATCATAAATATACTTACAAGGTTGCACTATTTTTGGCTTTCTTGAATGCTCGATATTCCTTTTTCTTCTGCGAGAGTATTGCAGACTCTGTTGCCCAAGAATTGATGTATGAAGAAGCACAATATTTTGATACAGTCTTTATTCTAACTGTTCGATCAACATGTGTCTCTAGACGGGGAGCATCCCCAAATATGACATCGACATCATCATCATTACCCACTTGGACATCCTCAGCAATTATATTAACAACACTGTTAAGATCAAACCCTTCACCATATAATTCCTCCACTTAAAAAGCCAACAACCCCTGCCTATTCTTCATTGTCCTTGCTTTTTCCTTCTTCTAATAAACATGCAGCCCCTCCTTATTTTGAACCTGTGGTACCCCTCCTGATTGTGCCTCCTCAGTAGAACCATATGCATCATGTGATTGTTTAAATCGACTTGGTCTATGTGTCACAACAGTAGGTGGGGGAGTCACCGCTGCATTCGTAGGAACTGATTGTGCAACAAAGGACGTCCTATGGGTAGGTTGGACATCATTTTCCATCCCATGTGTAGAGAATGTATAATTATGATACCCTTAATTCAACACAATTTGGTTATATTCGACAAACATGCAAGCATTACAAAATTGAAGTTTCTACAATATTGTGCACATACCTGATCAGCTGAATATTGCTAACGACTTTCAAATGCTTTATCAATACGATCATTTAATCGACCCTCTAATGCCTCCAACTTTTTATCGATATAGTCCTCTATATATCGTAGGATTTCGTCCATTGTATTTTTGACTAACTCCATTAATTTCTCTAATCCCTACATAGAGGAACAATGATATTCAAAGGATAAAAAAAAACCTGAGGTTTGACATAATAATGGTTTTATGAAGTGTACTAACTTCTACAGAGGTATTCGATGGTATTGAGTCCTCTACTGCTAGGGGGGTGGGGGGAGATGGATCTGAAGTGCACGACCGTTTATTCTGTCTCTCACGACGACCTATTGGACTACTCACACCGGCATCATTATCACCTTCATCAGTATCCACTACTGTGAGTGGAACAAATTCCACATCTTCATCCAAATTGGTGTTAATACCATTCCAGTAATCCTGGCGGGACTCCTCCCTCGTTGGTCTTAAGAACTCATGAGCTGGATAAAATTATAACCAATATATTCAAATGTTAGAAACAATCAAAGCTGCTAAAATATAATAACTATTTTTCAAATTACATCTCCACACTCCTCTATTTGTTTAAGGCTCTGCTGAAAAGTTTTTGGGCGTCGATTGAAACTCCATCTCAACATTCTTGGGTATCTAACACTCGGTACCCAAGTAGCTAACATTTCTCTCATTGATCGGATGTTTTTGATTGTCTATATCTGTAAATACAAAAATGACTACAAGTTCAATATTATAATACAAAATATAAAAATATAAAATATACATCAACACATGAAGCAAAACAAATGAAAATTAACCTGTAAAGCATAAGGAAACCCATAATAATTACTTTTTCCAACCGCTGTTCTCAAATAGTACAACGTTAACTTGAAAACATAATGTCCCCATGGAAATGCATTCCACTCATCTAGATTCTCTACCAACATTAGCAACCATAATGTCATTTTGCCCTTCGAAAGTTGCCCAAATAATACGATGTTTGCTAGCAACACAAGGGCCATCTTCAAACAATCTCCTTGTTGGTGAAATTCCTTGGTGGCAAGATGGTTGTGTATCTCGGAAAGCAGCAATGGTATTTTCCCATCAAAATATCGATCGTGTATCCCCCTAGGTATCATGACATATGGCGTTGAATAATATCAGATAATGGACCAAAAGGTAATCCAGTCATTAGACAAAACTCAACATGGGAAAACCTATTCTTCATGCCCCTGATGGAAAACCACATCTCATGCAGACTTGCTTCTTCCAAATTAATTTCCCTTTGAAGTAATTAATGAATCAACCGGGCAGCAAACATGTGTTTAGTAGGTATTTTTAATAAATACTTGAAAACTGTTTCTTTAGCTAGTTCGTACTCCTCTTCCCGCCGTAATATATTTTCAATCAACCCTATCACGTCGAACTTAGAGTGCATGTTTATCAACCTCCCTAATGCCCATTCTAATCTAGGTATCTTCAAAAATTTATCATAGTCAATATTTTCCATCTGCAAATAAATAAAAATATATATGTAATTAATTGCAAGCTCTTTACATTAATTCATAACATAAAAAGTAAACTATATTAGCCAAAAGCTCTTTAGTCTTTATCTTTTATTATAGAGAGTGGAAAGGGAGCTAAAAGAGAAGACGAAACAAAAGAGTGTTAATAATGCTAGTTACCTCGGTGTGACTAGTAGTGTCATGGGTTTATGATAAAAACCAAATTACCAAAGCACTAGTCACACAAAGGTGAGGAGTGTTAATAACATTAGTTATGTCGGTGTGACTAGTGCTGTCGTGAGTTTATACAAAAAATCAATAGCCAAAACACTAGTCACACCAAGGTGATGAGTGTTAATAATGCTAGTAACCTTGGTGTGACTAGTGGTGCTATGAGTTGATGGTAAAAAAATCAGTGGCCAAAACACTAGTCACACCCAGGTAACTAGCGTTAATAACACCCATCACCTTGGTGTGACTAGTGTTTTGTCTACTGATTTTTTCCTATCAACTCATGTCATCACTAGTCACATCGAGGTGAATAACATTATTAACGCTAGTCACCTTAGTGTGACTAGTGTTTTGGCTACTGGCTTTTTGCATAAACCCACAACACCATTAATCACACCGACATAATTAGTATTATTAACATTCACACCTTGGTGTGACTAGTGTTTTGGATACTAGTTTTCTCCATAAACCAATGACACCACTTGTGTTAGAAACTGAGATGACATACAAAACACTAGTTATGTTCTGATTTCAAAGCATGTTCTGATTTCCAAGTTCAGAATACAGAAGAACAGAGATTATCGTTTTGATTTTGTTATAAAAATTGACAAATAGTACATGTCATACAAAATGAATACCCCATTTTTCAATTTCCATCACTACTTCAAACACATAAATCAGTTTCATTCAACAAAGGCAAAGCTTACACCTTTAGTCACTTTCATAACTCATTTTTACAAATCATTGATCACAAAAGAGTAAAGAACCAAACTTCCATATTACAAGAAAAATTCATCATAAATTATAAGCAAAGTTCGAAACATGAAGTAAAGTCAAATTTGGACAGCAATGTAGAACTCAAGCCAAACTAAGCTTCAAAAATCTAAAATAGAAGTTGTGGGGTGTACCAGTTTCTGTGTGAGGGAGGGAGACAGTTGCGACCAACAGAGGGGGAGGTAGGGGCTTCGTGTTTCATAACGACCAAACAAACTCGAGTGTCGTTCGTGTGTGAGTGACCAAACGAAGTAAGGGGCACAACGGCTTTACTTGAGGAAGGGAACGACGAAAGCGACCAACGGCGGGGGAGGCAACGGCTTCGACTTTCACAACGACAAGATGAGTGTTCGGTGCCACGCATGCAAGACTGACACAGAAAACTCAATGGTAAAGGGCAGACGACGACAACGACGCTGTGTGGTTCTATGTACGGAACGAATAGACGACGGCGGGTAGGCAAAGGCTGTTGATTTTGGGAGAGGCAGAGGCTGCTGTTGATTTTGGGAGGGAATAGGTTTTTTCAAGGTTTGATTTTGGGGGGAATAGGTTTTTTTCAAAACCTAACTATTATTACACATTTTTACTAGAAGGGTATTTTGGTACTTTTACATATCATTTGGGATTCCATTGTTACATTTTCTCAAAACGGACATAAATGTTAAGTCAATACTTAAATATGCTACTTTTGTCCCTCCCCCCATTCTAAATATAGGATATATTTAATTTTTGGAAGTTGGGCTTGGTTCCTCTCCAATCAGTCTTTGGACTTTATACCTTGGTCTTCAATCCTATCCATAACATAAATCACTAAAATAAACCACTGAGCCAGTCTATTTAGAAATTTTGATCATTCACGGTAAAAGTGGAGATTGTTCAATGGTAAATATTACATGTCCACATTGAATTTAAGTCATAATTCTTTACATGTTTTGTGTTTACATATACCCTGATCACTCACTTTTATAGATAAGTTATACTGCACGTTCAAATCTAGTGCATGAGGATAAATTCTTCTGATTTCATAGAATATCTTCTTTCTAGTTGCAATGCACGTTTTGTGCTTACATGTAAGACTAATTATTCATTTTTGTTGATATGTTAAATTGCACGGTTCAACTTCTAATTTTTGCCCATGAATGGTGATTATGTGGTTTGTTTGGTAACAACATCGAGTATATTTATATTTCAGGTATTTCATAGACAGTTAGTGAGGAATTGATTATATCTTGCCGCATATTTTATAGGATTTCATTCATTTTAAAATATTTACTTAAAAGTTAAACTTAGACCTAACTTTATTAAATTTTTTAAAATGATGAAATATCTGTTCGTATTTAATTATTAAAAATATATTTTACTTAAAAATATAAAACATATTATATTTTTGATAATTAAGAACCTATATATTATGTTTTATTTAATGAATAAACAAATAATAAATAGGATCGAGGTGGAAAAAATTAACGCACACCCACCTAGTTTTTGAAATGGGTTTTAAAATGAACTTCAAATCTGTTCCAAAACTGATTAATTTAGCTTAATCCCGTCCCATTATGGACAAGACAGATCCCTATGGATCTGGGTTTTATTTTTATTTTTATTTTTTTTAATTACCCCAATTGTCTGAGTATTTATTTAATGCTTTCCTCACCACTGTATGAATAAAAATATTAGTAATCTTCCAAATTGATAACAATGTAATGAAATAAGTATTAACTATTAAGCATTGCTCCAAAATTTTTGAGTGCTAAAATGCAATCATGGTTATCTACAATGTAATGGAAGTTGCATAATCCCCTGTTCTCAGCTCTGCAAAATGTCTTGTATTTTAAAACGCCCATTTCCTCTTGTTCACAAATTAATGTTACATAATCTCCCAAAAGACTCTCAAAACCCCAACACACCCAAATAAAACTCAAAAAAGAAAAAAAAAAATGCTCTAATTGCTCTTGTATGCATTCTTGAATTGGCAAAGGCTTCCTGTTTAAGCCTTCCTAGTGCTTCAAGGTTCCACAATTAGGCACACCTGAGATTTAGAAATGAGTATTGATTAACTAAAAAATAATAGTAACACCAAACACAAATCAGAATAATTCTGATGACAGCTCACCTAGCAATTCCTACTCTTGTTTCTTTTTTCCTTCGACTGTGTTGGTTTTTAGACTTCGCTTTTCTTAAAACCATGATATGTTGTCTTCTGCTTAAGCACACCTAAAATTGGAAATTGTAAGTTTGATAACTTTAAGACATGCACTTTGAGTTATGCTTTGTAATTGAGCAATCTTCAGGACTATTTTAAACAACATTAAAACGGTATTACAGTACTATATAACTAACCAAATTAATCTTGCATCTCTCATATATATATATTTTTTCTAGAAAGGAAGACTCTAGCTACCTTCCACAGTTCATCTCTAAAGTTTGGGTTTTTTCATTTTCTATATAATATTTCATTTATTGAAAGAAAAATATACTTCATAAGGACAAAAAAATTATTTTATTTTTCTGTAGATATAATATAAGAAGTGGTTAAGGCAGTTAACATTACAACCAAATAATCATTTTTATGAAGAAAGAAAGAAGAAAATGTTTCAACTTTTGGGACCTGAGTCAGTGGTCACATAACAAACTCCAAGCTGCATGCCTAGTTTATTATGCATAGTATTGAAATGTTGGTGAATTATGTTTGACTTTTCTATATCTTTCAATTACATTTTAAATACATATATATATATATAGCATTTGAGTTGGGTAGTTACCTTATCAAAATCGATGCTTATACTACTGCAATTTATGCTAGAATATGATGAACTCTTTACTGGACAATAGTCTGGAAAAGAGGAAAAAAATGACAGGTTCAAAATTCCATGCCTCGGGAGCTTTAAAGCTTTATAGTTTAATCGAAATGAGAATATGTAGCTACTTCAAACAACTTGAGAATTGAGATGTCTTAATATAGGAACGACAAATCCCTTGGCTGCACCAAAACAGATTTGTCCAGTGTAAGCCATAAAGAAAGTAACAAACATCATATGTTTAGTTGTACATGTGCTTCTATAATTGCTTTTCTATGTAACAAACCATAACTTTGCACTAATTCACTTCACTTACCATTTTTTCATTTTTTCTGGGAAGAAGATTTGAGCTGTCTCGTGCAATCTTTCTAATTTCGGCTGTTGCATCTCTCTTTCTCCATATGGACGATAAAATAAGTCATATCGACAAGAGATTTATTTTATCATTCAGTGAAAACTATGGTAAGAAATATACAATATTTTAAAAGGCTATGGCTTTTGGTTTATAACTGGATGATCACTTTATGAAGAGTAAGGAAAAATGCTTCAATTTTTAGGAACTATGAGTCAGGATGCATGCCTGTTTCCTATGCATAGCATTGAAAATATTTCATCAATTATGTTAATACTATTAAAAGTTTTCTGTAGAAAACAAAATTATACATCATTCCAGTTGCCAAGTTACCTAATCGAATTTGATGCCTTTAGTATTGCAATTTCTATTGGGACCAGATGAAGATCTATTGGACCAGAGCCTAAAACAGAAGAAATGGTG
The DNA here is from genome assembly GCA_019925255.1 of Litchi chinensis. Lineage (NCBI taxonomy): Eukaryota > Viridiplantae > Streptophyta > Magnoliopsida > Sapindales > Sapindaceae > Litchi > Litchi chinensis. Next base: position 30,488,464 of record CM034464.1, on the reverse strand, counting down.
AGACATCAATATTCGTAGGAGATTTCAGGCTTTATGGTTAAATTGATATAGGAATATGCACCTGCTTCAAATAGCTTAACACCTGGGCTGCAAAAGAGCAGATATGTCCTACAAAGCTTAAGCCATGAAGATAGAAACTAATGTCATATGTGTATGCTTCTCAAATTGATTTGCTACGTGACCAACTATATATAAGGATTCATATGCTATTCTTCTAAATTGAAGGAATCACACCTGAAAAATTAATTCTAAAAACAACATTGCGAAATCGTTTCCTCTTCTTTTGCTGATCACGTTACACTATTCTTCCCATGCTAAGCACAAAACACCAAAGTCTGCGTAATATTTAGCAGTAAAAGCAAACAGATACATAAAAGTTTTGAGCTTATAGTTAGGTACTGAAAAATGTTACCCGTGCACCCGCTAAGTACAAAGTTTCAGAGAAATCTTTTGAGCACCAGCTCTGCATCACCCCTTTTTTCAAGGCATTAGGTGCTGTCATAATGTTAATCAAAGTTGAAATTCTTACTTGAAATCATGAGGGAAGTAATTACAGTGAAGAAGTAATTTCCTATGAAGAATAATAAAATTGTTAAGATCCAAAACTACATTGAAACCGAATGATACAACACTGATGTACTAGCACATATTCTAGAGAACTGACCACTTTCCTGTTTGGTCCATCCTATATAATATCCTGAATCAACAGTCATGCCCTTATGAGTTAGGAAGATGACCAAATCATGAATTTAGTTACTTGAGGCACAGAGTAAGCAATTAAAAAAATAATAATAGGTAAAAACAAAGTGTGTTAAGTAGTATTAACAACTTCTATTGATAGACTTTATAAGTGCATACACTAGAAGAATGTCCTGGTAAAGAAGACGGAAAAAACAGTTATTGATATACTTATCTTTGAAAAATATGAAACTGGTATAAGATACTACAACATATTCAGAGCATAAAAAATGCATTGAGATTCTTTTTATCTGCTAAACTTTTTTCCCTTATACACGCAAAAAGAAAAAAAAATGACACCATGATTGCGAAGTTTCTAATTCTTAATTGATTCAAAGAACATACTTTGATGTGAATCTTAGTTGGACCAATAACCTATGTGACAAAAGAGATTTTAGGTCTAGTTAGCTGATAACAAACTATTCAAGAAGAATATATACCAAATAAGATAAATTAAAAGAAGCCATTTCTGACCTTGGCAGGCCAATATGCAAGTAAAATGCACACAACATAAGGACAAAGAAGCTTTTTTTTTTTTTTTTTTCCTTTCAATTCTTGTTGCTGACCCTGCATAAACAAGAATTAAACTGAAAAATATTGCATCTATATGACAATTATTTATCTCATCTCAAAATTAATCAAAGCAGTTAATTTAACATAAATATTCCAACATATAATTCCTAGTGAAGGATATATACTCTCAAGTGCTCTATATAGTCATATTGGAAGAGTAATACTAACTACCACATAAAAGAAGACAAAAACAAAAGTTTAAAAATTAAATTGCCTCCATCTACTACCAATCTTGTTATGGCGTCTACTCTATCATGGTTATCTACAATGTAATGGAAGTTGCACAATCTTCTGTTCTCAGCTCTGCAAAATATCTTGTATTTTAGAACAGCCATTTCCTCTTGTTCACAAATTAATGTTACAGAATCTCCCAAAAGACTCTCAAAACCCAAAACTCCAATAAACCCAAATAAGACTCAATATAATGAGTTTCTTTTTTCTTTGACTGTATTGTTTTTTAGACTTCTTTTTCCTTAAAGCCATAATATGTTGTCTTGTGCTTAAGCACACCTGAAATTAGAAATTGAAAGTTGGATAGCTTTAAGACCTACAATATAATGAGTGGTAAAGGCACTTAACATTACAGCCAGATAATCAGTTTTATGAAGAAAGAAAGAAGAAAATGTTACAACTTTTAGGACCTGAGTCAGTGGTCGCATAACATGCACCAAGCTGCATGCCTAGTTTATTATGTATACTATTGAAATGTTTTGTGAATTATGTTTGACTTCTCTATGTCTTTTGATTCCATTTCAAAACAAATTTTATATAGAGCATTTGAAAACAAATTATCTTTTGACCTTATCAAAATTGATGCTTATAGTACTGCAATTTATGCTAAAATCTGATGAACTCTTTACTTGACACGAGTCTGAAAAAAAAAAAAAAAAAGACAAGGTCAAAATTTCATACCTTAGGAGCTTCAAAGCTTTATAGTTTAATCAAAATGAGAATATTGTACCTGCTTCAAACAACTTGAGAATTGAGATGTCACAATATAGGAATTGAGATGTCATAATCCACCAGGGCAGATTTGTCCAGTGAAAGCCATAAAGAAAGCAACAAACGTCATATGTTTATTTGTACATGCGCTTCTATAATTGCTTTTCTTCATCACAAACTATAAATTCTTCATGTTACCTGGTACTAATTCACTGCACCTATCCTTTTTCTTTCTTTTTTTTTTTTTTTCTCCTGGAAAGAAGATTTGAGTTGTCTTGTGCAATCTTTCTAATTTGAGCTGTTGGGTATCTCTCTTTCTCCACAACATTCCATTAATTTGGAAGCAATAAATAGTTCATATGGATAAGATATTTATATTATTGTTTGGTGAAAATTATGGTAAGAAACATATAATATTTTAAAAGATTACGGCACTTGACTTACTGCTGGATGATCACTTTACGAAGAGCAGGAAAAAGATGCTTCAACTTTTAGGAACTATGAGTCAGGATGCATGCCCTGTTTCTTATGCATAGCACTGAAAATGTTCCGTCAATTATGTTAATACTATTAAAAGTTTTCTGTAGAAAACAAAATTATACATCATTCTAGTTGCCAAGTTACCTAATTGAATTTGATGCTTTTAGCATTGCAATTTCTATGTGACCAACTACATATAAGGATTCATATGCTATTCTTCTAAATTGAAGGAATCACACCTGAAAAATCAATTCTAAAAACAACATTGCGAAATCGTTTCCTCTTCTTTTGCTGATCACGTTATGCTATTCTTCCCATGCTAAGCACAAAACACCAAAGTCTGCGTAATATTTAGCAGTAAAAGCAAACAGATACATAAAAGTTTTAGCTTACAGTTAGGTATTGAACAATGCCGCCCGTGCACCCGCTAAGTAAAAGTTTCAGAGCAATCTTTTGAGCACCAGCTCTGCATCACCCCTTTTTTCAAAGTATTAGGTGCTGTCATAATGTTAATCAAAGTTGAAATTCTTGAAATTATGAGGGAAGTAATTACAGTGAAGAAGTAATTTCCTATGAAGAATAACAAAATTGTTAAGATCCAAAACTACATTGAAACCGAATGATACAAAACTGAAGTACTAGCACATAATCTAGAGAATTGACCACTTTTCCGTTTGGTCCATGCTATATAATATCCTGAATCAACACTCATGCCCTTATGAATTAGGAAGACGACCATGAATTTAGTTACTTGAGACCCAAAGTAAGCAATAAATAAACAAAAACAAAGTGCGTTTAATAGTATTAATAACTTCCATTGATAGACTTCAATTTAATGAAAACACAATTCTTATGGTTAGTTTGTAAGGGCTGAGTACTGTTAGTTATGAAAGGTATAGAATTCAAATCATAGCATGTTCCTATTTTTATCTATGAAATAAATTATTTGGAGGAATCAGACATTTGTTGATGAGATTGCAATGCTGCCTGTCTCAATCCAAGTTATTAAATTAGAGATGGTTAAATTTGAAACTTATATCAGAAGGGAGATTTCCCTTCAATTTGTATTTTCCGCTGAAAAAGCTATGAGGCTGGTTAGATTATAAATGCTAGCTAGAAGGAATTAACCTGTTAGCAGAAACAATTGCAATGCGGTCAATAAGCCCTTCAGAAATGCTTCCTTCCAGCATCACTTCTGCTGAGAGTAGCATCACTTTCGGCATCCAGTTTGTCTCATTTTTAAAAGTAAAATCTAGCCAGCTGTTGAGATTTTTGAGCGAGAATGTTGTTAATCTTATATAATAGCATGACTCAGCCTCATTCACTTTGCAACAAAACTTCCTTTCTTTCTCTGTAGGATAACCCATTTATTGCCAAACCATGAAACTTTCAAATACACTTGAAAATATTCCTGTATTTTGTTCCATTTTCTTCAGTGAACAACTGGATCTTTGACAGGAACTTGCACTTCTTTTTGCTTCTTTTTGGTTGCAATCTATATGAATGGAAGATGTTTTTTGTTGGATTTCAAAGAACAACTAATGGAGAGTACAACACTTCATTTCTCTTCCTATGACTTTTAGCTATTGTATATGACTGAGCTCATTTGAAAGCGCAATGAAATTACTAGTGTGCGAACTTAATAATCTTTTCATTCTTCATTCTGTTAAATTCTTCAAGTCTGATCTTTATCAGTTATCTAACTAAATGAGTTAAATTATATTAATCATGCTAAGACTCAGGGTATTTTGCTGGTGTATGCATAAGTGAAACAGAGGTCTATAGGAAATGATCCGAGAATTGCATTAACAAACTGCCAACTAATGCACAAAAAACATAACATAACCAATTTTTTAAACTAGTGCAGCATATAATAGTAATAACAAGACTTTAAAACAAGAAATTCAAGCACTGGACTGTGGCTGCTCTGTTGATAACTCAAGGCAAAAAACACAGGTCTCCCTCCAACAAATATATGAGTTCAATTTTTATGGCCAAAATAGAATCTTATTTTTACGTCAAAAAAAAAAAAAAAAAAAAAAAAAACAACAGACTCTTATTTAGGAGAATGACAGATTTAATTCAAACATTATTTCGCTGAGAAGTTCCTTGCCCGGCTAGTTGCATCCTTACACGAGTCTCTCAATGAATGCCCAAGCCAAGAAAACCTTGCTTGATAGCATTCAACTCCATCACTATCTCACTTATGCCCATTCGTTCATTGGGTGTCTCTATTGAACAAGCAACTCCGATCCTTACTAGTGAAATCAAGCATCTCTCATTTTAGCTTTCATTCTATCATTAAGTTCTTCCAATATTAGCATTCGTAAGTCAGCAATGTCCATCACTCTGTCAGGTAATGCCATTTTACAGAAACTGTGGAGGTTTAGACCATCTTTAAACTTCTCGTCAGTTGGTCTCTTCCCTGTCAACATTTCTAGCAGTAGTATTCCAAAGCTGTAAATATCTCCCTGTGTTGATACCGGTTCCCTATCCCATATTCTACACATATATTATGAGAGGATAACAAAAAATGGGTCATTTTTCTTTCGAGATCAAAATTTTCTTTTTACCAAGTCAAGGACATCATACTAAAACAAAAGCTTACAGAAATAAATGAATTTCTTACCAGGTGTAAGGTATCCTATGGAACCCTTGATTACAATTGAAATGGCCTGCCCTTCAATAGGATTACTTAGGTCTATTGCAAGGAACTTGGCCAAACCAAAATCCCTCACGTGAGCAATCATGTCCTCATCTAAGAGAACATTGCTTGGCTTCAAACCACAATGAATGATTGGTGTTTCACAATGGTGGTGAAGATACTCCAATGCAGAGACAACATTGATAACTATGTTAAGCCTTTGTGTGAAGTTTAACTTCCTTATTGTATTTTCACTTGGATGTAACCAACTTTCTAAGCTTCTATTTTGCATAAACTCAAAAACAAGAGCTTTAAAATCACTACCTTCAAAATTTATGCTTAAACAAACAGTGATTATTTTGAGAAGATTTCAATATCTGGTTTTCCTTAACACTTTGCATTCTATAATAAAGCTCTCTAAAGCTCCAAATTGTTTGAGATTGAATATCTTCACTGCTATAGGTTTTTCATTTTGCTGAAGCATTCCTTTGTACACAGAATCGAAACTTCCAACATCAAGTAAGTTACTTGAAGAAAATCCGTCAGTTGCTTTAAGAAGCTCGTTGTAAGAGACACGAAAAAATTCATCTCCAAAAGGTGTTTTGGATGAGGCTTTTCTTGGTTTTCTTTTCCAATAAATAGCAACCACAAACATTAACATTACCAAACAAAGGCCCGCACTAACTATTAAGATACTAACTTTGGAGCCAAGATGATTGTTGTGCTTCTTAGACTCTTGAACTAGGCAGGCTGGTAAGTGCAATTGAGGAATCCCCCCACAGAGATTCTTATTTTCGACAATTGAAATCACACTTATGTTGCTAAAACCCCCTTTTAGTGGCATCTCACCTTCTAGGTTATTGAAGGACAAGTTCAAATTACCAAGGAAGGGAAGTTTCTCTAGATCTTTTGGAATTGAGCCAGAAAAGTTGTTGTAAGAAAGATCCAAATCCATTAATCCTCTCAAGGAAGCCAAAGAGGAAGGGATGCTCCCATGAAATGAGTTACTGCTCAGATGAAGGGCTTCCAATTTCAAGCAATTTTCAAGAGTCATCGGAAGCTCACCTGACAAATCATTGAAGAAAATATCCAGTGCCTCTATATTGATTAAAGTCCCAAATTCTGAAGGCAAGGAGTCATTAAATGAGTTGTAAGCTAAGTTAATGGAAAGTAAAAAGGAGACAAGACCAATGGTTTTAGGCACAGAACCACCCAAGTCGTTGTGAGAAAGATCCAAATGTTGCAAGATTCGAACATTTTTAAGGCTCCAAAGGAAGTTTCCTGTCAGATAGTTATCTTGAAAATAAAGCTCAGTGATTTGAGTGAGATTGCCAATGGATTTGGGTATTGAACCAGACAGTTGATTTCGATATAATGCCATTCCTTGCAACTTTTGAAGCATCCCCATGTTAAAGGGAATAGAACCTGAGAGAAGGTTCTTACTTAGGTTTAGTCTAAATAGGCTGACCAAGTTTGATATACCATGCGGGATTTTTCCTACAAATTGATTTCGCTGGGCTAATAAAACTCCAAGATGAGTTGAGAGATTGGAGATGGAATTGGGCAAAACACCACCAAATTCATTATCACTTAATGATAGATATTCTAACATGGTTCAATTGGTTAAAGAATCAACAAAACGTAGACTACCAGCAACCCCAGTACCTAAATTATTTCCCCACAAATTCAGTATTCGAAGATCATTCATTCTTCTTCCAAGATCAACAGGAATTGGCCCATTGAATGCGTTTTCACTGAGGTCAAGGAGACTCATTCCGGAGGCATTGGAGAAAGAAGCTGGAAAGTGCCCAGTGAATTGGTTACGTCCGACGGAAATTTCGCGAAGGTTTGGGAGCATGAGGGCGATGTCCCAAGGTAGAGTACCAATTAGCTGGTTGTCTACAAGATTTAACATTATGATGGTTGAAATGTTTTATAAAGAAGGCGGAACTATACCAGAAGTTTTATTTGATCCAATACTAAAGCGCTTCAAATTTCTGAGATAGCCAATCGATTCCAGAATAGTACCCTCAAGTTTATTTTTTGCGATAGAAAGATGCTGGAGAAGGGAAAGGTTTCCAAGAGACGGTGGAATATTACCATGCAGATTGTTGGAGAAAATAAATAGAGAAGTAAGCTTGGAAAGAGAATCAAATGTTGCTGGAATTCTCCCAACAAGATTATTGTTGCCTGAGGCAATGAATTTGAGGTTCAAACAGTTGGACAAATTGCTTGGAATCTCCCCATCAAGAGTGTTGAGAGAAAAATTTAAATTCTGTAGGCGTGACAATTGGCTGATTTCTTTTGGGATATTACCTCGGAACTGGTTGTCTTGAAGGTAAATTGACCTAAGGAAGCTCAAGTTACCGACGAAGGGTGATAGGGAACCTTCCAGCCTTTGAGACCTCAAGTCAAGCTCTACCACTCTGCGGTGTCGATGTCCACACTTTACTCCATGCCATTGGCATAGATTGATAGAACTGTTCCACGATCTTAGTGCTCCAAGAGGATCTTTGGTGATTAAATCCTTGAAAGAGAGCAAAGCAGTCTGATCTGTTTGATTACTAACTGTGGGATTGGAAATGCAGAGAGAGGCCGCTAGAAACGTAGCTAAGCCAAGCATCAAAATCATGGGTGCAAAAGATTTTCTTTCCATTAGCTTATGAAGCTGGATAAATGGCCTTTTTTTTTCGCCAAAGTTAAAAGAGAAACTCCATTACTTGTGATATATATGTTCTTTTATAATCAATTAAGTAATATGATTTATTGTATACATCATTGTTATTCAACGACTTCTTTCAACTATGATTTATCATATCGCCACAGTAGGATATACCAATTACTATCTACCGTCATTTTGTTTGTGGGATATACTTGCTATCTATCATCATTTCGTATATCCCCATTCTTTCATGTACCTTCCATCAACCATCATTTATTACAATTTGGATCTTGTACTAATCTAAACTTTTTGTTTATTTAATTTAATTTTATGACTAATAAGCATGTGATTGGTGATTATCTAAAGAAAATTAGAAAAAAAATTTAAGTTAGGACATGTTCTGGATCTCATTAATTATGTACGTACCTTTTAATATGACAGAGGATCTTAAAACCGAAAGAATTCTTATTTAGTTGAAGAACTGCAAAACTCAGTAATTTTGTTAGATATATACTCTTAATTTATGAAGGTACATTATAAAATTTAAAATTTTAATAGATAATTCATATATCTTGTAATGCACCCCGTGCACGATTCTTTCGTATTTTGAAATAAATATACTCAGAATGATTAAAGCCAATCATTTTAATTTATGTAGTACATATGCTGTACTTAATGTATAAAAATACAGTAAAAGAGATAAATTTATTTGAGTTAAAAAGAAAATTCATATTATTCAAAAATAAAGTTATTTGGTTTTAATCCAAATGAAATGTTAATTGCAATTAATCTATTTCAACCCCTTGTATCATTTTATGTACAACATTGTACGTAGGTGAAAACATTTCACATATAATATTATATGTGAAAATGAACAAAATTTGTTTGGGATTAAAAATGATTAACTCTATTTCTTAGATAAAAGCCATTTTTCTTTGTTTTTTTTATGAACATTCCTTTTAATTTGCTCACTAAATATATATAAAATGGGCAAACCATGAAGGACATTAGACAATAGAAAGATTGCTAAACATGAGATTTGGATTATAGGGAGAGGCTGATTTGCATAACATTAACTAATTGATTTGCTTAAGGAAACTCAGAATGTATTGTGGATATATTTAGGGCTGCATGACAGGGGCTGGTAAAAACCCAATAAGTTGATCTAGTGGACTGGTCTAATAAACAAAAGCCCAGCTAGCCAACATCCAACTTGCAGGAATGAGTTCTCAGTTCACTGATATTCTCAATTAGCTGGTCAACTATGGTCTAACTTGTTTTATGCTCAGCTCAAGGTCGCCTAAAGTGAGTTTCAGATTGCAGCTTAAGGTGCTCGTTAGGTGATTTTTCCAAAAAGGTAACAACCTAAATTGGAAAGGAGTCAACTACCAGAATTGGAAACATAATCAAACTCCTATATTGGTTGAATTTATCCCTAAATTGGTGGATATCAGTTTCGGAAGTGTAATTAATGTGTGATTCTTTATTATTTTATTTGTACTCAAATTGTAATACCCCACGCTATAAATAGGGATTGCAATTTATTATAAACAGATAATAATCAATAGTATACTGTCACTCTGTCAAAATTACTAAAGAACACAGTCGTGGATATAAACATCTTTTTGGGCCGAACCACGTAAAAATCCACTTGCAATTCTCTGTTCTTCCTCTTCTTTTCCGTTTGTATTTGCTTTGTTTTGTGTTATTTGTAGGTATTGGGTTAAGAACTTTGGTGACAGGCACTTCAACGGACTTATCGAAACCGACTTATCGGATCGAAGAAATCCGAGCAGCGAACCCTAACTTTCTTCAACCGATTTTCTCGTTTAAACTCAAAAATTCAGTTTTCTTTTAAACTAGTTGGGAGTGATAAAACTTTTCGCAACTTTTGTTTCAAATGTTTTTATAAAATTTTCGGCAGCATAACAGCTGCATTTTTTATAAACCAAAATTTACCTGTCAAAAAATTTACACTTCGACTAAAACCTCAATTCCTCCCAACTTCTTTATTCCCAAACATGCAATAATCATCATCATTTTTCCACAAACATGCAACATCAACACTAATTCTCAATTTATAAGTACTAACTCATGTAAAATATATCTAGATGCATCATATATATAAAATGCATGAATATTTACAAATATACCATTTCAAAATATAAATATTGGTTTCTCAATTACATATCCATTTCATACATAAGGTTTTACATCATCACATGTCATGAATCGCCCACCTATATATACACAACAAAATGATGACATCCTATCGTCCGCGGTGGCACAGAATGAAATATAAATAGCTACAAAATAAACAAACAAGTTAGTGCAACGAAGATATAATATCACATATGCTAACATGACAATTTATCATTTGTTTTATGATTTCTTTCCAAAACCCCTATGTATATCCTTTAAATATTCTAACCATCACGGGCGATGAAAACTAACGCCAACGTGAAGTTTACTAAATCATCTCAACCACTACGTTATGGAATTTACTGCATCGCACGTAGGGCACTAAAGCTTATCACTGAGCAACTACAATGCGGAATTTTCTGCATCGCAATTGTAGTGCTAAAACTCTGGGTAACTACGAGCGGAATTTACTGTATCGCCAAGTAGTGCCAAACTATAAAAATAGCTAACTACGTGCGGAATTGTCTGCATCGCTACGTAGCGCTTATACTTTCTATGAAACTGGGCAACTACGGACGGAATTTTCTGCATCGTCACGTAATGCTAACTTTTCTCTATTTTGAGCGACTACGGATGGAATTTACTGCGTCGTCACGTAGCGCTAAATCTCATTATATCTTAAGGAATATATATGGGTTTTAAAACTATATTTATTTAGTGCCAAAAGCACAAAACTAACTCGTTTAGAGATCTTGAAAACTTTCTCATTTCAATTTCTTTTTATAACAACTTAGCATCAATTTCTATTTCAATATAGGTTCCATAGGACCCTATACACTCAAACTTTAACTTGTTATTGAAGATCGTTTTCATTTTCTTTTATTACTTAACTATTACATTCATTACCAAAATCAAGAATTAACATGAACTTGTAAAAGATTTTAAGTGGCGAATCATTTACCTTAAAGCCCCGTCACTCCGCGTCAAGAGTCTCTACGAGGCTCGTGGACGTCGCTCCCGCGCTCGTCACCTACACAACATTCCTCATCATTACTAGTGACAAAAATTTCAATTCTCAACTATAAGGTCAAGAATCTCAACTAAGACCATTTTTCTCTATATATCCTCCTAACTTGTTTCTACTCAACCGAGACTCTCTAATCCCGATTTTTGTGTAAAAGTTGTAGTTTTTGACTCTTAGGGATCACCCCATGCGGTCCGTTTAGTTGTTGGAGGCTCGGAACGAAAAATTACATTTTTACTCAAAACGGACAGCCCATAACAGAATGTACTGCGACGTGCTGCTTGGGGCTCCGTTTTCCTTCGTTCTTTTTCCTACGCCTCACTTGTCTCACATTCTAGTCACACGTAAAATTTCGTTGGAAAATATTATCGTTTGCTAGGTCAAAATTAAGAAAAATGTCACTTTTTCGGGCATTTTCTAGCACGTTTAGTGCGTGTTTTGTATAGTTTCCGTTTCGAACTAACGACGCTAGTTTTTCTTCTATAGCTAAGCTTCATTTAACTAATAATGATGAACCAAACTCAAATCATGCAATAAAAATTGCATTAGGATAGCCGTTTTACTTCTCAGAACTCTAACGGCGCTATTTTGTGCATAACTTGCACAATTTTTATCGGATTCGATCCTTTCCAAAACCTATAGTTTTTTATGGTTTCTAGGCATCATTTGAGATGTAGAACATCTCCAAATAAGCCAAATATGTTCAGGTCTCCTCTAGCTCAAATTTGAGCACGGGAATCACTAATATTGTCAAAACTAGCTCTCTTGAGCTTCTCTTATTCCTACATGCTTTCCTATCCTTTTTAAATCATTTTTATGCTCAAACTTGGGTTCAAAACCTCTAAATTTCAGAGCTTATTTACTGTCTAATATGATCATAACACACCCATAAACATTACTTGTTCATTTGAACACTAACAATTCACTCAAAACTTTCATCAACTAGTTGGTGTGTGTGAAAAACAATTTTCGTTTCTATGATTCTCAAGCCTATAACAGCCCATAAATCAAACCCTAAGCTACCATTTACACCCAAAAACATCTCCTCTAAGGTTATATAACAATCACTTAGGTTTTGACACCATTTCTAGTGCAAAACCTCCAACAACATACAACATAATTCTGCTGAAATAATTTCAGCACACTGCTGGAATTTTTAGTAAAGAAAAGGAAGAGTAAGCCAATTTCTTACTTGGTTCTTTACTTAAAGAGTTGAGAGGGACTTGGGAGAGGGTTTAAAGAGAAGATTTGAGGCTTGGATGAGCTGAAAATGGGCTGTCTTCTTCCACTTTTCCTTGCTGCCATTTCTGCCCTGCAGTGTGCATGTCTGCTGCTCTGTTTCTGGTGCTTCACCGTTTCAGCTGGTGGGATGCACGAAATTGCCTTTAGTTTGCTGAAAATTTTCAGCCAAGTGTTGCTTATATACTAGTTACACTTCTTTAATTTACATTCTTGCCCCACCTCTTTTAAATTTCCCACAACTTCCTCTCCATTTCTCTTTTCTTTTCACTGCTGCCCAGCTTTGTTCTCTTTTCTGGCAGCTGCTGTTTTCTTCTTTGTTTCACACTTATTTTCATCTTTTCTTGCTGAAATCTTGCTAAATGTTCAATATATATGATTAGCCTTCATGAAAATGGCACTTAAGTCTCATGTTTAACTTGTTTGACCATCATTTTCTTTCCTCCTCTATTCTATACGGGAATCACTTGTGTTTTTGATTTTTATGATAGCTTTGCACTCTTCACTTGTCCACTTGGCTTCTAAGTATCTTTTTTATATCTTATTAATGTTCTATGGAATATCAAGCTTGTCCCTTGATTTATTTTGATTATCATCAATCTCTTATTTAAATCGCTTAATAGTTGTCTATTACTTACGAACAACTAATGTAAAAAATTTTCTTAATTGTGCACTCAAACTTTTATTTTCTTTAACTTGTCTCTTATCTATGGATGAATTATTTTACTCTTCATTGATCTTTTTCTTGCTAATTTGGTTGTTATGAAACTCTAGAATGACGTTCACGAAATCGATGAATCGATTTAGCTTAACACTAACTTGATTCTATTGTAATGTTACTTAATTTTTTATAATTGACGAATTTCGTCGTCAATCTTAAGTTGATAAATCTCTAACGTCATGAAATTCAATTAATCTAATATAGAGATTTATTTTACCTCTCTAATCCATCTTTTAATACCAAGAGGTTATAGATAGAAACTAGGGGTTTACATTGGTCGACTAATTTCAAATGTTGACATTTTGGTATTAGAAAGAGGGCCCGGACTGTAATATTTGGAGTCTTCAATTGTCATAGCAAGAGAAAGAACCACCAGAAGTTCTGATACGATGGCTGGTAAACCAAAAAGGCGGATGGATCAGCAACATCATGACATCCAGTCAATAGAGAACATTATCGTGCCCATAGCAGGCGCGTCTCATGTCCTCCTAATTGGTGCTACTATAGGTATGCCTCCACTAGCCCCTCGTCAACGAACATCGATGGTCCTTGCATCCAAAGGGCTATAGATATAGTACCAACGGCAGAAGGTGCTAGAAAATACAGCTTGACAACTTGTGGATGCAGTCAAGGTGTTGGCATAGGCTTAAGCACAAAACATACTCAGACTTGAGGCTGTTGTTCTCAGAGGAGTTTATCAACAACAATGAGAGGAAATATCAGTTCTAGAGGGGCTTTTCAAGGTAGTGCAGCAACCTGCCAATTCAGTTCACTCCTCCAACTCGCATTCAAGAGCTAGAGGTCACCAATTCAAGAGTTCATTCCTTTAATTCAGATGGGAAGATACCTTCGGCCCCAAGCAGTTTAGCCAGATGAGTAAAGCGGGCAATTTCAACCAACCAAAGTAATGATGGAAAGATTCATTCCTCTAATTCAAATGGGAAGATACTTTCGGCCTCAAACAGTTTAGCCAGATGAGTAAAGCGGGCAATTTCAACCAACCAAAGTAATGATGGAAACAAAAGTGAAGGTCGTAATAATGACTCAAATAATCAGGTCACCAAGAAGGTCAAGAATGAGCCCATAAACAAATGACTTCAACATTAAGATCGTTATGATAGCTACAATATCCTGTCAAATACAAAGGATAAAATTTTTGTAACGAAGAGGAATAAAAAGGACTTCGTGAAGCCCAATCCTATGAGGACTCCCATTAACTCTAAAAATGAGAACAAGTTCTATGAATATCATGAGGAGGTGAGGCACAACACTTTAAAATGCTGAGAGTTAAAAGACACTATTGAAGATTTAATCAAGAGAGATCGCCTAAAAGACTATATGGTCCGACTAGTGAACCCGTGACCTCAATAGTAACGACCTCAACAACAATCACAATCAGTGTAGCAACAGCCTCAGCGAGCTCTCGCACAAGAACATAAACCCATAGTGAGGACCATCTTCACTATATATGGTGGGTTCCACATCGCAGATACACCTAACAGGTCATGCTTCTAACTTGTAATTCAATTTTCAAAATCAATAAAGGCTATAAATTTCTTATACTACTTTACTTTGTGATTGCTCTTTTAATTTCTTTGCTAAAAACTTATTAAGTCATGCTATATTAGCTGAGGTTCCAACCTACTGGACAAAGCTTGACTAAGCTCGATAAATTTTGCTATAGTAGGCAAGGTTCCGACCCCCTATATAGCTTGCAAGATTACGTTATGGTAGGCAAAGTTCTGACCCCCTATGTAGCTCGATAAATTTTACTATGGTAGGCGAGATTCCAACCCTCTACGTAGCTCGACAAATTTTACTATGGTAGGCGAGGTTCCGACCCTTTACATAGCTCGACAAGATTTCTCTATGGTAGACGAGGTTTCGACCCCCTACATAGCTCAACAAATTTCACTATAGTAAGCGAGATTCCAACCTCTTACATAGCTCAACAAATTTCGCTATAGTAAGCGAGGTTCCGACTCTCTATATAGCTCGCAAGATTACACTATCATAGGTGAGGTTCCAACCCCCTACATAGCTCGACAAGATTTTGCTATGATAAGCGAGGTTCCGACCTCTTATATAGCTCGACAAATTTTACTATAATAGTTAAGGTTTCGACCCCTTACATAGCTTTCAAGATTACGCTATGATAGGTAAAGTTCTAACCCCCTACATAGCTCGTCGAATTTCACCATGGTAGGCGAGGTTCAGTGACGTGACCCAAACCAAATTCCCTTTAGGCTAGTATCTAGTAGGCATCGCTTGGCACCTTAATAGACTCCTTTTAAACCCTCTTAAGCGGCTAAAAGAAATCTGTTGAGCGAGCCCTAAACTTGCTTGTTTAAACTTTGTTTTGAGTCTTATTTAATTTCATTGGTTGAAAACTGGTTAGGTTGATTTCAATTTATATTCAATTTGTTGATTTAGAAATTGAACTAAAACCATAGAATTGACCATTTTCGTTTTCAAAATCTAAAAGCATTTTAATAAAAATCCAGTAGCATAATGGTTGCAAATATAATAACTAAAATTTCCTGTAAAGAAATTACACTGCCAAATCTTTTCAATCACAATCCAACTTCTTTCCACCAACATGCATCTCAATATTTGTTTCATCATTTTCACAAAACCATAAGTGATAACTAACTTTTATACCTTAAAAATATTTACAACAATTTACCTTACAAAAACATTTCCATACAAGTTCCTACATAGGTATTTCAAAATGCAAAATGAGGTAAGTACTAAATTTCGTTTCAGTTGAACAAAAATACAATGCAATTGACATCATGCATCCTTCAAGTCTATGCCCACCTATATTTACGAAGAAGTTTGTTTGCTTCAATTGCCCGCACAAGTACCTAAAAATAATTTATACAATACAACATGGGAAAATGAAATCTCAAGTAATTAAAGAAATCTAACGATTATCAATTAACAAACTATGAACATTTTTAGTTATATGTGAAATACCACATAATTCATTTCTTTCTAAAAGCACCATGTGTACCCTTAAAATGCTATGTCACATGGCGATTTTCAATCGACACCAACCATGATACTACTACCACTCCTCGATAACTACGTTCGGAATTTTCTACATCACAAGTCATAGTACGAGGTTTTCTATTAATCTTAGCGACTACATGTGAAATTTTTTGCATCGCAACTGTAGCGCAAAATACTATATCTAGTCTTGGTAACTACAATGCGAAATTTTCTGCATCGCATGTTGTAGTCTAAGAAAATCTTTGATTCTGGGGGTTTACACATGATCTGTGAAAACTTTTTTCTACTGAGGGCTATAAGCACAAAATAGTTTTTCTTGTGAAAACTTTTAAGCTAAAGCTTTTACGCTCAACTTTCAATAAAGTTACTTTATTTTCGAAACCCCTTAAAGCACATATTAAAATTGTTCATAAACCTTGCAATAACAAATAAAATTACATTTGCAACATAAATATTCATAGTGTGAGTTGGCAGCACTCACTTCAAATCCGAACGTGCCAAGGAGCTCTAATAAGCCTCCCTCGCTCCACTTGTTTGTGCTTCATCTACACGTTATATTCTTATTCAAATTCCACTAAAACGAACTGCTCAAAGCTATAATTAAAACTTTTTAACACAACTAACTCATTTGAACACCCTTTAAACTACAACTTTCCCATCTAGGTTCTAACTTAACCAAAACTTTAAAATTTTGATTTCTTTGCAAAATGTTTACATATGTACCCATAGGGACATCTCCATGTAGTTTATATAATTTTCGGAGGCCCGAAACAAAAAGTCAAAATTTTCTGATCTCCTTTAACCGAATACTGTTCACAGCATGTTCAGTGGGCTTTTTCGCTTCCGTTTTTACTTAAATCATCTCCCTATCTTTCATTTAGGTTACCTATAAAACAGTTTTGAAAAATTCCAACTATAGAGAGGTGAAACCTATGAAATACCCCTATTTTTCACTACTTTTTCATGTCAAAATCTACCATTTTTGTATTCTCAACTCAATTCTTTTTTCTTTAGGATTCTTAGACTCATATATACTTAATTAAGATCATACATGACATAAAAATGCAAAGAGGAAGTGGCATTGCATGGTGACCATCAATGCCCTTAATCTAGATAAAACCACACAATGTCTTATTCACTTTTTTTTTTTTTTCAATTTTAACATTTCTATATGATATTCTAACTTCTCATATGCATGAATTCAAGCTTAAATTCATCAAAACTCAATGGAATCACACATCCCTCTTGGTGATCGTGAACTACACACTCACATACAATATATTGTTTCTTTCAATTTCCAATATTTTTACATTGTATTTCTCTTAGACATTTCATCAAACACATTAGTTACATTCAATTCACTTGACCCAAGCTTAAACCAATTTATAGGGTTTCTACTAAAAAACCCCAGCCTTCATTTCTTGAGTGGGTTTTCTCATACTAAGGCTCCATTTCTATTTTGTAGGGTTCTAATCTTGATTCCTACCAAAACCCCTATCAAATTCATCACAAATAACAAACTCAACCATTAACACCTTATATAACTCAACTATCATGATTTCTAAGCAAAAATGATGGACACTTATCTTAATCTTACTCAAGTCTTGATTTTTTTGCTTGATCTTACGCAAAATCTTGATTTGGAGCTGGAAATTGGCTTGAAATTGCTTCGGCTTTCTCTCCCTATCTTCCTTCCCTTTTGTCGTCCCTCTCTCCCTCTCTTTCAATGTGTGTTGCTTCAAATTTTCACTAAGTATGAAAGCTAACACTTTTTTATATAGGCTTCTTAATTATAGAAATGACCATTTTGCCCTTTATTAATAATTAGCTTGCTATTTGATTTAATTGATTTTTAAAATCTCTATTAACATTTTATTATAACTTATAAGGGTAATATTTATGAAATTTAATATTCTCACCCTATAAGTTAATTACTATTACTAAGAAATACCAAATTACGAAAAAGGGGCTTACATTCCGACCCCTTACATAACTCGACGACATTTCGCTGTGGTAAGTGAGGTTCCAACCCTCTACATAGCTCGTCATTATACTAATAGATTCCAACTTATTAGCTCACTATAATACTAATAGGTTCCAATCTATTAGCTCACTATAATGCTAATAGGTTCCAACCTACTAGCTCGCTATTATGCTAACAGGTTCCGACCTACTAGCTCCATATTATGCTATGTCAACTGAGGTTTCGACCTCTCGAGCTCCCCCCAAATACTATTTCCATTTATACACTATCTAACTTTTCAATTCATAGGAAATTCAAATACTCAGAAAGAACAAGGTAGAATAAAACACAAGATAGCATTGAAATAAAGCAAATGTATCAAAAATAAACCTCACGACAAGGTGAAATGAGGTTAAAATATTCATCATAAAAAATAACCTCGCAAAGCAAGGTGAATGATATGCAGTAAATATATATATATAAAGAAAATGAGTATAACATGATATGCAGCCTATTGGGAGCCGTGACACTGAGGGGCTACGTCTGGATGCATAGCAACCTGAGCTGTCTCATCTTGGGAGGTTGCATTAGGGAGTCTGATGATCTGAGGAGCTATGTTTAGAACAGTTAAGGATTGGGTGGCTTGCTCTTTATACCTTTCCACCTCCGCGACTGCCTCTTTACTAAAGAACGAGAAGTCCAGTTCGGGATGAACTCCTTATAAAGTGTAAAGGAAATTATTGGAGGTCTCTGATTTTGCCTCCTCTTTAGCTTTGGTAACCCGTACCTTGACTTCCTCCTTAGTTATGGCAACGTCCTCTTTGGTAAGTGCGAGCTCTCTCTTAGTCTCTTGGTTCTTCTTCTCAACAACCTCAAGTCGCTTTATGGCTTTCTTTAGCTCGCTCTTCGCCTTGAGGAGTTTGGTGGTAAAATGTGACCTCGTGGTTGCATGAGCACTTTCCTCACAAGCTAGAGCATCCTCAGCTTCCTTTCTAGCCTTCTTAGCATGCCTTAGCCTAATTAGAAGGAGTTGCTCTGAGTTCTTTGCTCTCTTAGCCTCCAAAGTCATAAACGAGAGCTCATTTTTCAACTTTTTCTTCTCGCTCTCGAACTCTTTCTTTTCATCCTCAAAATCATGGACTTCTTTCATCTATTTCATTGCCCGTATAGTGGCCTGAAATGTAGCAAGTTAGTAGTTAAACCAAGCAAGAAAGTCAGAAATGCAAAAGCATTACAGGTTACTAATAGCCTGTGGTGATCTATGTAGCAGCATAAGGTTTCACCTCTCAAGCCTTCTTTTTCTAAGGTCTTGGTAGAGCTCCTAGGATTGTGAGTAAGTTGTCAAGGATGACATCAAAGTATATCTCTCATAGCTCGCCTACCGGTTATGCCCTAGCTCATGGCTCAACCCTTCTCTCTACGACCTTGGGCTCTTTACCTTTATTTGCTTGTGGTCACTTGGTCGGAGGAGCATTAGGCACTGATTTTTTTTTTTTTTTTTTTTTTGTTGCTGCACTACTTGGAATAGCCCGAACCTCGTGAGTGGGAGCTCCTACCTGCTCATATTGAACTTTAACCACCTCTGGCTGTGAGGTGGGAGCCTCGACTAGTTAAGGTCTTAGAACGGGTGTCAAAGTGGTCGTCTTAACAAAAGCAATACCTAAATGAGTTATAGATTGGATAATTCATTTTGGAGGAGCCTCTTGGAAAGCGAGCTTCACCATCACTGGAGCCTGTTGTAGGATAGAAACTGTTCTACTCCACTAGTAGTTTCGAAAGCAAAGGCAAGCTCGATTTTACCCCTAATTTTGATGTCCCTCCTATTGTTGAGAAGCTTGCAGTCCAAAAGAGGAGCTAGTTGGTGGGTCCTGAAGAGCTCTTCGTTGAACGTGTGATTGGTTTTTCCTTTCTAAGAAGCTACGAGCATCCTAAAAATCTCAGCCTTCTCCCCAGTAAAAGTTTACTTATCTTCTGTCAAATCTATGAGGTGAAATAAAGAATTAAATAATAATTATAATAATAATAATAAACTATTGCAGCTCACAGAGGTTAGTGCTATCTAACTACCTAGGTTAAGAACGAAAAAGAAATTATGAAGTCAATTAAGGGAGGGACAAGAAATGTAAAACAGCTTGATTTATAATCTCCTACATTGGACTTGCCGTTTGCACTACCTTGAGGCAGGAGATCCTTGAAGCCTATTTTTCGAGCTGCAAGATAGTAAATCCTATCTTGCATTCCCTCTTTTATGCCATCAATGCTCTTGATAATATAAATGTGGCAGAGGATTCTGGCGTTTGGAGGTGGAAGGCCATTTCTCATGAAGATTGAAGCTAAGGATGTGAGCTGAGAGTAGGAGTTGAGAGTTAGTTGAAAAGGATTGAGCTTTAGTCTATTTAGTAGCATGATGAAATAGGCAGGGATTGGAAATCTAAGCTCGTGCCTAAGGTAATAGGTGCTGATAGCCATGAACCCTTTAGAAGGATAGGTCGCATGATCATCAGATGTGGGTAACATGAAACGACAACCTCTGGGAAGATGATATTGTAAAGCAATTCCTCTCTACTCCTCATGTGTTATCTTCAAGGCATAATGATTAAACACCTTACAAACTCACCGTTCCTTAACGGTCTGGCAAATCATTATAGGGTCAGCTCGAGCTACAAACCCCTCAGTAACCTCATCGCCTAGAGAGGTCGTTCTTCTCCAACATTACAAACTTCCCCTAATTCGAGCTTCTCTAAGCTGGGAGAGTCACCATCCCCTATTTTTTAAGATCGGCATCTACAACCTAAAGACATCTACATGCAAAAGGGAGCAGTTAAGTCATTACCTGTAGACCATATCTAAGAGCCTAAGTGTCCTATTCTCCAACAATAGACTTCCTAGTCTATAGGTCATAAACGTCATATAGATCGCTAAAACTATTAGAGGGGCTCGACCTATAGGCAAATGATCTATGAGCTAATAACCTACAGGTATATCATCCGATAGCCTGTATAAATAAGTGTCACAAATAGTAAACAAGCTATAAAGGGTCGATCAACAAGATCAAACCAATAGGAAATGAAAAGTCATAACAAATCACAAATGTGTAGTATCAAGAACATGAAGCACTCGGGCCAGATTCAAATCTAGAAAAACACAATGTATACAAAAAGTGACAACCAAAAAACCAAGAGTAAGTCATAAAGACTTACTGTAAATACTCGCTTAAGAATAATGACTCTGATCATTAAAGGCATCGAATCCAAGGAAAACTGGTGTGAGAAAATCTAATAGAAGGAAACTAGAGAAGAATGGCATTTGAGTTCAAAAATGGCAGTAAGAGGGAAAATGAAGGTACCCCTACTCATATATAGATACAGGATCCAAGTCTTAACCGTTGGATTTAAAGGCTACTCAACCACCTTAAATCTAACGGTGCAGCATAAGTTGTGGCTTTTGTCATTATGAGCTATCAATTGAGAAACGTGCACATTGAATGTGTATGGTACAAGACGTTTCAGTGGTGCAGTTACTCGAACAATTGCCACGTGCCGAGTGACGGGACAGAATTTGAAAATGCGTGACATGGCAGGTTATGATGAAATAACTTTTACCAGCAAGCTTATGCTTCCAGTTCGAAAATCGCACTTAGAGTTGGAGGGCTAATGTTGTGGATATATTTGGGGCTACATGAAGGGAGCTAGTAAAAGCCCAACAAGCTGATCCAATAGACTGACCCAGTAAACAAAAGCCCAATTAGATAATATTCAACTTGAGCTCTCAGTTCGCTAATAATCTTAGTTCGCTGGTCAACCGTGGTCCAGTTCGCCTTATGCTGAGCTCGAGATCACTAAAAGTGAGCTCCAGATTGCAGCTTAAAGTGCTCGTTAAGGTGATTTTTCTAGAAAGGGGACAACATAAATTGGAAATCAGTCAACTACTAGAATTAGAAATAGAATCAAACTCCTATATCGATGGAATTTATCCCTAAATTGGTAGACATCAGTTTTGAAAGTGTAATTAATGTGTAATTTTTTCCTATTTTATTTGTACTCAAATTGTAATACCCCACACTATAAATAGGGGTTGAAATTCATTGTAAACAAATAAAAATCAATAGTATACTATGACTCTGCCAAAATCACTAGATAACACAATTGTGGATGCAGACATCTTTTTGGGCCGAACCATGTAAAAATCCCCTCGTAATTCTCCATTCTTCCTCTGCTATTCTATTTGTCTTTGCTTTGTTTTGTGTTATTTGCAGGTATTGGGTTAAGAACTTTTACTGACCAATTTCAGATGTCGACAGAATGCAACTAACGTCCTCATCTTTGTCTGAAAATTTAACAAATTAATTAGTAAAAATGAGATTGGAATTACAGAGAGACGTTGCTAAATTAAGCATATCAAAATCATGATAATAAAAAATGTCATTTCCGTTTGCTTATGAAGTTGAATGGTCTGGTTTTCTTTTTGTCATTTAAATAAGATAATTGCAATGCTTGTTACATAATTTTTATTTTACAATAATCAAATAATGTCATTTACTATGAATTGTTATAGTCATCCCTTAATTCTACATGCTTGATATCAAGTCATTCATAATTCATAGTACTCTTGTCTTGGTCCTTGGATCAGTTCTTTGTACTTTCACTTCTTAATTAATAGGGTTATTATTATTTTATCCCTAAAATTGAAAATAATATCAAACGACCTCAGATATTGAAAATAATAGCTAAAACGACCTAACCGTTAAATGATATAGTGATTCCATTAATAAACTAATGGATTCGTCAATTTGGAGGGTAAAAAGATCAAAGCATCACTATCATCCCTACTCACTCTCCCTCTTTCATCTTTTTTTTTTTTAATTAAAAAAAATTATTTACAAAAAATTAAAAAATTGATTTACAAAAAATTATTAAAAAACTAAATGATAAAATAGGTCATCACTGTTTTTCTCTCCTCATCTCTCTCTCTCTCTCTCTCTCTTCTTCTTCTTCTTCTCCTCCTCCTCATTGTTTTTCTCCTCTTATTCTTCGAACCCAATCATCACTTTGTCTCTTTCTTCTTCTTTTTATTCTCCTCTTGTACTTTTTTAAACCCAGGTGAAATCTAGGGTGGTTCGGAGAGCAAGGTGGAGAGGTGTGGCCCAATCAAAAACATATTAAAGAGTAGGACTAGACATGGCACTGCCATGGAGCTAAAGAGGAAGTTGTGGAGAGTGCACTCCAGTGGTTGTGATGGTAGTGGAGGGGTGGAAGAGAGAATGATCCATGGTTTTTTTGCCTGGGTCACGGATCTTGGTAGCATAACAACCTTGACAATGTATCATTAAATATTTGTCCAATCAGTGAGAGATTTGGGTTTGATTAGATGAATGAAATATGGATCTTTCATGGGTTTTACTTTTGAATATCATGAAAATTCAAATGATATCTAAAGTTTTAGTTGATTGTAAGATTTGTGTTTGATTAAATGAATGAAATGTGGATTTTTTGCAGGTTTTATTTTTGAATGATGATTAGGGATGACAATATGGGTCATGACACGATGAGTCAATATGAATTCATAAAAAATAAATTGGTGTGGGTTTGAGTTAAACGAATTTGTATCGTAATTATGTCAACTCGCTTAATCCGTGCATTAAATGAATCGAATTGGATTTGCTTAAACAAATCACGGGTTAACATGATTAAATTAAGGGTAAAATTATAATGTTAAAATATTATAGAGTTAGTGTGTAATTATCCATCACATTTAACCAAACCTTAAATCTAACTCATTTTTAGCAACCACCACACCAACCATCCATTCCTCCCTTCTCCCTTATGCCTTATAGTCACCACCACCCATTCCATCCATCTCCCTGATGATCACCACCACCCCTTCTCCCTCACACCTCATGGTCACCACCACCCTAACTAATTTTATTTTCGGCAGCGACCACCCATTGCACCCTTCTCCCTCATGGTCATCACCATCTATTCCACCCTTTTCCCTATCAGTCATTACAACCTTTTTTCCATCACAACTTAACAGTCACCATCACCCATTCTCTCTCACGGCTCATGGTCACTATCCTGCCTTCGTCACAGTGTCTTCATCCCGTCTCCACCACTAGCAGTTTGCACTCCATCAAGTGCTCGATCTGATTGTCTTGATTCTCCTATGTTGGCATTGTTTCACTGTCTACCTTAAATCACAACAGATCCACCCCTAAGTTCTTTTTTTCTTTTGATTGTTGTCGTTGTTTTTTTTTTTTTTTTTATTAAATTTGTGTAAAGTTGTAAATACATATATTTTTCATTTGTGAAATTACTATGCTCTTTAATATTTACGATTTTTTATGTAATGGATATATGTGATTAAAATTGACTTGTGTTGGGTATCTGTGAAAAATGCTTCTTGGCTTGATTTGAGCTTTTAGTTTTTTGGTTTTTTGGATTGTATTTTTTTTTTTTTAATTTTTTTGAGTTCATGATATATTAATTTGGGTAACACGATGAAGGAGAAGATAATGGGGTTTTTTTTTTTTTTTTTTTTTTGTTGAAGTTGAGAAGATAATGGGTTTTTTTTTTTTTTTGTTGAAATTGAGAAGATAATGGGTTTTGATTGGTTTAATCGAAGTGCATTTTGGTTGGGTTAATTGAACTTAAGCATAAGTATAAACTAGATTTTATGTTGATGAAGATTTGGAATTAATTTAAATATTCAAAAATAAAAGCTTTTAATTTGAGTAATTCGATAAATGAAATAACAAATTTCTAATGAATTAATCAAATTCATTTAAACGAATTAAACAGGTTAAATGAATTAAATGGGTTAAACATATTAATCGGTTAAGATCCTTTATGATTCAATTAATAAACAAATTAATCGTATCATGTCGTGTTATTCATTTATAAACAAATTCATGTTGAATACAAAAATGTTGACCAGTTTATTAAATGAATTCATGTCGAATTAGTCAAATTCATAAATGAATCAAATCGAATTCAGCTCGACCCAACATGCCAATCGGTTTTGCCACCCCTAATGATGATAAAGATTCAGATGGCATATGGAGTTTTTTATTGAATGTACAAGAGATTTGGGTTGATTCAAATGAATGAAATTTGGATTTTTCCATTTCAGAAAAAAAAAAAAACCCGAAATTTTTGTTATTTTTAATAATTATATCTTTTTTATTATTTTTTATTTTATTTTGATTAAAAATTTATTTATTTATTTTTTAATTTTTAAAATTTTAATTTCTCCTTTTTTTTTTTAAAAAAAAAAAGTGAGGATATTTTAGTCTTTTAGTATTTTTGTCACAAAACCACCAAAATTTTGAATGGAAACCACTTTTACCTTACGGAAAGCAGTTTTTTAGCTAATACTTTAAAAAGTTTGGGTAAATTGAGATTATTTTCATTTTCAAAAGGTTTTTAGTATTTTCCCTAATTAATATGCTTCTTTGTCAATCAACAACTTCCCATCATTTTCATAAGAAAATTCTACTCCCTTATTTTTTGGATGAACAAATGTAATGACTTACACCCCAGATATGATTGACAAAATATGTTTATGGTTGACAAAATTCTATACTCTTAATGAATGTAATGATTTCTACCCGAAAGATAATTGACAAATTCTACCTCAATTCTATAAGCCATCCCTAAGTCATAATGCTCTCACCTTCGTCCTTGGACCAGTTTTTTGTCCCTTCTCATTTTAATTAATATGCTTCTTTGTCAATCAACAACTTCCTATCACTTTCATAAGAAAATTCTGCTCTCTTATTTTTCAGATGAACGGCTGTAATGACTTATACCCCAGATATGATTGACAAAATATGCTTATGGTTGACAAAATTCTACCCTTGATGAATGTAATGACTTCTACCCCAGATATGATCGACAAAATTCTACCCTCAATTATGTATGGTTGATATCAAGTCATTCCTAATTCATAATGCTTTCACCTTGGTCCTTGGACCAGTTCTTTGTCCCTTCTCTTCTTAATTAATATGCTTCTTTGTCAATCAACAACTTTCCATCACTTTCATAAGAAAATTCTGCTCTCTTACTTTTCAGATGAATGAATGTAATGACTTCTACCCCAGATATGACTGACAAAACATGCATATGGCTGACAAAATTCTACTCTTATTTTTCAGATAAATGAATGTAACGACTTCTACCTAAGATATGATTTTCCAACTAGAAAACTGAAGAGTGCTAAGTTAATTAAGATAAAACGTAATTTTTTGTGAGTACTTTGAATCTGTGTCAAGAAGGTAATAATTAAAAATTTCAGCTTCAAAAGCGATTTAGCCAAAGTAAGTTCCATCTGGTTGAAATTAGGTTGCATTATTATTATTATTATGGAAAATGTTAACATGTGGACACACTTTAAGGTTTGTAAAACTAAATATATTGAAAAAATAAAACATGAATTGTAAAATTTTGATTAGGATTGTTTAGAGCACACGTTAACACTCATTATCGTTATTTATAAGTCATAGGATGAGCTTAGTCATCAAATACTTTGTATTTTTAAAAACAACAATATATGATTTTCACTCTTAAAAGTAAATTTTAAAAACACTATTTAAAAATAATACCAAATGCACCCTTAGATTTGGAGGATTTTCTTTCAAGATACTTTTCTTATGAACAAAGAAGCAATTGAACATGTAATATTGATCAAATTTTTAAGCACTATTCCAAATGCATAAACTATTAAAGCATAAAAATTTAGGGAAAATCCCAAACAAGCCCCTGACATTTGAAAATATGTAGTTTTCACCACCTGTGATTTAATTTTTATCCAAAAATAATACTTGACATCAATATAAATACTTAAAATACCCCTTAAAAACATATGAAATAATAATAATGTCTCTGACGGTCACAAATTTCGTTAAGTTAACATAGTTGACCGTTTGACTGTAAGAGAAAAAACGAAAATATGATGAAAAATTAATTAAAATAATACTAATTCAAATATAAAAATTAAAATAAATAATATTATATATAAGATTATAAAAAATAAGATAATTTAATTTGAAAATAAAAAATAAAAAATAAAGAATAAAAACTATTTTTCTTTTTTCTGTCACCTACCCCTACTCTTCCTCTCACTCTCTCTCTTCTTTGTCTAGATCTCCAGCCGCCCCCTCACTCTTACTCTCTTTGATTCCCTTTTATATTCTTCCATCTTTGTTAAATCTCTATCACTACCACCTCAACCCAAGCCCATTTTCTGAGTTGGTTTGTAACACGTTGTTCGCATGGGGGGAGGCTATGTCACCTCATTTGGCAACGCTAAGTGAGAGGAACTAGGTGTTTGATGGTGGAGACCCATATGGTCTCCACTATTGGCTTGGTCTCCAATGGTGGAGACCATCTGGGTTTCCACAATGGAGACTCGAATTAGGTCTCCACCACCGGAGACCTAATTTGGGTCTCCACTGTGAAGACCCACTTCGAGTCTCCACCATGGAGACCTACAACTGGCACTTGATTTTTTTTTTTTTTCCTGTTGATTGGGGGTTTTTTTTTTTTTTTCTGTTACTAATTATTGATAATAATTTTTTTTTTTAATTTTTATAGTGTTTACTAATGACAGTGGAAGATTAATGATTCTAGGCTTGATGATTGTGGGAGATTGATGATGAGAAATTTAGGTTGATGTTGAGAGTCCACGATTGATGAAAGGATGAACATTGATGTTGATGGTAATGATGGAGTTCATCTGGTGGGGTGTGCTTCTTTTTTTATTAATTTTCTTTTTACTTTTTTAATTTTTAAGTTGGTATGTTGATGTTCATCGTTCAACTCATAGATAGATATTGAAGATAATTTTTACTAGTTTATATATATTTTTATTTTTTTCATTTCTTATTTTTTATTTTTTAGTTTGGTTTGTTGAAGGAGATTAGTTTTTATTAGTTTATATTTTTTATTTTATAATTATTTTATTTTTTAAATAAAAATCTTAGGGTTAAAAATGTCTTTTTATCTTTTGTCTAACTTTTCTATTTAGTAGTAGAATTTTGGATAAAAATGAAATAGTAGATGATAAAAGGAGATATTTCCATGAGGGGTTTTTCGAGATTTCCACAAAATTTTATTTATTTATTTTTGAAAATGGCATTTATTTTTAAGTAAACCAATAAAAGTGGAAAGCTTCATATAAGCTATACATAAATATTGAGTAATTAATATGATAATGAATATTTTATTGAAAAGATAAAAACAAATAAAAGCATATATATTTAATTGAAGTTGTTGAAGATAAAATACAAAATGTTTCAAAATGTGTACAGTAAAAAAGCACTAATAAAATTGAGGCAATCGGATTTGAATATTTTTTAAATAGTAATACTACACATACCATCCTATATTCTAAGTCATGATACGTCAATGTGATGAATGGATTTTTCAAGTAAAATAGATAATCACAAACAAGTATTCATTTATCAACCGATACATTATAAGTTGGGATCAAGATGAGATATAAAATGTTGGATATCTTGTATTATTGGATTTAATTGATTTGGATTAAGCCCTATCTGGATTCAAACTTTTCTTATCTAATCTGTAGAGGGCCATTAACTTTTACCATATCTAAAATCAAATGCATAGGCAATCAGATTCACATTTTCATTTGTTTGATTTTTCCGGACTGGATCTAGTATTGTTAAACATGCTACTGCATATATCAGAAATATAGAGGCTTTATAACAACGCAGCAGAAATTGTGCTCTCTGTGTTGGAATCTAGAAATGCAATATGAACTTCGATAAAACTTTGAGAATTATACTTTCAATGTACTTCATAGTGTTGTTTTCTTTTTTTCTTTTGTTTGAGATGGTCGATTCAACCTATTTGAAGCAAAAGAAAGTTACATAAACAAAGTGATTTATTAGTCTTAATTCTTGTATATTTTTTAACCATGTTGTTTAAATGAATTGTATTCTTTACATATTAATTGTTTTTATCAAGATATATTTATATTTATTATCAGATCCTTTTTGAACTAATTACATATTCTTTAAAAGTTAATGTTCCATCATTGTTATGGGTATATTTTGGCTTACATAAATGGACTGGTAAAAGCCCAATAAATTGATCCAATGGATTGACCCAGTAGACAAAGACCCATTTCATTAATACCCAGCTCGTAGGAATGAGTTGTCAGTTTGCTGCTACTATTTTTAGGTCGCTAGTCAGCTATAGTCAAGGCTGCCTTATACTTAGCTCGAGGTTATCCAAGGCAAACTCCAACCGCAACTCAAATCGCTCGTTAAGGGAATTTTCCAGAAAGGTAACGTCTAAGTTGAGAAAGAGTCAACTACTAGAATTAGAAATAAATTCAAATTTTTATGTCAGTGGAATCTATCACAGATTAGGTGGAATTTATCCCTAATATGATGAAAATTGATTTTGGAAGTGTAATTAATGTGAAACTCTTGCCTATTTTATTTGTACTCAAATTGTAACATCTCATATTATAAATAGGGGTTGAAACTTCATTTTAAACACACAATAAAAATAGCATAGTATGACTCTGCCAAAATTATCAGAGAACACAGTCATGGACATAGCCATCTTTTGGGCTGAATCACGTAAAAATCCTCTGGTAATTCTCTGTTCTTCCTCTGCTTTTCTATTTGTCTTTACTTTGTTTTATGTTATCTGTAGGCATTAGGTTAAGAACTTCGGTCGACTAATTTTAGACATCGACATTTTAGTGCTAAAAGGAGGGTCTAGACTGTAATTTTTTTGGAGTTTTTGACAACCATGACAAGAGGAAGAACCACCAGAAGTTCTGACGAAATGACTGACCAACCAGAAAGGCAAATGGATCAGTAACAATATGATGTCTAGTCGATAGAGGATGCAATAATACCCACAGTAAGTGCGTCTCATGCCACCGCAATCAGCGCTACTGTGGGTATACCTCCACTAGTCCCTTGCCAACCAACACCCATGGTCCTAACCACCAAGGGGCTACAAGTGTGGCACTAATGGCAGGAGGCGCTGGAAGATACTGTACGATAGCTTGCTGCTGCAATTAAGGTGCTGGCATAGGCTCAAGCCCAAAACATGCCTAGATCTAAGGCTCATACTCTAAGAAAGCTCGCTTGAGAGACTATATGGTGTGACTAGCAGACCCGTGACCTTAACGACAACAATCTTAACAACCACCACAGCCAGCATAACAGCAACCCCAACGAGCTCCTGAATATGAACATGAACATGAATCTGCAATAAGAACCATCTTCACTATACATGGGAGCCCTCATATCACAGATAGATCTAAATATGTCATATGAACGATACGTGCAAAAAGCAAATCATGTCTTGCGCACAGGTCATAGCGGATTGGAAGGATTTATGACGAAAGCGATAATAGCCTCGGATGACATTGTTTTCACTAAGAAAGATGCCAGAGGTGTATGCTGGCCCCATAATAACGCACTTGTCATTTAAGCAAAAATTAGTAACACTGAGGTACAACGAATTATGATCGACATAGAGAGCTAAGTTAATGTAATATACAAGGAGTGCTTCGACCAGATAGGATTGGGGGTAGAACAACCGAGGCCTTCCCTAAAACCTTTTTACGACTTCATCAGAGATGCCATCATTCCAATAAGCTAAATTAGACTCCTACTTATACTTGGGGATTCAGGTCATCAAGTCACTATACTGGCAGACTTTCTAATAATCGACTACCCCTCAGCATACAATGTAGTCTTAGGAAGACCTACGATAAATGACCTGAATGTAGTCACATCCACCAAGACCCTCACAGCTAAATTTCCAACCCTTGAGGAAATAGGTTATGTGCGAGATGAGTAGCACCTAGCTTAACGCTGCTACGAGGATGTAGTCAAGATGGAGGTCGGAGGAAAGAAAGTAAACATGGTTTCGAGGGGTAAGCCACGAGTTATGAGTGAGAAAGGGGTAAGTCATGAACTTGAACCATACGAGGTGGACGCGGACAAAGCAACTGGGCCTATAGAAGAGGTCAATGATGTCCAAGTCAGCGAGATAGATACAGAAAGATATCTCAAGCTAGAACGAGGCTTAACTCCAGAAGCGAGATCCCAACTCGCTGATTTTCTCAAAGCAAGCTTTGATCTTTTCATTTTGAACCATGAAGATATGGTGGGAATAGATCCCAAGGTCATGTCACATAAATTAAACATTGACCCCTACTATAAACTAGTTCGCCAGAAGAGGAAGCCAATGATAGGAGAATGTTATGCCACTTTGAAAGAAGAGGTAGATAAGTTATTGGCCAATAAATTCATCCACAAGGCTTACTACCTAACTTGGGTCACCAATCCTATGCTTGTGAAGAAGAAGAATGGAAAATGAAGAACTTACATTGACTTCACGGACTTAAATAAGGCATGCCCAAAAGCTCGCTTCCTCTTACCTAGAATTGACTAGCTCGTGGTTACAATAGCTGGTCACCAGCTCTTGAGCTTTATGTATGCCAACTCAGGCTATAACAAGATACTTATAAGCCTAGAGGATGAAGAACACACCTCGTTTATCATAGATCGTAACCTGTACTATTATAAATTGATGCCCTTTAGACTAAAGAATGCAGGGCCAACCTATCAGTATCTGGTCAATATAATGTTTGAGAAATAAATCGGGAAGACCATGGAGGTGTACATGGATGACATATTGGTAAAGTCCAAGCAAGTGGCCGACCATGTGCGCGGCCTAAAAGAAATGTTCCAAATATTGAGGAATTGCTAGATGAAGCTAAACCCACTCAAGTGCGCATTCGGGGTAGCCTTCGGGAAATTCTTTGGCTTCATGGTAAACAATAGGGGGATCGAAGCCAATCTTGAGAAGATTAGGGTACTAATTCACATAAGAATCCTTACTCAGGTTAAGGATGTGTAAAGCCTGAATGGCCAAGTCACAACTTTCAGTAGATTTATCTCGAAGGCTACTGACAAGTGTATTCCCTTATTTAATGTACTAAAGAAGACGAAAAACTTTGAGTGGATTGAGCAATATGGGGTGGCATTCCAACAACTAAAGGACTATATGGGTCGTGCTCCATTTCTATCCAAGCCTAAAGAGGGAGAAAAACTCATCTTATACTTGGGGGTATCTTAGCATGCCTTGAGTGCAACTTTGGTGTGAGAAAAGGAAAGGACGCAGCTTCTCGTGTACTACATGAGTAAAAGGCCACTTAATGTCAAAACCAGGTACTTACAGATGGAAAAACTTGCCTATTGCTTGGTAGTTGCATCTAAGAAGTTGTGCCTATATTCCAAACCCACGAAATTGAAGTCCTCACTTAGTATCCACTAAAGCAGGTTCTCTAGAAGTCGGACACTTTAGACTAATTACTCAAATAGGCACTAGAACTGACACAGTTCAACATCAAATACAAGTCGAGATCGGGAATCAAGGCCCAAGCTTTAGCAGACTTCATCGTAGAATTCATGGGACTTACGGAAGAAGAGGTTGAATCATTTGAAGGTCCGACCTAGGAGTTATATATTGATAGGTCATCTAACGAATAAAAGGTTGAAGTTGGAATTCTACTAATCAGCCTTGAAGGGCACAAGATCCTTTGTGCATTAAAGTTTAGTTTTCGGGCCACAAACAACAAAGCCGAGTATGAGGCACTACTTGTAAGTCTACGCTTAGCTAAAGAGATGTAGGGCTAAACAACTAATAATTTTCAATGACTCTCAGGTAGTGGTCTACCACATTCAGGAGGAATATCAGACCAGAGGATCTAAGATGGCTATGTACCTCTAGAAGGTTTAGGAGCTGCTCGATACTTTCCAAAAGATCGAGGTGAATCAGATCCCGCGAGCTCAAAACTTATATGCAGATGTATTAGCTCACCTAGCAACTACCTGAGATGCAAACTTTCTAAGAGCTATCCTCAAAGAGTTCTTGCCAATCCCAAGCACAAAGAAGAGTGATTCCATGATGGCCATAGTTGTCCAACCTAACTCATAGATGGGCCCAATCTTGAACTATTTGTAGGCTGAGAAACTATTGACTGAGAAACTAAAGGCACGATGCTTGCGAGTTAGAGCAACTTGATATTGCATTTATAATGACATACTTTACGAGAAAGGATTCTCAGCTCCACTCCTAAGGTGCATCGATGGCCAAGATTGCGACACTGTGCTAAAACAGATACATGATGACCACTATGGGAATCACGCTGAATGGCTATATTTGGTTCAAAAGGTACTCCGATAAGGATTTTATTAGTCCACCATGAAGCAGGACGCTATCAACTTAGTCAAAAAATGTGATAAGTGCTAGAGGTTCGCCAAGGTTTCACGAGCTTCATTAGCTTATCTCTAACAAATGGTGAGCTCGTGGCTTTTTGCAATATAGGGGATGGACCTAATTGGACCTCTGCCAACATCTTGCGGAAGATGCAAACACGCCGTGGTTGCAGTAGACTACTTTACTAAGTGGGCAAAAGCTAGAGAGCTAGTCGAGATCTCCACTACAAAGATAGAAAAGTTTGTATGGAGTAATATTATTTGCAGGTTTGGGGTCACTCAACAGATCATAATAAATAATGGAACCTAGTTCAGCAATGATCGGTTCATCAAGTTCTGCAACAACCAAAAGATTGTCAAGAGCTTCTCAACCGTAGACCATCCACAGGCCAATGATCAAGTCAAGAAAACAATAGGGCAAATTTTGAAAACAAAGCTTGAAGCAAAGAAAGGAGCTTGGGTAGATGAGCTATAAAAGGTATTATGGGCCTACAGAACCATAGCTCGCAACACTACTGGTGAAACTCCATTCTCTATGGTGTATGAATCCGAGGCCATGATCCCAGCGAAGTTAAAAGTGAGCTCGCAACGTAGAGCAACCTTCAATCCATAAGATAATGACCAGCTACTTGCCACAAACCTCGATCTCCTTAAAGAGGCAAGAGAAATAGCGTAGTTGAAGATAGTTGTATATCAGTAAAAGGTCGTACAGTACTACAACACCAGTGATCTCATACTACACCTTATCCGACCCGAAGCCTGCAAGGCCAATGATGAGTTATTAGGTCTGAATTGGGAAGGTCCCTATATTATTAAAAAGAATCTAGGAAATTGAACATATCACCTGACTAATATGGATAGACCTGAGGTCCCTTAAGAGTGGAATGTTGAGCACCTTCACCCATACTTTTGGTAACTTTTTAAGTGCCCATATTTAATTTGTAATTAAATTTTTAAAAGTCAATTAAAGCTCCATATTTCTTATACTGTTTTATGTTAATCGTTTTACACTTAATGATTGATTTGTCAATTTCTCTATTAAATGCCAAGTATAAAAATGAACAGGGACCGCTTTACCAAGTTTCATGATGGTAAACTTTACAAAATATCGCTATAACAGGTGAGGTTTCGACGCTCGACAAAACTCGAGAAAATATTGCTAGTGTAGGCAAGGTCCCAACCAGCTACATCGCTTAAGAAAATACCGCTATGGTAAGTGAGGTTCTGACCACCTATATAGCTTGAGAAAATATCGCTATGATAGTTGAGGTTCCAACAACCTACATAGCTCCAAGAAAATATTGTTATGATAGGCGAGGTTTCAACCCTTTACACAGCTCGAGAAAATATTGCCATGGTAGGCCAGGTTCCGACCCTTTACAAAGCTCGAGAAAATATCATTATGGTATTCGAAGTTACAACCCCCTACCTAGCTCAAGAAAACATCGTTATGGTAGGCGAGGTTCCGATCCCTACATAGCTCAAAAAAATATCACTATGATATGTAAGGTTTCGACCCTCTACAAAGCTTAAAGAAAATATCGTAGGTAAAGTTTCGATCCTCTATATAGCTTGAGAAAATATCCAAATGGTAAGCGAGGTTTTGACTGACAAGACTCGAACTAGACTCTCTCTAATCTCTTATTTGAAGGGTCTTGTTGGGCACTCCAACGGACTTCTCTTAACCCGACTTGTTGGATAAAAGAGATCCGCGGAGCGAACCCCTAAATCTTCCCCAATTTCTTAACTCGATTTAAATGTATTCTTTTCTTTTGTAACAATTTGGGTGGGTGTTAATTTCTCACATTCAATTTTAAAACAATTTTATAAAAATTTTGACAGCATAATGACTGTATTTTTTAGATTCCCAAAATTTTCCTGCATAAAAAGAAACACTTCGGGCTATTTTCCTTGACCATCCAACTTCTTTAATCCGCAAACATGCAATTTCATCATACTTTTTCAGAACAATCATGTATGAACCCATCATGGGATAGATATATATACCGTATATGAAAATCTACAAATACTTACAACATAATTTACAAATTTACAATTTCAAAACGCATGTTACGAAGAATTTAATATGATACATGTATTTTTCTCATTTCAATATATTCAAAATATAAATATGAGTTACATATACATCTGTTGTTTATCGTCCACTTAAATTGTTCGATGACGGTTTCCTTGAATGCAAAATCGCCTGTAAAGACTCCTAGTAGAATATACACACTACATAAAATCAAAGACATTAGTTCATCATATAAGGTAATATGAAGTATTATTACGTAGTGATTCACAAACTTAATTAAGTCACAAATCTTTGGTTTAGAAACTTTTCTTTCTTGAAACACCATGTATACCCCTAATGTACTTTAACCATCACGTGACGATTTTTGACTGACACCAACTGTGAAGCTGTTGAGATATCTCGACCACTACGAGCGAAATTTACTGCATCGCCAACATAGTGTGAGACAAGCTCAAGTCTGAGCAACTACAATGCGAAATTTTCTGCATCGTCATTGTAAGTGCTATGTGTAAACTACAACTCTTGGCGATTGCGAGTGGAATTTTCTGCATCGCAACGCAGTGCCTATAACAACTACGTGCATAATTTTTTTTTATCGCAACGTAGCACTAGATACTCAAAAAAACTGAGCAATTATGGACGAAATTTTCTGCATCGCCGCGTAGCGCTAAATGTCATATACGCCAACGATATATACATGGTTTTTCAAAACTTTTTTTTATTATGTACATTTTACACAAAAATTGATTTCTTTTCAAATCTTTAACCACAATTCTTTACTCAAATTTTTTGAAAACAATTTTGTTTCAAAAACTCTTTTAAAGATTTGAGGTAGAGATCATTTTTCAAAGTTTCAACTCATCATTTTTTTTTAAAATAAGTGGAACTACATAACTCATAATTGAAAACATAGATAAAGGGAATTGCAAGTGATAAGACACTTACCTTGGCTTGCGGCCCACCAAAAGCTTCAACGGCCTTCTTGCGCTCCCTTTGCTTGCTCATCACCTGCACATCATATTCTTATTGAGAGTGCGTAGTAGTGAGCTACACATAACTTTTCCTATGTTTTTTAATACACTTTACTCTTATACACACTTTTTGGATTATAACTTTCTCGTCTAAGTTCTAACTCAACCGAAGCTTTAAAATTACAATTTCTTCACAAAAGTTTTACTTTTATGCCCCTAGGAATATCCTCACGTAGTCTGTATAATTTTCAAAGGCTCGGAACGAAGAATCAAAATTTTCGGACCTCTTTTAACATTATACTGTTCACAGCCCAATCCGTGGGCTGTTTTGCTTTTTTTTTTTTTTTTTTTTTTTTTTTTTTTTTTTTCGCTTGTATCATCTCCCTATCTGACATTTAGGTTGCTCATAAAATGGTTTCGAAAAATTCTAAGTATCGAGGGGTGAAACCTATAAAAAACATCTATTTTTCGATACTTTTTGGTGCACATTTCTGTATAACACATGCAATGATGTCATTTCTTTTGTATCTGAGGTTCTTTTACTTAATTTTGATCGAATACATTTATTTCATGTATCAAAAAATGCATTTTCACTCTCAACTCATCTTTATGGCTACATAAGTATACTATTTAAGTCATAACTTCCTTAATTTTTATTTAAACATGTCTCTTCAAATTTTTATGGTTTGCTATGACATTTATGCATGTTTTGAGATTTAAAAGAACCCCAATTAAGCTCAATTAGTGCAGGTCTCTATAACTCATTCAATTGCCTATTCTTTCATTTCACTATCTTTTTGTTCTTTACTAGATTGTATGCTACTCATGCACCCATGTATATCCATTTTATTTATCTTAATTCCTACTCACTCATGCATGTTTTTAGGACCCAAATACATCATAAACACCAACAAAACACATGCATAAACTACTACCCTTCATCAAGCCGAAATACACAAACAATCCAATCTAGTTTCCTTTTTAAATTCTAACTTTGCTATATGTTTTTCTAACTTTAATTATGCATGATTTAGAGCTCAAAGAGGTTAAAACACAATAGTATTCACACATTCTCCCTTTGGCTGTGACACAGACACACACATACATATATATATGAAATTATTTGGTGAAAATGACCATAATGCCCCTAAACGTCACTCAAAACAGCCCGTATCATCAAGATGGCTTAACACATCCATTCAAGATAGCCTTCAACACCAAAATAGCTCATGATAATCATCCAAGACAACACTTAACACTAGCACAACTCATGGTAATCATCCTAGATAGCACTTAACAACAAAACAGCTCAAAATAATTTTTCAGGACAACACTTAATACCAAAACAGCTCAAAATAATTTTTCAGGACAGCACTTAACAACAAAACAGCTCATGATAATCATCCAAGACAGCACTTAACACCAAAACAACCCTTAGGATGATGTAAATTTAATTCAATACACTAACAAAGAATCATGGCAACTTGGGCACCAATATTTTGCTGCAGAATTCATTACTTCATTCATTCTTCTTTTCTTCCCCAAAATCATCTCAAATCAACATAGTATCTCATATCATCATCATCCTAACACTAACATCCATTCAATTACATAAATTTTCGTAAGTTAACCACTTACTAATATAGATCACAACCAATTCATTTTCTTCATTTCAAGTTCAAATGATAATACCCAAAAGCATCAACAATTCATCAATTTCTCAACTAAAACCTTAAACTAAAAAATCAACTAAATTTCATCAACTCAAGATATCAAACCCTAACCTTACCTCACTAGATTTTTTACCCAAATTTGTTTGATGCTTTCCTTCCACTTCCAAGCTAGATTTGATGATAATCAACCTTCACCTTTTACTTGAGCTTTCTTGATGGATTAGAGAGAGAGAAGGATGGATGGCACACTTAGGATCTCTTCTTCGTCTCCTCCTTCTTCTCACGTTTTCCTTTTCCTTCACGGCTGCACTCCTTTCGATTTCAGCTTGCTCTCTCACGTTTTCTCTCTATTTAACCGAATCTCATCTCTTATTTCACTCTCTCATGCATTCACTTATATAGAGCCCACTTTTACTTGACAAAAATACCCTCTAACTATCCCTAAAATCTCACAATTGCCATTAATTATAAACTAAATTATTTGATTGGTCAAACAATTCAATCCAATTAATCACCAACCAAATCACTCCACTTTTAATTTCTTTCCAACTAATTAGTCTTTTTTTTTTTTTTACTTAAATGTGTCACAACATTATTGGTTAATCAAACTTCATATGGATCGTGCTTCTTTGATGATTATCTTTTCATGCACACTTAATAATTCATTTAACTTAAAATTTAATCCTCATTTAAAACTAATAAATTCCAAAAATATTCCATGGTCATCCTACCATCAAATTGACCATATAATACTCTAATTGAATGTCTTAACCTTCAATCCTAAGCTTCAAAAAAATTTAGTTGGTTTTAAATTCACCAAGTTCTTAACGTCTCAAATGAAGGTATTTTTATAGATAAATATTTGGAGACCTTAAAATCTATTTAAATGGACTCATTTTTGCTCTGTTTCAGTTTTTAATAACTCTAATTCTTATTCTAAGACTTATGATGTCCGGGGTCTATTTTTTAAAAATCACTATTTATACGAAAATTATTCACCCAAAAATACTATTCACAGAAAAAATTTTATCTCACGAAATTTGAGGAAATTTTTCATTTTCCAAAAATCACTATTCACTTAAAAATACTATTCACTTAAAATTACTATTCATATAAAAATATTATTCATCTAGAAAATACTATTTCTCATTGGGAAATGAAATTTTGAGTTCTACATCGATGCCCTACATAGCTCGAAAAAAATATCCCTATGGTAAGTATGGTTTAGACCCTTTATATAGCTAGAGAAAATATCGCTATAATAGGCAAGTTTTCGACACTCTACACAGCTAAAAAAAATATTGCTTTGGCAGGTGAGGTTTTGACCCCCCAGATAACTTGAAAAAAATATTGCTATGGTAGACGAGGTTCTGACCCCCTACAGAACTTGAGAAAATATCGCTATAGTAAGTAAGGCTCCGACGCCCTACGCAACTCAAAAAAATATCGTTATGGTAGGTGAGGTTGCAACCCCTAACACAACTTAAGAAAATATCAGTATTGTATGCGAGGTTTCAAACCCCTACATAACTCGAGAAAATATCACTATGGTAGGCGAGATTCCGACCCCTTACATAACTCGAAGAAACTATTGCTATGGTAGGTGAGGTCTCAACACCCTATATAGTTCTAAAAAATATCGCTGTGGTAGATGAGGTTCCGGGCGAGGTTCCAACCCCATATATAACTCGAAGAAAATATCACTATGGTAGATGAGGTTTCAGCCCCCTACATAACTCGAAGAAAATAATGCTATGGTAGGCGAGGTTTCGGCCCCCTACAAAGCTTAAAAAAAATATCGCTATGATAGGTGAGGTTCTGACCCTTACACAACTCAAAGAGAATATTGCTATGGTAGGAGATGTTTCGACCTGCTACATAGCTCAAGGAAATATTGCTTTGGTAGGTAAGGTTTCAACCCCCTATAAAACCCCAGAAAATAATGCTATGATAGGTGAGGTTCCAACCCTTTACATAGCTCGAAAAAATATCAC
This sequence comes from Litchi chinensis, assembly GCA_019925255.1. NCBI lineage: Eukaryota > Viridiplantae > Streptophyta > Magnoliopsida > Sapindales > Sapindaceae > Litchi > Litchi chinensis. The sequence goes on along the minus strand of CM034464.1, from coordinate 30,448,374 downwards.
TATGGTTTGCGAGGTTCTGACCCCTACATAGCTGAAATAAGATATCGCTATGGTAGGCGAGGTTTCGACCCCCTATATAGCTGGAGAAAATATCGCTATGGTAGACGAGATTCCGACCCCCTACATAACTCGAAGAAAGTTTTGCTATGGTAAGTGAGATTCTGACCCCTTACATAGCTTGAGAAAATATCTCTATAGTAGACGAGGCTCTGACCCCTTACATAACTCAAAGAAAATATAACTATGGTAAGCAAAGTTCAGACCCCTTATACAGTTCGAGAAAATATCGTTATGATAGGCAAGGTTCCAACCCCCTACATAGCTCGAAAAAATATCACTATGGCTGGCGAGATTCCGATCCCCTACATAGCTAAAATATATATATCGCTATAGTAGGCGAGCATCCAAACCCTCCAACCCCCTACATAGCTTAAAGAAAATATCGCTATGGTAAGTGAGATTGCGATCCCTACACAACTCGATAATATATCGCTATGATAGGCGAGATTGCAACCCCTTATGCAGCTCGAGAATATATCGCTATGATAAGCGAGGTTGCGACCCCTTATGCAGCTCGAGAAAATATCGATATGGTAGGCGAGGTTGCAACCCCGTACACTACTTGATGGAAACCAAGATAGCAAACATGGAGGAATGAGATGAATAAAGATGTAGCTAATTTGAGAGAGTGATTCTCCTCTGTTCTTTATGAATATGTGATCTTATCAAGTTTTGCTTGTGCCGATCAAACCATTACTTATCTCTCACCTTATCATCTATGTCTTGAGAGTGACATCAATATCCTTCTTTTTATAATTTTGGTTCTTGATTGGGTTCTAATTATTGGGTTAAAGTTCTTTATAACTTTGATTCTTGATTGACATATAATCAATGGGTCAAAATTCTTTCTTTTTAATAAACCTGATTTAATCTTTCTTGGGGTTGTGTTTCAATTTGATTGTGAGTATCGTATCGTTTTATACGGGGTTCTCATCAGTTTGGTATCAGAGCTTTGGGAATTAAAGGTTTGGTTATCCAATTTATTTGTTTATTTATTTTTCTCAAAAAAAAAAAATCAGATTTTTTTATTTTCTTTCCGCATAACATTGTGTTTTTGTTGTCATATTTTTCTTGTTCTTTCCTTTACTGTTCGCGTCACTTTTTTTTTTTTTTTTTCCATCTCTTCACAAGTTGTCAATATTCTTCATTGCGTGTGATTTCTAATAGAAAAAAAAATAGAGAAAAAAAAAACAGAAGGAAAAAAAATTAGGGAGCAAAAAAATTAAAAAAGAAGAAAAAAAAGAAAGAAAATCTTAATTGGAGGAAATGAAAACTTTATTTCCTTTCTAGTTGGGCATCTTATATATAAGGAGAGCTTTTTAAAGGAATTAATTTTATTTTTTCCTTTTGTGTTCTTGCCTAAATTAGAGGAATAAATTTTATATCATTCTTTTTATGTTCTTGCAAAAAATAAAGGGAGTCAACTTTCATTTCTTTCCTATTTTTGTTCTTGCTTAAATAAAGAAATAAAATTTATTTCCTTTCCATTCTAGTCTTACTTAAATCAAGGGGGCAAATTTTATTTCCTTCCTAATTTACTTTCTTGAAATCATATTGTTTCCATTTGTTTTTCACTTTGACCACAATTAATTCCTTTTTGTGTCTTCATTGTTTTTTGAATGTCTTTCTTATTCTATTATTTCCTTTCATAAATGTGTACCTTTCTTGTTGAGATTAGTCAAGGTGATCACTTCAAGAGTGATGAGTGATAAATACATGAGTGATTGGAGTGAAACACGTGAGGGAGTGTGAGGTTTTCTCTAATATTCTTTTCAGGTTTTCAATCAAGATTTCAGATAACTAGATGGGACATGATTTGAGGACAAATCGTTTTGAGGAAAGCGGGAATGATGGAAATCAAGATAGCAAGCATGGAGGAATGAGATGAATAAAGATGTAGCTAATTTGAGAGAGTGATTCTCCTCTGTTCTTTATGAATATGTGATCTTATCAAGCTTTCCTTGTGGTAATCAAACCATGACTTATCTCTCACCTTCTCATCTATGTCTTGAGAGTGACGTTAATATTCTTCTTTTTATAATTTTGGTTTTGGATTGAGTTCTAATCATTGGGTCAAAGTTCGTTATAACTTTGATTCGTGGTTGACATTTAATCAATGGGTCAAAATTCTTTCTTTTTAATAAACCTAATTTAATCTTTCTTGGGGTTATGTTTCCATTTGACTACAGGTGTCGTATCGTTATATACAGGGTTCGCATCACTACTCGAGTAAATATCGCTATGGTAGGTAAGGTTACGACCCCCTACACAACTCAAGAAAATATCGTTATGGTAGGTAAGGTTCCGACTCCCTGCACAGCTCAAGAAAATATTGCTATGGTAGGTGAGGTTTCGACCCTTTGCGCAGCTTGAGAAAATATCGCTATGATAGGTAAGGTTTCAACCCCCTACGCAGATCGAGAAAATAATGCTATGGTAGGCAAAGTTCCAACCCCTTACGCAGCTCGAGAAAATATCGCTATGGTAGGCGAGGTTCCGACCCCTTACGTAGCTCGAGAAAATATTTCTACGGTAGGAGAGGTTGCGATCCCCTTCGCATCTCGAGAAAATATCATTATGGTAGGCAAGGTTGTGACACCCTATATAGCTTGAGAAAATATCGTTATGGTAGGCAAGGTTGCGATCCCTTACACAGCTTGAGAAAATGTCAGTATGGTAGGCGATGTTTCGAACCCCTACATAACTCAAAGAAAATATCACTATGGTAGGAGAGGTTCTGATTTGGTACATAACTCGAGAAAATATCGCTTTGGTAGGTGAGGTTCTGACCCTTTATAAAGCCTGAGAAAATATCGCTATGGTAGGCGAGGTTTCGATCCCCTACATACCTCGAAAAAATATTGTTATGCTCTGCGAGGTTTCGACCCCCTATATAGCTGAAACAAGATATTGCTATGGTAGGTGAGGTTCCAACCTCTTACATAGTTCGAGAAAATATCGCTTTGGTATGCGAGGTTCTGACCCCGTACATAACTGGAAGAAAATGTAGCTATGGTAGGCGAGATTCTGACCCTCTACACAGCTCGAGAAAATATCCCTATGGTAGGTGAGGTTCTAACCCCTTACATAACTCGAAGAAAATATAACTATGGTAGGCGAGATTCTGACCGCCTACACAGCTCGAGAAAATATCCCTATGGTAGGTGAGGTTCTAACCCCTTACATAACTCGAAGAAAATATAACTATGGTAGGTGAGATTCTGACCGCCTACACAGCTCGAGAAAATATCCCTATGGTAGGTGAGGTTCTAACCCCTTACATAACTCGAAGAAAATATAACTATGGTAGGCGAAGTTCAAACCCTTTATATAGCTCGAGAAAATGTCGCTATGGTAGGTAAGGTTCCGACCCCCTACATAGCTCGAAATAATGTCAATATGGTGGTGAGATTCTAATCCTCTACATAGCTCTAAAAAAATATCACTATTGTAGACGAGCTTTGAAACCCTCCAACCCCCTACATAGCTCAAAGAAAATATCGCTATGGTAGCCGAGGTTACAACCCCCTACACAGCTCGAGAAAATATTGCTATAGTAGATGAGGTTGCGACCCCCTACATTACTCGAGAAAGTATTACTATGGTAGGCGAGGTTCCGACTCCCTACATAGCTCAAGAAAATATCGCTATGGTAGGCGAGGTTCTAACCCTCTGCACTTGTATAGCTCGAGAAAATATTGCTATAGTAGGCAAAGTTCCGACCCCCTACGCAACTCAAGAAAATATAGCTATAGTAGGCAAGATTCCGACCCCTTGCGTAGCTCGAGAAAATATTGCTATGGTAGGAGAGGTTGCGATCTCCTTCGCATCTCGAGAAAATATCGCTATGAGAGTCAAGGTTATAACCCCTTACATGGCTTGAGAAAATGTTGGTATGGTAGGCGAGGTTTCGAACCCCTACATAGCTCGAGAAAATATCGCTATGGTAGGCGAGTTCCCACCCCTTATATAGCTCGAAGAAAATATTATTATGGTAGGTGAGGTCCTGACACCTACACAGTTCTAGAAAATATCGCTATGGTAGGTGAGGTTCTAAGCGAGGTTTCGATCCCCTTCATAACTAGAGGAAAATATCGCTATGGTAAGTGAGGTTCCGACCCCTTATATAGCTCGAAAAAATATTGTTATGGTAGGCAAGGTTCTGACCCCCTACAAAGTTGGAGAAAATATCGCTTTTGGTAGGTAAGGTTCCGACCCTTTACAAAGCTCAAGAAAATATCGCTATAGTAGGTGAGGTTTCGACCCCTTATATAGCTCGAGAAAATATCGCTATGGTAGGCGAAGTTTCGACCACCTACACAACTTGAAAAAATATTGCTATGATATGTGATGTTTTAACTCCCTACATAGCTTAAAGAAAATATCGCTATGGTAGGCCAGGTTCCGATCCCTTGCATAGCTAGAAGAAAATATCGCTATAGTAGGAGAGGTTCCGACCCCCTTACATAGCTCGAGAAAATACTGTTATGGTACATAAGGTTCCAACCCCCTACACAGCTCGAAGAAAATATTGTTATGGTAGGCAAGGTTCCGACCCCCTACTCAGCTTGAGAAAATATCCCTGTGGTAGGTGAGGTTCCAACCCCTGACATAACTCAATGAAAATATCACTATGGTAGGCGAGGTTTAGACCCCTTTTATAGCTCAAGAAAATATCGCTATGTTAGGCAATGTTCTAACCCCTTATATAGCTCGAGAAAATATCGCTATGGTAGGCGAGATTCCGACTCCTTACATAGCTCGAAAAAAATATCGCTATGGTAGGCGAGGTTCCAACCCCCTACACAGCTTGAAAATATATCGCTATGGTAGGTGAGGTTTCGACCCCTATGCAGCTCGAGAAATATCATTATGGTAGGCGAGATTCTGACCCTCTGCATAGCTCGAGAAAATATTGCTATGGTAGGTGAGGTTTCGATCCCATTCACAGTTTGAGAAAATATCGCTATGGTAGGCGCGATTCCGACCCTTACATAGCTCTAAAAAATATCGCTATGATAGGCGAGGTTCCAACCCCTTACATAACATGAAGAAAATATCGTTATAATAGAAGAGCTCTTGACCCCTTACATAGTTTGAGAAAATATCGCTATATTAAGAAAGGTTCGGGCACTCTACATAGCTAAAAAAAAATATCACTATGGTAGGCGAGGTTGTGGCCCCCTATATAACTCAAGATAATATCGCTATGTTAAGTGAGGTTCCGACCCCCCTACATAGCTCGAGAAAATATCGCTATGGTAGGCGAGGTTTCGACGCCTTACATAGCTCAAGAAAATATCTCTATGGTAGGCGAGGTTTCGACCTCCTACATAGCTCGAAGAAAATATCGCTATGGTAGGTGAGGTTCCAACCCCCTACAAAGCTCGAAGAAAATATCGCTATGGTAGGTAAGATTCCGATCTCCTATATAGCTCGAGATAATATCGCTATGGTAAGCGACGTTCCGATCCCATTCATAGTTCGAAAAAATATTACTATGGTAAATGAGATTCTAACCCCCAACATAGCTCGAGAAAATATCGCTATAGTAGGCGAGGTTCTAACCTCTTACGTAGCTCAAGAAAATATCACTATGGTAGGCGAGATTTCGCCCTCTTACATAGCTTGAAGAAAATATTGCTGTGGTAGGTAATGTTACAACTCCCTGCATAGCTCTACAAAATATCACTATGGATGGGTGAAGTTTTGACCCCGTACATAGCTCGGCAAAGTTTCACTATGCTAGCCAAGGTTCTGACCTCCCGAGTTTCTATCAGGTTCTATTACCATTTATTTATGCGTTGATTATTTAATCTTTTAGTTTGCAAGAAATTCAAAGGCTTAGAGAAAGCAAGTGAAACAAAAACGAAACAGCATTGAAGTAAAGCAAATATATTTAAAGCAAACCTCACAAAATGATGTGAATTCATTATAAATGAAGTTAAAATATTGATTACAAATATCCTTGCAAAGTGAGATAAATGCACACAGTTATTACAATGCTATGTAGCCTACTGAGAGCCCTGGCCCTGGGGAGCTACATTTGGATGCACAGTGACCTAAGCTATCTTATCTTATGAGGTCACATCCAGAAGCTTGATGATCTGAGGAGCTGTGTTTGGAACAGTTGAGAATTGGACGACTTGCTTCTTGTACCTTTCCACCTCTGCAACTGCCTTTTCACTAAAGAACAAGAAGTCCAGTTTTGGATGAACTCTTTATAAAGTGTAAAGGAAGTTACTAGAGGTCTCTGATACTTGTTCTTTTCTAGCTTTGGCGACTTGTACCATGACTTCCTCATTAACAAGAGCGACGTCTTTCTTAATAGCCTTAGCTCGTTGCTTAGCAGCTTCAGCTTGTTTTTTAGCAGCCTTTGAGAAGCTAATATTGCAAACTAATTCCCCTCAACTCCTTGTGTTATCTTCGAAGCATAGTGGTTAAGCACCTCACGAGCTCGCCATTCCTCAGCGGTTTAACGAGTTATCATGGGGTTAGTTTGAGCTACAAACCTCTCAGTGACCTCACCACCTAGAGAGGTCGCCTTTTTGAAGCATAGTGGTTAAGCACCTTGCGAGCATAGTGGTTATCTTCGAAGCATAGTGGTTAAGCACCTCGCGAGCTCGCCGTTCCTCAGTGGTCTGACGAGTTATCATAAGGTCAGCTTGAGCTATAAACCTTTCAGTGACCTCACCATCTAGAGAGGTCGCCTTTTCTCCTAGCATTGCGAACTACCCCTGATTCAAGCTTCTCTAAGCTGGGAGAGTCACCATCATCTATTTTGTATGATTGGCATCCGCGACCTGAAGACAACTACATGCAAAAAGGAACAATTAGGTCGCTACATGCAAACCATGTCTAAGAGCCTAAGCTTCCTATTCTCTGATGATAGACTTCGTAGTCTACAGGTCACAAATGTCATACAGATCGTTGAAGTTATAGAGGGGCTCGATCTATAAGCAAACGACCTATAAGCTAATAACTTACCAGTATATTATCCTATAGCTTGCATATATAAGTGTCATAGACAGTAAACAGGCAGTAAAGGGCCAATCAACAAGATCAAACCAATAGGAAACAAAAAGTTGCAATCAATAACAAACACACAACTTCAAGAACAAAAAACATTCAACTCAGTTTCAGATTCAAAAAACACACAATGCACATAGGAAATAGAAACTGAAAACTTAAAAATCGGTTATAAAGACTTACTGTAAACGCTCGCCTAAGAATGAAGAATCTGATCGTCAAGGATATCGAATCTGAGGAGAACTAGCACAAGGAAGCAAGATGAAAGAAAGCAAGAGAAGAAAGAGATTCAGCATCTGAGTTTGAAAATGGTATAGTGAGAAAGAAAACGAAAGGGCTCCACTCATATATAGATATGGGATCCAAACCCTAACCGTTGGATTTGGGGGCTACTCAACCGCCTTAGATCTAATGGTGCAACATGAATTATGACTTCTGTCATCATGCATGCGCATTAAATGCGTGTGACACAGAACATGCCAATAGTGTAGTTATCTGAAAAGTCGCCATATGACAATTGATAGGACAGAATTTGGAAAGGCACCAAGGCAGGTTGTGACATGTCAACTTTTACTAGCGAGTTTGAGCTCCTAGTCTGCAGATCGCATTGAGAGTTGGAGGGCTGATGTTGTGGGTATATTTTGGCTTGTATAAATGGGCTGGTAAAAGCTCAATGAACTGACCCAATGGATTGACCAAGTAGACAAAGACCCAGTTCGTCAACATCTAGGTTGTAGGAACGAACTCTCAGTTTGCCGCTACTATCCTTAGGTCGCTAGTCAGCTATGGTTAAGACTGTCTTATACTCAGTTTGAGATCGTCCAAGCTAGAGAAGACAGTCGTAGATGTAAGTATCTTTTTGGGCCGAATCACGTAAAAATCTCCTGTAATTCTTTATTCTTCCTATGCTTTTTTGTTTGTCTTTGCTTTGGTTTATGTTATTTGTAAGTATTGGGTCAAGAACTTCAGTTGATCAATTTTATACGTCAACAATTATCATCATAAATAAAAAGTACATAATTAGGTTAGTACATAGTTAATTTAGTAGCAAGTGCTACAATCAAGCATACCAAAAGGTTGTTTATATCCTGGGCCTATTCTTTAGGCCCACCACCCTAGCTAAAGCAGATGTATATCCACATTCTAAAATTTTTTGTTATAATTTATTATATTTATATTATATCTTATTACAATTAAATGAGTCAGATCATATTTATAACAATTGACAGATAAAATCATATTTACTTATTTTAATTAAATATAACAAAGATATAATAAATTATAATTGGCAATTTAAGAATGCAATTACTCTTCTTCTTTTTTTTTTTTTGTCAAATGTATCAATACACAAGTGTATTGTATAATGCAATATATATAAATATATATATATATATATATCATATTAGCACCTTTCATATATATTTTATGAAACAACTTTGGAGATTTCTTCTCCACAAAATGAATATCTCGGAGGAAACTTTTGATTTGGAGATGCATTTAAATCACTAAAAGCATAGCGTCTCCATTTTATTAAAATCAAAATACACATACTAAATATGACTCTATATATATATATATATATTTATTTATTTATTTATTTAATGGATATTATCAAAATACTCCTAAAAATAAAACTAATGTGAAACTACTCATTTTTACATTAAAAAATGAAATTCGATGATATTATTTTCCATTTTAGGATGTTTTTCAGATTTTTTCCTATATGTAATTATATCAAGCAAACCTCAAAACCTTCTGGATTTTGCCATTGTATATGAATGTATACTCTAGTTTAAAAATTCTCTCTCAAAACACTGATGAAGACAAAATCATATCACTTCATTGAATTATACCAACATTAGATTTGTCTGATGATACACATCCAAACAAACCACAACATGCATGCATGTGAAAAAAAAGGCCACCAAAATCAGCAAGATTTCCAAATCTTATAAGTAATGGGCGTGTTTAGAGGAGACCGGCAGAACCCAGCAAAAGTGGCTCGGACAGCCTTCCTTTGTCATCTCGAATACCAGCTAAAGCCATCAACAAATCTTATAAATCTCGAAAAATCGAAAGTTTAATTTCTTCACCACCGTCATTTTATCATCCTCATTTTGTTTTGAAATTGCTATCCATTCTCTTAGAGTCAGGCTAATACTACCTATATAACCAATCAACTCAGCCCAAGCACTAATCTTTTCTAGGTTACACAAGTATTTGTCATCAATCACTCCAATTAGCTAGCCAAATAAACTGTTCAAGGAAGAAGCTCAAACTGTCATCTCCAGAGGCAATAAGAGAGAGAACAAGATCTTGTTTGCATTGAAAGTAGTGGAGTTTCGAAAAACGTTATTGGGTTGAATGAATTTTCCAAGTTTATAGGCTTTACGACTCAAACCAACACTGGACTCGTAGAGCTTGAGCCGCCAAGTCAAAGGCAGGGTTTGTGGGAGGATAGAAGAGGCTAAGATGATCTTGGTAACTTAGTTGGAGATTTGGAGAAGCTTGTCAATACCGTCACGTTTTGCAAGATATGCTCCAAGATGGTCTAGGAAGTCTCTGCCATCTTTGTGCTGTTTTGTTGGAATCCATGGAGATAGTGATGGAGTTGCAGATCAGAGAGTGAGAGAGACTTGTAAATACTACTAGGGAGAGAGATGGAGAAAGAGTCAATGTAAAGTCAATCCACGTGTATCTCGAGCTTGCACATGGAACTCTGAGTTTAATTTTAGGCTAAGAGGAGGGAGATATTGCCATTTGATTCTAAAACCTTTTGGAGGGAAACTACTGAGTTCCCCTCAATGTAATGGATCAATAACAACACATCTTAAATGTTTTTTCTTTTTCTTTATTTATGGATATAAATATTTCTAGACTGTGAAAGTAAAATATCTAATCGTGTTAAGAGTGATTGATGTATATAGATTCCGAGTAAACTTTTAACTCATTTGGTTTCAACTTTCAAAAAATAATATGTGAAGATAAATGTAACAATAATGTTTAGGGGAGGGGGTATGCGCAGGACAGCCTAGGCCTAGACTCTTTTTCCTAGAAAACAAAAGATAAAGAATAGTAAGTAATGTGTAAAAAACATTAAATTCTATATAAGTTTCTTAATTTTACAGCTTTAATATACTAACTTCAATCGAAACAACAAAGTGAATACGCACATAATCAATTAATTGATACATCAAATTTTTCTCATTTCTCTTCCATCTTCATCAATTCTTTCCAGAATTTTTTTTTTTTTAAAAAAAAAAGGTTAATTTAGAATTCCCTATTTCTTTTGGCAAGATTCGAACAAGAATATTTCTTCTGTTTCATAGTGGATGGTTATTATTCATCCTTCTTTTTAATGTTTTTGAAGGCAAAATTTTTTTTATAATTTTTGTGTCTTAGTGCACATTTTTCGATTGATAAAATTTTATGGTACTACAAAAACATCACAAAATTTATACCTAATTTAACCCACCCAATAAGTAAGATTTGGCTATGCCGTGACAATATGGCAACTAAATTCTAGCAAAAAGTGAATGTAACTGATGAGAACATTAGTAGATTCGAGAGGTAAACGACAAGCATGACGTACATCATTGGATGCAGCTAACGGTGGATCCTGCGTGATTATTCCAGAGAGCAACAACGACTTGCGTCTCGTGCTGCAACCTACGGTGCAATAGGATCATTCCATAAGACAACTATGGCTTGCTTCGCGAGATACACCCAGCGACGTATCCAGCAAAATTAATCTACAGAGCGATCATGACTTGAGTTGCAAAATGCAACTGTCAAAGCAAGTCATGATTGATGGATCTAGCGTAGACTGAAGAGAAATTTTATGGTGCGTTTACTTCATGGATTGGGGAATGAGAATGGGGAATCGGATTGATTGATAGTGTTTACTTGTTTAAAATTCATTCCGTAATGGGAATGAAAGTGTGGGTCTCACATCAATTTGGGATTGTGGAATGGGAATCTCATTCCCCCAACTCACTTGGGAATCTCATTCCCATTTCTTTTATCAAAATAAAAAGTTTTTTATACCCTTTTTTAAAAAAAAAAAAAAAAACTATTTTATTTGATATTAAAAAAAAAAAAAACTGCATATTATAATAAAAAAACTACATACCATTGATTTTTCATCACCAATTTCTTAATTATCATAGTAGACTATTAAAATAATATGTAGTTTTTTTTTTAATTATAATATGCAGTTTTTTATTTAATATAAAAAAAAAACTACATATTATAATAAAAAATTGCACATTAGGTTAGTGGACTATTAAAATAATATGCAGTTTTTTTATTATAATATATAATTTTTTATTTGATATTAAAAAATACATATTATAATAAAAAAAACTTCATACTATTGTAATTAATTCATAAGTTTAATTAAGGATACTTTTGTAATTTATAATTAATTCATTCCGATTCCAAGGCAAAGTAAACAGTTTAATGGGAATACTATTGATTCCGATTCCGATTCCGATTCCTACAGTTGAAGTAAATAATTTATTCTGATTCCGATACATCATTCCGATTCCAAGTCATTCCGATTCCAGATCATTCCGATTCCTCCAAGTGAAGTAAACGCAAGTGTCTTTAGGATATTATTTTATTTAGTCTTTGATGTTTGTTTCCTTCTATTAGTTCGATACTATTTCCTTAGTTATTTGATATTATCTTTAGTAATTTGATATTATTTGACATGGGCCCCTCATCTTTCTACAACTAGACAACCTAGCCCGACAACCCCACGATGGTCTTCCAATCGAGATCTACTCTGGCTGAAAAGTTCCCATGAAGCTATGCATTTTTCTTTTCTTGAAAATCTTTTTATTTTAGCAACCCAGAAATATGGAAATAGCAGAAGATTTTAAAAATTTCATGCACCAAAAATATTTCAGCGGAATTATTTATATAATATGCACAAATATATTTGCAAAATTTTTTCCAAAATACATCCAATTTCATAAAAATGTTATTATACATAGTTTCAAAAACATTTATCACAAATATACATAAACAAATTTAACACACGGTAGCACACAACATTGTCTGACTACTCTAGGGTTGGAGTCCTTGTTACCGAAATATCTGCACCTGCACCTACCCCTGTGAAGGTTTTGTTTATAAAACATAAAATAAAGAGTGAGCTAAACGAGCTTAGTAAATGTCATGTTTTTCTATTTAAACTATACTTTCACAACTAAAGCTCCCCAAAATTTTAAAAAAACATTTCTAAACTGCTTTAATACTATAAAGCTAAAATGAACTTTCTGAAAATCTCATCTGAAATAAACGCATGTATAAGCATTTAGTAAAAATATAAATCATGCATAACAAAATTGAAATTCAATTACATATTGAAAAACAAATTCTCTGATTTTGAAAAACTATTCTTAAACGCTTTTCAAATTTGAATTATAACATAGCAACCTATATTATTTTATCTTTGTTGTAAACTATAAATGGTGGTGACAATATAATTTTTTGAAAAATCTCTCTATGAAATAAGCCAACCACCGACGCTTGAATACCATATGGCACCCTAAGTATATGGCAGAGCAGAACTTACCATTGCTTCAAGTGGCATTTACCATCGCTTAGACCATCTGTCTGTGACGAGACTCGCCTCGAATTTTCCCTTTTGGAGCTTCCATGATCCCGCCGAACACCCTATGTAACCCTTTTGGATTTTAGCTACCATCACCAAAAAGACATGTGGAGCAAGCCCTTAAACTTAAATAAATTCATAAACATATAAATTATCGATTTCAAAATCTTATAATTTATATTTTCTAAAAATTTTGACAGCACAATGACTATTTTTCTAGGTCTTCCAAAGTTTTGAAACACCTGTAGACAATTCAAAAACACTTCATTATATCCAACAATAATCTCCACTATCATGTGGACCTCCAGTCCATCTCAAATCCATCAACTAGCCATAAGAAGTCTATTTTCATCAAATCATTTTAATTTCAAATACATTTCCAAGTGTAATTTCAATATCATGAAAATTTGGTTCAAATATTCACAATAATATAAATAAGGCATCAAAACATTACATTTACATAAATATATCACATCACCACCGCGGTGGTTAAATTTGTAAATTCTTTACAATCAAAAATTATATACAAATATCAACATCAAATGAAAACAAAATATGAAAAAAGATAACTTCACAGAAGATCATCGTCCGTATCCAGCCCACCTAGATTGCTAGTCCTTGCACCTAAGGAAGTTTTTATAATATAAAACAAAGAATTGTGAGTTAAAAGAACTCAGTGAGTGTTAAGATTTTTCTAATTAATGTGTTTTCCACAAAATACCTCCCAAAAACATTTTTTTTAAAAAAAAAATTATTTTATTTCATAACAATTTCAAAATCACATTTTTATAAACTTTAGTAATTTTTTGATAAATCTTTAAAATTTGATTTCACGCATAAAAACATAATAATAATTTAATCATTTCATAAAATTTCTAATGTTTCCTTTTTTTTGTTAAAATCACACCAATGGAACCCAAAAAAGTGAAGCTATCATAACGCGGTCAGATGGCAATTCGATTGGCAACACACATCGTGACAATACATGAGACATCTCACCACACGTAGCAGAATTTCTGTGCATTGCATACACGAGTGAGATAATACATCACACATATAAAGGTGATACGACTCGACCGATTGACTTGATCCCCCCAAAGGTTAGTGACACTCTCAACCAACCATTTTCGTATATATGTGGGGTATACCGGCCGAGTGTAAATCATAATCCGTAGTCCATAACATATAACATGGGGTAGACCATTAGCATTTGAAAACATTTTCTTTTCCATACACTTAGAATTTGATTCATTCATTCCATAATCTTGAAATGATAAAATATATTGCATTAAAATCACAAAAGCACAATCATCATCATTTTAAAATCTTTCAAGCATAAAAGTATTTCTTTCAAGCAAATACATGGAATGTCCACAAACTAATATCTTCAAGAGAAAATCATTTTCATTATAAATTTCATTGTCAACTTCATGAAATAGCAAAATAAACATGAAACAATTTGCAAAACTTATTCTTCACTCACTTGGCTCACAACTAGTTGTTTGCCCTTCGATTCACTTCCCCAAGCCTCTCTTGATTCCTTAGCTTATTTTCTGCCTACAATGCACATCTTAATTTAAAATTTACCAACCAATTGCACAAATACACATTTATTCACCCACTTTCCATTTAAAGCACCATAACCACATTAACACTTAAACTTTCCATTTCAAATTTTTCTTCCATTCTTTTGATACTAATCAACACAAATTCATTCCAAAATATCACACCAAACATTCAAGCATTAAAAATCTACACAAACACATGCTTAACCTAAATGGTCCATATACTAATATAATGCTACTCATTTCATTTACTGGAGTTTCTTTCCAAAAATTATTTCAATCAACACAAACTCTCATATACCTATGCCACAAAATAATTCTATTACATCCATTTTTCTTATTTGACCACTTATTAGTAAAAATACAACCAAGCTATTCACTTCCTTTCAAGCTCAATAATCACACCCAGAAGTATCAAATACTCATAAATTGATCAACTAAAGCCTTAAACTAATAATCAATTGATTCCATTAAAATCATAACACAACCCCAACCATTACCTCACTAAAGTCTTGACCCAAGGATCCTTGATGCTTTCTTCCCTTCCAAGTTCAATTTGGTGATGATCAACCTCCATTCAACCCATAGATTGCATCAAAACTCATTTAAATCAACCAACTTTAAAAACCCATCAACTAGACTTGAATTTAATGTAACTTACCTACACCTTCTTCACTTTTTCTTGTAAAATCTTGATGGGTTTGAGATGTTAGGAAGGTTGGATCACCTTTTCTTCTTATCCTTCTTCTTTTTCTTCCTTCTTCCTTCTCTTCATGGCCTGAATTTTCTTCTTTCCTCTTGATCTACACCGTCTCACGGTTTCAGCTCTCGGTTCTCTCCTCTCATCTCACGGTTTTTGCTTGTTTCAACCGAATGCCTCTTGTTTCTTCATCCATTCATGCTCTTAACATTATATACTAACCCTGCAATTGACTAATTTACCCATTAACTAACTTAAAAATCACATAAGTGCCATTAGTTGTAAGTAAATGCATTTGATTGGTCACCATCTCAACTAATTGATCCACTAACAAGTTCCATTCACCTTTAGTTCAAAATTCAATTAATAACTATCCTTTTTGACTTGAAAGTGTCAACATATCATTCGTTCACTCCAATTCAAATGGATTGTGTTTCTTTGAAAGTCATCTCTTCATGCAACCAATTATCCATTTCTTAAAAATAAAATTTAATCCTCATTTAACACTAATAAATTCCAAAAATATTTCATGGTCATCCTATCATCAAATTGACCATGTAATACTCTAATTGGGTGTCTTAACTTTCAATCCCATACTTAAAAAAAAAAAATTCAATTGGTTTTAAACTCACTAACATTCTCAACGTTTCCAACGAGGTATATTTATCAATAAATCTTCGAAACCCTTAAAATCCACTTAAACGGACTAGTTTTCGCTCCATTTCAATTTCATTAGCCTCTATTATTTTTCGGGGTCGAACTCAAAAATTTACTATTCATTCATCACTATTCACCCAGAAACTACTATTCATCCAAAAAAACACTATTTCTTCTAGAAAATATGAAATTCAAGGTTCTATACACCAAGACTTCCGATGCTCGAGGCTCATTTTATGAAAATTACTATTCTCACGAACACTATTCATAGAAAAAAATTCATTTTCGAAAAATACGATTACAGGGTTAACAGTTCGGTTCTATATAACAAAATTTCCCATCGCTCATGTAAGAGCTAGCCAATATATACCTCTATACATGCATGGGCGACTTACTAGACTGGATTAATTGATATAGTCCCTCCTGCTATTAGTGATAGATACCCCTGACGCTGTCATGCACATTTAGGGTACTCTAACCGGTAACATTTATCTGAGATACCTATAAGACATACCTTAGGCTTATAAAAACATTTCCATACATGTTGCTTTTCATCATATAATCTATATTTCACATAAACTTTCTAAAATTCATGCAGGAGGTTTTCATGTTGAATTTATTTACTTTAAAATCAATTTTTAACATTTCAATGCATGAATTTAAATACATGTAAAATTCATAGTGAATAGAAAAATAATTGCATCAAAACAATTGAAATGACACTCATTATTTCCTAACTAACAATAATTCAAAATTTTGGGTTCCCTCGCCTCCACGTTACCTACTTATTTTCACATTCTATTTTCAGGCAATGTCGTAATGAAACTTAATCGTACATACACTTCTATAGACATGGATTAACACACAAACGCCTCGCTACATAAGGATTTTGAAACACTATTTTTCAAATCATAACCATCCTAATTATTCACATATATATTCCATTCAAATTTCTTAATATTTAAGCATGTAAAACACCATAATTGAAGTCCAAATTTCACGTCAATGTATGAAACACATTTTTGGATCATTTTGGCCTATGTTGGCCGAACCTTGACCAACTTTTACACTATCAATCTCATTCAATTTTTCTCATCATAATCACACTCAAACACATGTATAAGGGCATAAAATCAAGTCAAATCCATAAAAAATCACACTTGTGCAAGTAAACAAAGTTTAACCGTGAAGTAGCCATTTGACATTCCAATGAATTCCTTTTCAATTTGCATGTTAAATTCATTATCAACACAACCCATAAATTATCTAAAGCATCCAAAAACAAATGTTCATCACTTAAACTCCTTAGGGCCAAAACATAGCAATTGAACATATCATATTTTTGCTCCTCATTTCAACATCAAAACTTAACATTTTAACATATCTACATGCATGAAAATCACCTAAATAAATCAAACCCAAAACGAACCATTGAAACACATCCTTGGCCATGAGTCACATGCAACACTAGATCAAGATTCCTTCAAGTTTTACACTTGTATGCACATCAAAATCACACCATATCTCATGGCAAAACAACTAGTGTCCCAAACAACATCAGCTCAAATTTAAATCAAAAATTCATTTTACTAGTAAGCTTACCATTTGCTCTTGGATCACTAGTCTTGTTTTCTCACAACTTTGAGGTCTCAAATTCTTAAACCAAAACATAAAAATCACCAATAATCCATTAGAGACCATTAATCCAAAGATTTATGCAAACTAATCATGGAAACTTGAATCTTACCTTTTGAAATCAACTTAAAATTGATGAATTTTGCTCTTAAGCTTTTATGCAACCTTATTTGACTTGAAAACCACTCAAAAATCACCTCAAATCACTAAGTGCAGTATGTTGTCTTCGGTTTCCTCTCTTGGCCGAAACACTCTCACTCTTTCAAATGAATTTCTCATTTATTTGTTCACTTAATTTTCAACTTTTTATAGCCTTTGTATTTCAACTACACTTGTCGTACATGCATGCTCTCTTTCTCTCTTTTCACGCCACACGTCACACTTTCTCTTTTCATGCCACATGTCACACTTTCATGTTTTCTTTACCATTTGTCATGCCACTCATATGCATTTTTTCATACTTTTTAATTTCCTAAAATGCCCTTATACATGTCTTGCACTAATCAATATATTCATGCCCTTTTTGAAATTTTTTTTTGATCCTATTTACATTCCAAACCTTAATAAATCTCCATACTAATTATCGTATCCAAAATCATCTCTAGACTATCCGGGAATTTTATTATAACTCAATTTACATATCCGAATCCGACTATTTTATATTACTTTATTACCTCATAAATGAGGGCATAATTTATAGTACATATACAATACACGAATTAGGAAAGATATGTTACATTATTTCTTTTTAGAGTTTTATTTCAAAAGAAATCTTATTTCCTGAAGGAATTGGGAGCTAGTTAGTTATAAATAGGAGTTCAAATTTAGGGTTGTTATGTTTTTTAGCTTTTGAAATATTAATAAATTCTTGCAATTTTGTGAGGCAGATCTCTTGTGTTTTTTTATGGTTTTTCTTAGTATTCTTGCTCGAGATTGCTTGGGCTAGCGTTAGGTCATTCTTTGAGATGATTTTAAAGGATCAATTGACCCAACTTATGGGTTGGTTGGTTCATCATTTACCTTTTCATGTGGCATTAGTTAGGATGTCTATGGTTTTTTGTTGGATCTATAGATAGGTCCTAAAAAAATTGGTACTTTTATTGAAATTACTTTAGAAATAATTTCATTAGAAGATTGTATTGAGAGGTTTTGGGAGTTGTTGACAGTGTTTCGCCAATAATTTCATTGAGAGACATAGAGGTAGGAAGGTTGGAAGCTCTGAAATAAAGTCAATCTATAATTTCTAAGTTGATGGAGAAAGTGGCTACATCCATAGCCTAATTAAGAATGGCTATGAACCAATTGATGGAAGAGATAAGGAGAACAACCAAGGATAGAGTGGATTGAGAGGAAATTAGCTAATGGTAACAGCAAGAGAGACATTAGATGAACTCATGGAGAGGAGTGGCAATCCAAAAGTCATAGACATGAGGTGGATGTGATAGTAGATAAGTTAGATGAAAGCAATCTGTATGGAGCACGTGGAAGATATAAAGGAGAAGGTCGGATTGATGTGACTTCCAATGATAATATGGTTTTAACAATATCAACCTCTTGGTGTAGCTTATTCTGTTGCCCTTGAAGATGAAATTCAAAAAACTATTAACCCCATTACTTTAATCATGACATTTTAAGAACTATAGAAGAGTCCAACTATCATTATAGATGCTGAAACAATGAATTCCAACAACTTGTCAATTTATAATGCTGTTGGTTTTGCAAATGAAGTTCTTAAGCAAAATACAAAAGAAATAAGGAAAGATAAGGTGACAAGTGAAAAAGCTAATAATGATTGGAAGAGAAGACTATCTAGCAAAAGCAATTAGGTTATGCTAATATCTTTGATGCTAAAAATGTCTTTAAGGCACTTTTATAAATATTGGGTTTAAATGGACTTAGGATCAGGTAATGAGAGTAACAATTAAAGTTAGAAGATATAGTGCACTAACAATACTTAAGGAGTGGAAGTAAGTTGACAAGACCAATCCTGACTCCTCTCTTGAGAATCCCATGACAACTGACAAAATTCATCCTGACTCTTCTTTTAAATCTAGGAGGATCCCATAAAAACTAGAATATTTTGAATTGGAATCTTAAGTTTATGAAAATCTTTTAGAAAAATCATCGTAAATCTCATGATCACTTTATAAATATAATTTGAACAAACATAAAATCTATATATTTCTCATGCTAGATGCCAAGACTGAATAATCAAAAAATATTCATAAAATATCCAAAAAGAAAATTTCAATTGTAAAACTATTTTGGAAATGCATTTATGAAATCTAATTAATTCAAAATAATATACCCTATGCAAAAATATTTCTACTTAAAAATAGTATTAATGCATTTTGTCATCACCATGTGACCCTTCTTATGATATATGATATGCAATAATCTATATGAACCTACGATGAATATTTGAAAAAATGTGTTTTATAAAAGGGTGAATGCTAACATCTAGTGAGTGAATATAAATTTTTTAAAAATATTTCTAAATAAATTATAACATATTTATGGTAAGAATAAATAATTCTCATTGATTCATGCACAATCATATCTTATATTAGAACTGATTTCAAATCTCATATCATAATAAAATTGTAACTCTAAATAAATTATTTTCATAAATTTAATAATATATAATCTGAAAATCTATATTCTGTAAAACTTTTCTGAAATCATTTTTGTAAATTTGATGT
Source organism: Litchi chinensis (assembly GCA_019925255.1). Lineage (NCBI taxonomy): Eukaryota > Viridiplantae > Streptophyta > Magnoliopsida > Sapindales > Sapindaceae > Litchi > Litchi chinensis. The sequence goes on along the minus strand of CM034464.1, from coordinate 30,428,403 downwards.
TTTGTAAATATTTTTCTATACTGATCAAAATCAATATATAACATATGTAATTTGAAAATTTATCCCAACCAATTTAGTAACATAACTACTTTTGCAAAGAAATCAACCCAAGTTCACATATTATCAGTTTTTAGTCTACAAAATCAATTAAGATCATACATAATCAAACTTAGTCTACAAAATCAACTTGGCTTTAATACAAATTGTAAGACCCCAATTTTACATAAAAACCAATATTATGAAATGTTCAACCAACCACTTAAATCTCCAAAATTAAAACAAAATTAAAGAATAATTTTGCAAAATATTTATTTCAATAGCACAAATCTGTCTTAACTCCTCAATAAATGTTTTAACTCAAATCCATGATCATTTGAAATAAATCCTAACATTTAAGTCCTAACAAATGAAATAAACTTAAATTGTTATTAGATAATAGCAAGAAATATAACCATAGTAATAAAACCAAAATCCTCCTTCAAGTGACACTAATATCTCGAAATCATCCATCAAGACAAATAAAGCTTACTAATCTGTAAAAATAGTAAAGATGAGAGTTGAGTTGTCAACTCAATAAGTAAATATTATATATTATGATGTAGTATATAATCAGAAGGATATATTATAATTTTATAAAGTAACTTTATAGTAAAAATAAAATTGTAATTTCATGGTAATTGTATTAATTGTCGATATATTAAAACCAATAAAACATTTAACAATACGATATAAAAAATATTCAATATTTAACCGAAGTCAAAAATATCAAAAACATTCCATATACGAATTTAAATAAAAATGAAAGTGGCTCATGTCACGTAATATCATTCTTAATTTTGGTGACCTAGACATTAAGATACAATCATAACATCTGTAATCTTGGTACAGAGCCAATGAAATTAATACTTGCAATCCCGATACTTGGCTAATACCATTAATGTTGTGCAATAATAAATATTCATACTAGATCAATACAATACAATTATGACACTTGTAATTCTGGTGCCTAAGCCAATACAATTTAATGAACTATGGACAGATTAGTCAAAATGTTTTTATTATAATTATAACTATAATATATATCATACTTTTCAAATATGGAGAAATACTTTCACACTTTTCAAAAAGGAAGACAATACTTTCATACAATTTGAACAATGTATAAAATACATGTATTTGAGGATGTAAAATTATTTAAATAAAATATAAAGAAAAGTAACATTGAAAAACTAAAGGTTCCATTTGATTTCATTTGATTGTTTATAAGAGCCAATCAAAATACCTTTTTTTTTTCTTGAAATAATAAAAATATCTTTTTAAAGTTGAACACATAATATATTAAAATAATGTATAAGATTTACTTACCTCTTCTGTTTATCCCAACAGAGAAAATAACTTTAAGAATTTAATCTCATTGTCAACCTAAAATCATATCACAAAACTCATTTATATAAATTTATGGAAAACCGTAACTTAATAAATTAATCTAATTCTAAATATTATCAAAATTTACTACTGTCAACACTGCCTCTACTGATGCAATCTATTTTCTCCATTTTTAATAAAGTTTATATAAAACTAGTCATCCCAAAAATCATATATATGTTCTAAAAACCAAGAATAAATACCATAAAAATTTCCATTCTTAAATATCTCTATTAACCTATCAACTAATGCCTCTTAATCCAAACCAAGGTTGTACCGACATCAGTTTCAAAGCTAAACAACTTTTGATGTCCAAATTTTTAAAATTAAGTGATCGGGCTAAAATTATACATAATTTGATATCATTAGTCTATGCTTTTATAATGAAAACTCGAGTAAATAAAGGTATACTAATGTTTTCTAAGTGTTTTGTGTAGAATTTGAATGGAGGGATTGCATTGTCATTTTTTGGGATAAAAGTATAATTTTTGAAAGTTGAGAGGAGTTTAACGATTTTGAAAGTTAATCATTCAAACCAATTTTGGAAGCTCATTGGAAGAGATTTTTGCACCAAAATTAATGAGAACATATCTAGTAATTTGGGCAATTATTGATGCATGTTTTAAAAGCTCTCAATCCCAGTTTTGGTATAAGTGAAATTGCATGAAAAATGATCTTTTATTTAAGGAAATCTAAATCAAAGCTTTGATGATTTGGTAAGGGAAAATCATGACATTTAATGCAGAAGATTCAAGAGGATTATTTATGATACTTTATGAAGAGTATCATGGAAGTAAATTGGGAGAGTATTATGGAAATAAATGGGAAGAAAATCAAGGAAGTCAACTTTAATTTATGTTAGAAAAAATCTCTCTCCATTCTCATATAAAATCATTCTTTTCATGCTCAGGGGGAGTCTCTTTGGCTTGTCTTGGTTTTTACTTTTTTTTTCTAGCTTCTTTTTGGACAGCAGTAGAGAGGGCTTGAGAGGAGTGGAGTAGCAGACAATCTCAATGTTGCTAGAATTCAACCTGCTTCAGTTTATTCAAGTGCAAGAAGCATCTCGAAGAGCAACATAGTGATATTTCATCTTTTTGTTTGATTATTTCAATGTCGAATATTTTTATTTTAATTTTGTGCATTGTGTTATTCAACCTTGTGTCGAACTAATTTTATTTTCTAAGGCTACAATGTAGCCAATTTATTTCATCGCTTATTCAATGATTTTTTATGTTAGTTAATTATTATTTTCTTTTATATTTGTATTTCATTCTATTGGAACTTAATACTATTAGTTAAATAGGACATGTTAATTGATAGATCTTGTGACTATAATACATTTAACAAAGGTATCATGTGTTAGACGTCAATAGAATGACATAATCTATATAAGATAAACATATATCTATAAGGATTATATAATCGTATGTGGGTAATTGGAACTTAATGTATTCAAGATTATTTAATCTACATAAACATATAGTAGATTAATTATCCTGAGTAATATTACTTGATTGTTCGAAAGAGGTTGGTAATTAATCTAGAGTTTTACCCGATTAAATACAGTATAAAAGTGATTATTTGTGTAAATAGAATAAGAATAGATTGATGAAATAAAAAGGTGAAATTGTGTCTTAGATCTACTCATCTATTGTTGGTTCCATCAATTAAATTATTTGTTTATTTGATTTTTGTTTTCTTTATTTTTATTCATTATATATTTTCAATGAATTAATTTCAATTCTCTTTTAATTTTGATTGTTTGAGTAAAATTATTGTTAATCAATTTTGGTAATTGGTATGTAAAATTAGCAATTGTCCTTGTGGGAACAACCTTGATTTGCCACTATATTACATAGTAATCGTGTATACTTGCATGCAACCTATTGTAATTAGTGCATTAGAAATTTACCCATCATTAAACTGCTTCATAAAAATCCTTAAAATTTTAAGGTTTAAAGAAGACTCATAATGATTTATATGAAAATTTAATGAGACCAAAATAACATCAATTGCATGTCCAAAAATTTTGAGATTCAATCTAGTTCAATGCTGTCTGGAATTTTACTTTACTAAGGGGTTGTTTGTTTTTTGTACTTAACACTTAATGGTGTTTAATTAGGCCAATTAAAATATTTTTGTTTTTTTTTTAAGTGGTCAAATCACTTAAAACAACCCAAAAACTACTTTAAAAAAGTTACATGTTTTAACTTTTCACTTAATACAAAATCACTTAATGATTTTATAAATATATTATTCTAAATTTATTCTTCCTAAAATAACATATTTCCAAATTTATCATAGTTTTACATTATATGAATTTCTTTTAATGCTTTAACAAATAATATTGAAAAATAAAAACCATAAACATCTCAACATCAAATTTTCCTATAGCTGAATTACTATATTTCTCCAATCAAATTTCGGTAAGAATCTTTATTTATTTTCTTTATTAATCTATTTGTGGAATAACTCATATTGTATTTATTTGTTAAAGTTTTACTGTGTTATTAGTGTTTTTGGTTTATGTATATTGATGAAAATTTGTTTGTGTGCAACAAAACCTAAAAGTTTCTCCTCTTGTTTCTCCTTTTGGTTTTTTTATCTCAAAATTTTTATCGAATCTATTATTGATGTATAATAAAACCTCAAAGTTTTTTTTTTTTTTTTGTTATCGAATCTATTATTGATGTATAATAAAACCTCAAAGTTGTTTTTTTTTTTTTTGTTTTTGTTATCGAATCTATTATCAATGTATATTACTTTACAATTTCAATTTTTGTTGCAATTTACTTCAATTTAAGACCATTTCGTTTATTTTTATTTGAATATATAAATTTAATTGATTCTACTATAATAATTCATCTTATTTTGATAATGAATCAAAATATTATATATATATATATACAAATGTTTTAATATTTGTTAAATAATTTATTATAATTGTTTGTATCATATTAAATAAAGTTACTTAACATCTAATAATAAAATGATATAAATGTCAAATTGTTAGTATTCAGATAATTTTAACTTTAAAAAACAAACAAGATTATTATACATTCAGAGGTAAGGAAAAGAAAAAACAAACATGTTTATCAAATTTCAAATTTTAGTCACTATTTAATCTTCAGTTTTCAGCAGCACTGTTTAGTCTTCAGACGAAAAAACAAACGACTCCTAAGTAAAAGGTAAACAAAATTCGTAATTAATTGCACACTTATCATGTGACCACGAAATTTTTCAGAATATAGTCTAACATCCTATGGAGCATTCTACCAACTATCATAATTTTATAACTTCAAACAATTAAACAAAACTGACTGGTCTACTAGGAAACAAAATTTCCAACAGCCTCTATATTTCTTCTGAAATTCTATAAAACTTTATTTTTATTTTAAAATAACTCCAACCATAAACAATATGGTATTATAAGTTTGTTATACCATTAACTGCTAATAGTAATAACAAAAAAAACAAAAAAAGAAGGGAAGAGACCTACTTGATTCAAAATTAACCTTGATCTCCAAATCATGCTATGGTAGAGAGTGTACATATAACTTTGTTGATGAAGAAAGAAAATTTTTGAGTGATATATGAGAGTTTTCAAGGGAGAGACATGGCTGCTGAGAATAGAGAAAAATAATATATAATGACCTCAAATCTAATTGCAGCCCAATTTATTTCTAACAATTTTTTCCTTAATTGCAAATCAAATTTAAGTCATTTGATTGATGGAAAAATTTTAAAATTTTCAGCCAATCTTGCCCTTAATTGTAGCCCAATTTAAAAATTAATGAGGGTAAATTTCAAAAAATTTTCCGTTATAGTTTTGGCTCATTGTTCATAGTTATTATTCTACTATTGGTCCACTTGAATTTTTGTGTACACATATTTTGTTGTCTAGCCACGTCACATGATAATTGTGACATCTTGTTATTTTGACCACATCACACAGGTAATTGTGACATTCTTATATTTTGTCTACATCACATGGGCTAGGTGATCGGCAATTTTATTAATTCTCAAATTGTGTGAAAGTATACATATGGTTTATTGTATTAAGCAACATATCAAGGTTGAATCCCATAAGGACGAATGTAAACTATGTATTAAGTACCAAAATTGATTAAAGCAAAATCCAAATGACCGAAAATTGATTGATTGAGCAAATTAGAAAATTAAACTAATAATTAAAATTAAGGAAAACTAGCAGTTGAAGAATATCTAGGCATACAACTTCACTTAACCAATCCTTTGATTTATTCTCCTCTTCTTAAGGTTAACTTTTATCTTGCATTTAATCGGATAATTCTAAGATAGTAATTAGTCTCTCTTAATGGTCAAGCACTTAGCCAAACTAATTAACCTGACTTTATCTTTATGTAGGTTAACTAATTTGAGTATATTAAGTTCAAATTATTCACACATGATTACATAACCATACGAGTACATCTCTATCCCATAGGAATTATATATGCTATCCTATTGGGTTCCGATCTCATAATACATCTCTCAATAGTATTAGATTCCTAGGTTCTAATCAATTAATAGACCTAAATTAATTGACTTGCATTAAGTACTAATAAAATAGAATGCAAAAATAAAAACAATTAATTAAATAAAATGGAATCATTGAATAAATCAAAATCAAGGTCAAGTTACATTGCAACATAGATAAAAAGAAATTAGCTCCTTATATTAAAGATGAGCAAGCAATACAAGAAAAAATTCCACATTAAAATATAAAGGAAAAGAAATAGAATAATTCTTCTTCTCGTTGAAGCTTTTCAGACTCTCACTCTTGACTATCTGCCTCTGCCTCCACCTCTGCTCTGGCTATGACTGTTGTTGGTTCCTCTACTCCTTGAATGCATGAGTTGCCTTGAGAACTCATGCCTATTTATAAGGGACGAACTAGATTGGACTTGTAATTTCTCTAAGGGTTAAACATGAAATTCGCCATTTGCCATCAATACCGAGAATCTGGGCATTTAACGTTTTAGGACCTCCTGCCGTGACTTTAGGACTCAAGACACCAACCCGCGACGCTTTCGTGACTTCAATCTATACGTTCAAACATGCGAGACAAGCTTGTCACCTTGTCGCAGCTTGTTGTGGCGACTAATCTGGATCTTTCCATAATGCTCTGATTCTCCCAGAAATTACCAGTTCATCCCTAATTAATAATTATGCACATAATTCTCAATTATTATTAAATATACCATAATTTACTCAATGTTTAATTGCAAAAGCTCAATTTAAGAGTACGAAATAACGTTATATTTTTCTATTATCAATAGGTACATTTGATACTATAAGACATGGTTTAACTTTTTATTTATAGTATGTGAATATATATTTTTATATAATATTTTATTCTGTTTATTGTTTTATCCTATAAGGTATCTACAACAAATATGAAAATTGATTATATATGCAATTTTGATTATTGGTTTTGAAATATGATTATATGTATTGAAGTTTTATATCCGACTTATAAAAGTATTTACGATAATACTAACATTATGCATGAATTTACTTATTGAGTTGGCAGCTCACCTCTCGTGTCCACCATTTTTTATAGAGTAGAAATGAATTATGTTGAGTGTTTAGAGCTTGTAGTTGACTCGAACGTGAAACTTTGGTGATAGTTAATGCAATTCATTATATTTAGTTTCAAATTTTATAAGAATTAGAAATTTAGCAAGGACATATCTTGTTTCAGTAATTAATTTTAAGATTTGTTTTTTGGAGACTATGTTCAGATATTTTTGTTGATTACTTTCAAACTCTGAAATAAATCTCTATGTAGAGCCTTTGTTTTTTTTTAAAAAAAAATGTAGTTTGATTGTGACATCCAATTTCCTTGTGACTGGATTTAAGGTGTTAAGCTTAAGCAATTTGGGAAATAAAGTGGAGAGTCTCAAACTGCATGCTGTGTGTCTCTTCTATCCATGGCATTGTCCTGTCATATACTACGAGCATCGACACCACCTCCAACTTAGACTCTGCCACTGGTGGATTCTGATGAGACTCTTGATACATTCACTTTAGAATGGATAAGTCTTTATCATAAAAGTGCTCCAGGTCTGAAATGAGTAGTAGCACATTATTCTTCCTAAATACATCAACTCTTAACTATTGTGAAACCAGGTGTATACATAATATATGTCCAAATGACTGAAACTTAAATTGTGTTGTTAATGTTAATATTGATGAATTGATGTTATTACTATAGTACAGAGAGAGAAAGAGAACCTTTTTACTAGTAGAATTCCCTACAAGCTGCAGCTTTTTGTTTTTAGTGCAAAACAATGCGTTCAGAATCCTCATGTTATTATCAAGTGGTGATTCCCTAAGATTCAAAGGAGTTTGATATGCTTCCATGTAACTTTCCTCATCTGTCTCAAACAACACTGCATCAATTGTTCTCATTTCATATATTAAAAATCAGATTAATAATCATCAAATTTCATTTCATTTCCTTTTATTCCATGTTTAATGATCCATGTATAGCCTATGCATATTCTTATTATAATCATGTAAATGTTTTTGACAGGAAGAACAAACTCACCCTTTTTCTACTTATAACAATTGTGAATCCATGACTCTATAGTTGATACCATTTTCTTGAGACTAGCAATTAAAGATTTGATTGGTTTTACAGCATCTGTACTCAAGTTTCCTCAGGATGTCATTGCACAAATGACATCTAAAAATTGTAGGTAATTAGATCTTCAAGTGATTCAAAAGCCTTTAAAAAATTATAGGAATTAACTAATAGCATGTTTTTGTTTTGAAGATCCTTGACTTACCTCTCAAGAATTGTTTGGTATTGATTTTTGTTATGTTGAATGACTTATATGAGCTTTTGGAATGAATTTAAGTTGAAGTGTGGTTGTGACGTTGTTAGTATATACATATTTGAAAAAATTTTCATTTTATTAGTAAGTATAATAATGAAAATTTCCTTTGGAATTTAACGGTTTTATTCTCTTAAAGTGGTGAATTGAGATAGATGATACTTATGTATCATTTGAGTGTTGGTGGAATGGAATTTTGTGATGAAAAAAAAAAATAAAGTAGAACAAAAATTTATAAAAATCCCTACCCTTGGTTGAATGCAATGTAGAGAATAACCAAGGGGTATTTTTTTTCATTTCACCCATTTATGTGTTATTTACATGATATTTTGATGATATGTATGATAAAATAAAGTTTGAAAATTCCCTCTTTTGGGCCGAATGAGAGCTAGAGGAAGCTTCGATACTAAAGCTTTGATACTAAACTAAGAGCAAAATGGCCCTTTGGAAATGGCCCAGAGGGAAGCTTCCAAAGATTTCGAAAAATGGATACGAAAGATGAGATTTAATATTTACGCGATTAAAATTTTATTTGAATTAATAATCTTGTAAGTATTGAAAATATTAAGAGCCTGAGTAAACCTGAATATTGATAGGTGGGGATTGAAAATTAGTATGTCAATAAAGAAAGATTAGCAGTACTGCGTTGTGTTGTTGAGACAAAGATTATGAATTTTAGACCTTGAGAGGTACCGAGTATCCGGTCCCAGAATTTATGTGTTATGTGAAATATGATCCGGCGAGTAGTCACCGAGTGTCCGATACCAGAAAACTGAACAAGCCAATAGGGTGATTATAGCAGTACTAAACCGATATGCTTATATACGTTTATACTGGATTCATAGACCTTAAGAGGCACCGAGTGTTCGGTCCAAGAATTTACGTAGTATGTGAAATGAGATCTGGCGGGTAATCACTTAGTGTCTGATGCCAAAGAAACTCGTTTTCCAATCCATGGTATTATGTCAAAGTTTATGAAGGGCGTTGAGAGAAATATTAAGTGAAAAATCATGTAGTTATGTTTGAAAAATGAATTTTATGTGTTTTATATATGTATTTGTTAGTAATATGCTTTTGATGTGAATTATTATAAAAATTCGAAGAAATCGTGTTAATACGTTTGGAAGCGTCTATTATATGCTTTATATGTGCTTATATTAATAAAGTGATTTTCTATGAATTATTACAGTATTTTGAGAAAGTGTAAAAAGGTTGCGTTACTATATAATATTTTTGTTAAATGAGGAAGTTAAATTATTGGTAAATTGATTTATTGCAATTTTGATAAAAGTTTGGGTATTTTGGAAGTTTAGTTTTTGATATGCTTGAAAATGAATTTTATGTGTTGTATATGTGCAATTATAAGTAAATGGATTTATTTGTGAATTTTGAGAAATGCTTGAGAATTTTGGAAATTTTCTTTTATAATATGGGATTATTGATTGAAATGTTAAATGTAAAGTTTGTGTACTTCTACTAAGTAGAAATACTTAGCGCGTTGGATTTTCCACGCGTAGGTTGAAATTTGAGCATTGTAGATAGAGGTAGATGAGAAGACCACGGTCGCGCTTTTTGCGAGTCACATGTCTCCATATTTGGTAGTTCGACTTTTAGTATTATATAGTGGTGTTAATGTGTATAGAAATGCATGTACATGTATATGGATTTACAAGATTTTATAAATGAGAATGTATATCAATTGTAGAAAAAGTTTTTAGTTTGTAAAGTAATATTATAAAGAAATTCTTATTTATCATTTGATTAGTATTTAATTTCAATTAGTATGATTTTCATTAAATGTTGTGTTTATAAAAGTTTGTGCAGTGATGTGATTCTGGAGTCGAATGGAGGGTCCAAAATGAAAGTTGAAAGAATTAATGTATTTTAGAAGTGTTTACTTTTGAAATCTACAGGTTTTAATAAATTTAGTTTTTTCAGAAAAATAGAGGAAACTTTGCAAGATTTTCAAAAAAAAAAAATTGTGAATATGTGTAAAATAATAATGAATTCACCGATTAAAATAGCATCCTTCAATTCGGGTTCCCATTTGAATGGGAATCGGGTGGAGGGTGTTACATCAGGTCCACTTCACGATCAAAACGTAACCACATTTCAAAATAATTCAATCAATAACCATTTCGAAATTAAAAAAAAAAAAAAAAAAAAACATTTTTATCATGCACATGATCACTAGTATTTACATACCATCAAAAGTATTTACATTATGCATATTTATGAAATATCTAAATATGTACATTATATCATAGTTGCAATCGTCGGAAATGCTTACCTAACTCTACGTCGGAGATCGCTCGCACTAAGCACCAGTCTCTGCACCTAGGGAGATTTTTCATATAAATAAATAGGAATACTGAGCTAAAGGAGCTTAATGAGTGTTATAAAAACCATATTTCTTACGAAGATGCCTCTCAAAATCATTTAGAAATCTAAGATTCTTAATAATTTTCCAAATCATGAATCCCGCAATTTTGCATATATGTTTATATAAAATCTACTTGAAAACATAAATGCATGCATCATTTAAAACCCATTCCATAACATGCTTTATTAAAATCCATTCATAACATGAACGTAGGTATGTAAAGAATAGCATCATTCATATAATATATATCCAATGGAACCCAAAGAAATCATATTTCACCGCCCGATCTTAGGTCATTGATGGTGGAGACGATCCATCTCGATCATAAACCACTACATTGCGGAATGTTACCTCGCCTTTTGTAGGGTATCATTCATATCATAGTATAGTACCTTATAACACGTAGAGGGCGACACGACAGACACGATAGACTCAATTGCCCTATTGTTAGTGACATGCCTCCCCCTCCCCCCTCCCGACTTGACTTGCCATACACATATAAGGTACCTCGACTTGTTCTCAATCATATCATTTCTCAGTCATAGCATGAGGATTAGGATAACCATTGGTTTTGAAAACATTCTTCAATTTTGCTTTAAAAATTTCGTTCTTATACTAAAAATAACTTACATAAAAGCATATTGTTTCAATCCGTTGCTAAAAGCATAAAAATATATTGCTTCAATAATTGATACTATAAACATTTTCTTTAGATAAATATGTAAGGATATTTATAAACTAACATCTTTAGATAAACTCATTTCATGATACTTTAACATTCATAAAGCATTCTAAAGCATACTTCAAAATGCATTTGGCATTTTGTAAAATAATTTTACACTCACCGTTTCCTAATTAATGACATTTCAAAATTTCAAATTCTTTCACCTCCACGTTACCTACATATTTTCATATTCTATTTTTAGGCAACATCACAACCAAACTTATTCACATATACAATTCCATTGACATGCATCAATACACACAAACGTCGAATTACACAACGATATCGAAACGCCTTTTTTTTTTTTTCAAGCTACAATAACCCTAATTATTCGCATATACTTTCCATTCAAAATTCTTAAATTCTATGCATGTAACAAAAATTTCATATCAATGCATGAAACACATTTTTGAATCATTTTGGCCTATGTTAGTCGAATCTTCACCAACTTTTACACCATCAATCTCATTCAAATTTTCTAATCATTGTAACGCCTCGAATTTTCTCTATTTAAGAGAAACAAAAATATATTTGGATAAATAGTGTTCGTGTGAATAGTGAATTTTTCAAAAAGGGGACCCCAAAGTCGAAAAGCTCTAAAATAAGTAATGGAATCTAAGAAAACTGAAATGGATCAAAAATGAGTTCGTTTGAGGTAAAACGGAGGGGTTATCGGATCTGATCAGAAATCCGAAAAGACTTTTGAAAAGTTTGAAAATTTAGAGAAGTATCAGACTAAGTGTTAAAATGTTCATGAAGTATTTTAGAAACTCAAACGACACTTCTGAAGGAGATTCAGATGAAAATAAAATCAGTCCAGAAATCGCTGGAGGTGAGTTAGTGAATTAAGCAGAGAGCTGAAAAGGGGCATGAAATAACTTTTAAGAGTCACCGAGGTTACAAGAAGTATATAGGCAGTTCAAATATAGGCCCTGATAAAGTTTGAAAGGATTTTGAAAAAAAAAATCAAGAAGGAGAGATTAAAAAGGACATGATTATATTCAATTGTAAAGGACATGTACAATGACATTTTTGTAACACTCTAATTTAACTGGACCCAAGAGATTAATTGAAACATAATTTATTGTTATTAATTTGATTCGATTTCAATCTTATAAGTACAAAAGGTTGTGGATAAATATGTAGTTGGAGGATATTCTTAAAAGAAATCTAGAAAGTTGGACTAAAAGTAAAAAAAGTTCAAAGGGTTAAAATGAAAATTTTCGTAGGTTGGAAAAAAAAAATAAATAAATAAGTAAAAATCGGTGGTTGAGTTTTTTTTTTAAAATAATAATAAATATGATAATAATTATTAAAAAAGTAGTGGGGCCCAATGAGAAGAAATATATATAAATAAATTAAAGGTGGTGGGTCCCATTGAAATAAAAGAAAAAAAATACATATATATAGGAAAGTGTGGTTGTTGATTGGAATAAGAAAAAAAATAAAATAAAATAAACTAAGAAAATAAAATAAAAAGAAGATGTGAATGTGACGTGAGGCGGTGGAGAGGTGGGCTATTTATATATGTGTCTTCAGAAACAATAGGAAGGAGAAGTTGTTCGTCGAGCAAGGAGGAAAAAAAAAAAAGAAGGAGAAGCCAGGAAGAAGAAAGGAAAGAAAAAATAAAAGAAAACTTTTGGGTGCCCAATTATTCAGATAAGTGAGTTTATTTTAATAAGATTTGAATTCTAAAAAATTAATTTATTTTTCTATAAGTTATAAATTAAGTTTTATGTGGTTTTAGGGTGGATTTAGGATGATAAGAAAATCAAAGGAGAACTCATTTTAGATCCAGAAATAAGCAAATGAGTTGGGTGAGTTGACAGTTTTATTTTTAATTAAACTGATTCAGTTATAGTTATTTATATTTTCGATTTTATTATTTATTTTAAATAAATAGATTTGTTGAGTTAGGTGATTTTATAAATTATCAATTATGTTTTACGATTGAAATAAAAGTTTATTACGAAGTGGTATAAGAAATTCCGGAAGAATTTTATGTTTTTTGTTTGAGTTATTGTTAGAAGGATTTTAGAATGTCTGAAATTTTGATTATTTATGTTTTTGGTTGAATGAGTTTGATTTCCATTTTGGAATGATTTGTGGATTATTTTAACGTGTGAAATGGTGAAAGTTTGATAAATTTTGAACCATTTGTATATGTTGGCCGAATATGTATATAGAGGGTTTTGTGAAATTATTTTGATAAATTGTGATAAAATGTTATTCGCATGTGATTTTGTTTAAAATTTTATCCAATTGATTTCATGATTATGTGTGAATAATAGGATGAATAATTTTGTGACATTTTGTAATAGAGTAGTTGAAAAGTTTGTGAAAAATACTTGCTCAGCCGAAAATGGTATTTATGGGGTATTGTGAAATTTTTTTGAAACAAAATTGTGATTAAATATTGTCTGAAGGTGATTTTAATGACTTTCAAATGAAAACAAAAAGGAATCGAAAAGAAATTGACGAGTTTGGTGCCTTGATCAAATATATATTGGTTGAAGGGCACAAAGGTTTGGATAAAATTTGATAATTTATTGATGAGCTAATTGAGTACGAAACGATGTTTGGTGATGATTAAATTGATACTTCCAACAATTGGGAAAAATTGTGATTGAAATTTTGTTTGTCGCTTCTCGAATGAAATTTTTATTTAGAAACGGAAAATTGTTAAGTTGTTAAATTGTTGGTAATAAACAAAAATTTATAAGGGCTTTAATAAACCTGAACATTGATAAGTGGTGATTGAAAATTGGTATGCCGATAGGGAAATATGAGCAGTATTGCGCCGTGTTATTGATATGAAAATTATTAATTTTGGACCTTGAGAGGCATTGAGTATCCGATCTCAGAATTCATGTGTTATGTGAAACGTGATCCGACAGGTAGTCACCGAGTGTCTGATACCGGAGAACTTGACATGCCAATAGGGTAATTATTAGCAATACTGCACCGTTACGATTGTCTACTGATGTTGATTCACGGACTTTGAGAGGCATCGAGTATCCAGTCCAGAAATCAAAACGTTATGAAATTGAGATTCGGTGGGCGGACACCGAGTTTTCGATGTCAGGAAAACATGAAACCCATTTTCTAGTCCATGGTGTCAGAGTTTACGAAGGGCGTTGAATATTATTAAAAAAAAATCATGTTGACATGCTTGAAAATGAAAATATTTGTGTTTATGCGTGCAGTGAATGGTAATTGATTTCCTTGCAAATTTATCAGTAAAAGTTCGAAAATTTATGAAATAATGATTTACCACTTGTATCTAAAAAGATGTTATGAGAAAATTGTATATGTGAGTATGAAAAAGTGGTATGGTACCAATACTTATAGGTATTTTGTCAATTATTAAATTTTATTGTGTTTTATTACAAATATTTGAAAATGAAAAAAAAAAAAATCAATTTGTAAAAGTCATAAGTGAAAAATAACTTTTATGAAATGTATACGTGTGTTCGCTAGTAAATTGATTTTGTTATGAATTAGTATAAAAATTGGAGAACCATGAAATCTTGTATTTTTATAAAATGATAAATGTAAAGTTGGAATATACCCGCTAAATGGAAATACTTACCGCCTTAGATTTTCCACACGTAGGTTGAAATTTGAGCACTATAGATAAAGATAGACGAGAAGACAATTGCCGCATTTTCTACGAGTCACATCCCTCTATATTTGGTAGTTTTACCTTTGATATTGTATTGTGGTGTTAAAGTATATGAAAATACATGTACATGTACATGGATTCATGATCCTTTATAAATGATAATGTATATAAATTGTAGAAAAAAAAATTTAGTTTGTAAAATGATTTTGTAAAGGAATTCTTATTTATCTTTTAATTAGTGTTTAATTTCGATCAATATGATTTTTATCAAATATTGTGTTTAAAAATGTTCGTGTGACGAAGTGATTTTGAAGTTAGACGAAGAGTTCGAAATGGTAGTTGAGAAATGAAAGTATTTTAGAAGTGTTTCTTTTGAAATTTGTAGGTTTTTATAATTTTGGGTTTTTCAGAAAAACAAAGGAAATTCTATCGGATTTTCTGTAAATTCAAATAAGCGAATAAAAGTATTTTTAAAAAAATAAAAAATAAAAAGCATAGTATTCTCCACTTCGATTCCCGTGCGGCTAAAGAATCGAGGGTAGGGAATTACAATCATAATCACACTCAAACACATGTATAAGGGTGTAAAATTAAGTCAAATTCATAAAACATCACATTTGTACAAATAAACAAAGTTTGGTCGTAAACTAGTCATTTGACATTCCAATGAATTTCTTTTCAATTTCATACTAACTCCATCATCCGTATAACTCATAAAATCATTTAAAACATTCAAAAATAATTGTCCATCATTTTAAATTCCTTATGGCCAAACGTAGCAAGTAAGTTTTTCCATACTTTTGCTTCTCATTTTAACATCAAAACTCAAAATTTCAACACATTTACATGCATGAAAATCACTCAAATAAATTAAACTCAATTTGGACCATTTAACCTCTTCTTGGTTGTGACCCTCATGCAAATACAACACCAACATCTCTTCAAGATTTATACTTGAATTCACATCAAAATCACTTCACATCTCATGGCAAAGCTACTAGTGTTCTAAATAACATCAACTCAAACTTAAATAAAAAATTCGTTTTTGCTAGTATGCTTACCAATTGTGCTTGAACCACTAGCTTTGTTTTCCCACAACTTTAAGATCTTAAATCTCTAGATCTATACATAAAAATCACAAATAATCCATCAGAAACCATAAATCCAACCATTTACACAAGAAAAGGAATGGAAACTTGAATCTTACCTCTTCAATTCAACATGCAATGGATGAGTTTCACTTCTAAGCTTGTATACACCCTTTGCATGTCTTGAAAACACTCAAAAATGACTTCAAAATCAACAAGTGTAGCAAGCTTACCATGGTTCTTTTTCTTGGTCGAACTTCTCTTACTCTCAAATGGTTTCTTTTGTCTTTCTTTCTTTTAATTTTCAACTTTATATAGCCCTCATCTATCACTTACACTTGTCATCAATCTCATTTCATATGCTAACATGTCACACATGAATGCTCTCATTCTCTCTTTTCATGCCGCCTTGCATGCATTCTTCCATACTTTTCAATTTCCTAAAATGCCCTTGAACATGTCTTTTATCAATTCAATGTAATCATGCCATTTTTGGTAATTTCTTTGGCACTTATTTTATTTTAAATCTTAATTAATCACCATACCAATCTTGGATTCAAAATCATCTCCGACTTTAAATTATTTTCTTACTCTATAAATAAGGGTATATGTACGGTACTAAAATCAGAAAAGATATTTTTGTCTAATAAGCTTTGGATTACTTACAATAACAGGACCCAACCCAGACTCTCTCTGATCTCTTATGTGGAGGGTCCCATCGAGCACTTCAACGGACTTTTCTCAATCCGACTTGTCAGAATGGAGAGATCAGCGGAGTGAATCCCTTAATCTTAACCGATTTTCTTAACTTAATTAAATTGTATTCTTTATTTTTGTAAATAATTTGAGCGGATAAAATTTTTCACGATTTCATTTTGAAATGAGTTTATAAAAATTTTGGCAGTATAACGGCTGTATTTTTAAGGTTTTCAAAATTTTTACTTGCAATAAAACACACATCAACTATATTTCTATTTCCACCCAACTTCTTTAATCCATAAACATGTCTTTTCACCACATTTTCCACAAACAATATGCATGAATTTATAATTAAATGTATATATATATATCACACATGAAGATTCATAAATATTTACAATAACATTTACAATCATACAAATCAAAAAAATGCAAGAATGCCATGATTGTAGTGTAATACAAGTATTTTCCCATGTACATGATTTATACAAACATATATCGTGACTTGCCCACCTATAGATATGAAATAAAAACCTCATCGTCCCACCATCCTATGACAGCACTCAAAGGTATATATAAGCTACACAACAAGTGAATAAGTTAGTGCAACAAAACAATGTAATATAATATACTAATGGGCTAATTTATAAACTTGTTCATCCTTAAAAATTTCAAAATCTTAAAATTTTCTTTCAAAATCCCCAAGTATACCCTTAAAGTACTTTAACCATCACGAACAATTCTGATTAACGCCAACGTGAAGCTACTGAAGTATATCGATCACTACTATACGGAATTTACTGCATCGCAATGTAGGGTGAAATAATCTTGTATCTAGGTAACTACAATGTCGAATTTTCTGCATCGTAATTGTAGTGCTATAACTCTGAATGACTACGAGCGAAATATATTGTATCACCACGTAGTGCTAAACTATAAAATAAATCGATTACGTGTGGAATTGTCTGTGTTGCAACGTAGCACTATATATTTTAGGAACACTAAACAATTACAGACGGAATTTTCTACGTCATCACGTAGTGCTAATTTCTCTATAAGCTGAGCAACTATAGACAGAATTTTCTACATCGTCACGTAACATTAAATCTCATATAATCTTAAGGTATATACATGGGTGTTTGAAACTAAATTCACTAAATGCAAAAGTACAAAACTACTTATTTTTGAAACTCTAAAAACTCTCTTGATTCAATTATTTTAAAAACAACTTTATATTGATTTCAATCACTTTATGGATTCATAAGAAACTCACATACTCAAAACTTGAACTTTGAATTTGGAAAATTGTTTTTGTTCTCATTTAATAATTATATACAAAATTTAACACACAAAAAAAAAAGGAATAGACACAAGTGGTAGTACACTTACCTCGGTTTCTAAGTTTGCTAGAAAACTCTACAAAAGCTCATTTGCTCCGCTAGTTTGTGTGTCACCTGCACCACATGTTCTTATTTAAAATACACTACAATGTGCTACATAAACTACACACATTGCTTTTAAACTTTAAAAACTCTTTACAATGCACTTTTAACTACAACTTTCTCTATTAGATTCTAACTTAACTGAAGCTTCCTAATTCCAGTTTCTTCACAAAAGTTTTAGTTATACATCCCTAGGGACGCCCCTACGCAGTCCGTATAACTTTCAGAGGCCCGAAACGAAAAGTCAAAATTTTGGAACCCCTATAACATAACACTATGCACAACTTATTCTACGAGCTGTTTCACTTCCATTTTTGCTTGGACCATCTTCTTATCTCTTACTTAGGTCCCCCGTAAAATGGTTTCGAAAAACTCTAAGTATTGAGGAGTGAAACCTATGAAAAACACTTATTTTTCTACACTTTTTTATGTACATTTTCGTATCGGACAAGCGACGATATTATTTCTTTCGTATCTAAGGTTATTTTATCTAATTATGATCAAATATATTTATTTCATACATCAAGGAATGCATTTACATAGACATCTCACTTTATGACTCTCTAATTGCACTATTTTGGTCATAACTTGTCCAATTTTTATCGGAATCATTCCCTTCCAAAACCTATGGTTTGCTATAACTCCTAGGCATGATTTGAGGTCTAGAACAAGCCCAAATAAGTTAAAATAGTGCAGGTCATCACTGCCCCTTCATTGGGCTCGGGATTCTCCAATTTACTCAAAACTATTCCTTTGACAATTTTATCACTTCTATATGCTTTCCTAACCTCAAATATGCTTAGATTTAAGTTCAAATTAGTCAAAACTCAAGGGTATACTACTATCCTTCATGGCCATGTCACACACACATACACATCAAAGAGTAAATCTTTTCAATTCTACATATTAATCTCTCTCAATCCTTTTATCAAATAACTTGTTTGACATTTTAGTGTTTTAAATCACCCTTTAAAGTTTGCTATCCATAAACTCTAGTTTACCATTCACACACAATAACAAGTCATCTAAGTTTCTATATCACCTACTTAGGGTTCTACACTTAATTTAAGTGTAAAACACCCCACACAACATACTACAATAATACATCTATCTTTATATCCATACCACTCCCACCTCATGCTTTTACTCATTCAAAACAACTCTAAACTCAAGAAAAACAGTGAGAATTACCTTTATGTTGCTTGGGTTATGTGGTTCTAGCTTGGAGACATTTTAGGTGGGTGATTGGAGGCTTAAAAGTTGGAGGAGAAATCACTTCTTTCTTACTTGTAGCTGCCGTCCCTCTTTCCTTCTCTAATTTCACAAGTTCTTCTTCTTTTCCTCTTAAAATTCTTCTAAGTGTTACTTATATATATACTTGACTTTTCCTAGAATGACCACCATGTCCTCTTTGACTTGTTTTGACCATCATTGACATCTTAATTTAAATTAATTAGTAATTATCTAATATTTAAGAATATTTGTATATAAAATTCTTATTTTTGGGCTTGACCACATTGTCACTTATAATTTCTCTCTTATTTATGAAAGGACTATTTTACCCTTCCTTGATTTTTTCTTATTAAAATAGTTATTGTATAATTCTATAACGATCATTAACTCTCAATTTCCCGGTTAGATTAACGTTGACTAGATTTATCATTTTAACTTCATAATCTTGCTTCTAATACTAAAACGTCTAAAATCGAGACTAAGGGCTTTACAGCGCCTTTTTATTGTGGGACCCCTCTATGCGGGGCAAGGCGCTAACCTACTGGCCAAGGTCGGTAGGTTAGCGCCCTGCCCCACATAGAGGGGTCCCACATACAATCTATTCGAATGAACTCATTTTTTATCAGTTTTAATTTCTTTAGTCTCTAATACCTACTCTAGAAATTTATGATTTTCGAGGTCTATTTCCTCAAAAATCACTATTCACTCAAAAACACTATTCTTACGAAGACACTACTCATCGGAAATTTTATTTCTCATAAAAAGAAGAAATTCTAGGCTTTACATGCTGCATCATCATGTTGATCAAAAGTTAAACTCTTAATTGAAATCATAAAGAAGGAACTAATTACTAATGAATATTGTCCAAGTTGGAAGTAACTGATGGAATGGATAGGAGGTCTCTAAAGTTTGATATATTCTCAACTTAGGAATGATAGAGCCTATGACCTAGTTCTCCATTTTCTCAACTCGGTAACATCTTTGTTGAATAGGACAAAATACAATCCTTATTTCCTCTAGTGTTGTTAATTGTAGGAAATAGTCAGGCAATGTCTTTAATTTAGGACAACTATAGAATTTCAAAAAATGAAGAGATTGCATGATTTTAATATCTTCTCCCCCTTTTCCACAACTCCTAGTATCCCACTCTTGCCATTCTTTCAATTGCCAAACATAAGAGATTGCAAATTGGGAAATACAACAACAAATGATGATGTCATATTATCACTTCCCATTCGCAAAAATTCATCACCCAACCTTTTCAAACTCTTTAGCTCCCAAATCTCAAGTGATTCATCACAACCTATTTGAACCAAATCAAGAATAAAGATCTAACCTCTTTAGTTTTGTTAAAGACATCAACCAATTGAGGGATAAACGATTGTCACTACCGTAGCCCTTTAAGGTTAATATCTCTAAATTTGGAGGAGGTTGGAAGTCTTCAAGAGCTTCTTCATTACTGACATCTGATGACAACTCTAGATCCAACTTATAGAGTTTTGACTTATTCTTCAATGTTGCCTCACTAATCTCACCCACATTCACCTTACAATATTGAATTTTAAGATACCTCCCATGGTGATTCAAGTTTCTTAGACATTCAAACTTGCATGCTTTCTTATCACAACTCACAACTAGTTTCTCTGGTGCCCTCAACCTACTTAATCTCTTAATTCCTTTTGGCATATTTTTGCACTCATCAAAACTTCAGTTGTTTATTAAATGACTCAAGTTATTAATTTTCCTATCCCTTCTAGTAGTTTATTGAGATTTCTACAATGACTAATATTTCAGATTCGTAAATTATACGATTCACATACTGATTCAGGTATTTATTTGATACTATGATTTCTTGATATGTTGAGGTACCTTAGATGTATCAAGTTATTTATACCACTTGTTACATAATTAATTGATATGCAACAAAGATCCAATGCCCTTAGGCTTGTGTAATGATCGAATAATTTGTCTAATGGCTAATTGCCACTATTTAATAAAAGGCTATGCAATCTGTTTTTATCAAATATAGAGATAGGAAATGAGGCTTCTCCATTCCACACTATCTTTGCATGGCAAGCTTTTCTATACTTAGAGCTCAACAAAAAATTTTTTGCATCGTCAACCCCTACACTATAACACTCATTCTTTGAAAGATATTGAGCCAATTGCAAATCATGCACCATGTCATTCATCTTACATCTTGTTATGATTTCATCATTCTCTCTTTCAAAATCTTGAAAGAATGAGTGCATTGCTAACTTTTCAAAATACTCTCACCAGCTAATTCCAAATCCATATTTTGTTTTGGTGTAAGATAGTCTTAAGCCATCCATAACTTGATCAATTGCTCTTTTTGTATTTCATAATCCTTAGGAAAGATAGCGCAATATAAGAAGCATCTTTTAATTCTACAGGCAAATCAAAATAGCTTAGTAACAATGGTGGGAAAATCTCCTGTTCGGACTATTCTAGCTCCCACATCTCACTATTTAAGACACATTGCCACTCCTCAATTGTATTTTTAAAGTGTAAGAGACTTCCTAAAGTCTTGATAGCTAGAGGCAAGCCCTTACACTTTTTTACAATTTTCCTACCTATCTTTTCGAACTTTTGACACTCTTCATTGGTCCTTCCAAAAATTGCAACTTGACTAAACAATGACCAACTTCCTTGGTCAGACAATATCTCTAATGCAATCATGCGGTAGCTTCCCATCAATTTTGCAACATTCTCATTGTGTGTGGTCACTAATTAAAATTCTACTTTTGCTAGAACCATGCTTCAAAGAGTCTATTAGTTCTTCCCAATTTTCAGATTCTCCTATCCACACATCATCAAAAACAAGAAGAATCTTCTTTTCTTTAATTAACTCCTTGATATTTTGCAACAAAGTTTCATATTCATCTACACCTAGCATGCCAATTTTCAAAGATTCAAGAATTTCTTTTGCAATCCTAATTTTTCTAATAGGTTTAGACACACATGCCTATATCATTTAGTTTAAAACAAGCCTTAACCTTACCATCATTAAAAACTAGTCGAGCAAGAGTAGTCTTGCGTATCCCTCTCATCCCTACAATGGAAATGATAGGAAGGGACGCCGATACCTCACTACTCTCACTCATTAACAAGTTTATTATTTCCTTCTTGACATGATCTTTACCATGAATCTTTTTGATGTCTACAATTGAGCTAGTTATTTGTCTTTCTACTTTATCTATGCCCTTGTTTGATCTAAAGTGAAACATATTTCTTTCCGTAGCAATATCTTCTAATCCTTTATTTAAATCTTTTATCTTCAAAACAATGTCATGATGTGTAGCAGCTTACCTACTATGAAAGCCATAACAGGTGATGAGTGAATGTACCTTTCTCACAAGCTTGGAAGCATTTTCATCACCTTCCATATTTGTCATTTTTGAATAGTTGTGTTCCACTCGTCCGACACATCTTCCATGTTGTTGGACACCTATTGGAGCTTTTCTAACCAATCTCCAACAGCTTTCTGCTTGACTTGTTTGCACTCTGCATCTTCAAGCACACATTTTATGGCTTGAAAATTACTAGTGAGCTTTTTCATTCTTCATCAACACCGACAACTAGTCTTACTTCTTGTTCAACCTATTGAGGTTGTCTTGATTCATGCTACACTTGTATTTTAGGTGACCAATTTATATTTTATAAAAATAATGAGAGATAAACTTCAATTAGAAAAGGATTACTACCTACAAGGATAAAGATGAATTTTTTTTTTTATTCTAAAAATATATCCCATAATTCCCAATAGATATATGATGAAAATAATCATTTATCCTAGGCAAATAATCACAGAAATAATCAGTCAAATCTCATCATTCACGAAATCAAGTTAAGTCTTGAAACATGCTTTGTATTTTGCAATGAGTCCTGCAGACATGGTTGTTATAACAACTCTTAACTATAGTGACTGAAGGGAAAAAACAACAATTGTTTTTATAAAATAAAGATTTGTAGAACATTGAGTTTTTTAAAATTTTTAGAAAACTCAAGAATCCTAGATCTATAAAGCATTGAAATAAAATAATAAAACTAAATAAAGATTGAATCTTATACCTTTTTGTATTGATCTCTGTGAATTGCTCACCACCTTGCTTTCCTTGATATGACTCTACACCAAGAAACAAGTGAGTGGGCACAATTATATAGAATTGTGCTCACTTTCTATTGATTTCTTTTCTCAAAAAAACAAACAATATATGTAAGAGATGAGAATAGGTTTTAGTTTCAAAGAACGTAAAACAAAACCAAAATATAACTTCTGTTAGGAAAAGAATACTATTTCTTTTCTATTTATAGGCAACCAATTAGGGTTTTAATTAATCAAAATTAATATTTAACCCCAAGTTTATTAAAATTAAACTTTTGCCCATATAACATAATTAATTCAAAATTAATTCATGTTATATTTTGTAATCATACTTGTGACCTATAATTAATTCATAATTAATTTATACCCGGTCACAACTAAGAATTGAATTAAAGACCTCTTATAAAATTAATTAAATAATTATTAGTTCATAATTAATAATTAACTAATTAATAATTTAAATAATCAATATTATTCAAATATCAAGTGAACACATATTTTACTACTTATGTAACAAATATAATTGGACGATCAAATTACAATATTCTATATACACGTTTTTTATAGTGAAATGAGCTATCAAGGGGACCTGATGGACCTACGGTTTTGAGCTCCAATAATATCGAAATTATTAATTAAACTCTTTAATTAAATAATTTACTATTATTAATCTTAGAGTTACTCCACTAAAAACCTAAGATTGCACTTTCAAAACTATAGATGTTTTTATACAATCTGAAATTTTCAGTGTCCATTGATATAATCACTACATATGATTTGACTCTCCACAAATAGTTCATAATTAGAGCTAGGTCATTGTGTCTGTTATACCCCTCTAATTATATCTTGATCCTTAAGTACCATTGATTCTCTAATGAATAATACATTCATAACAACTTATGAATTTATCTTTTCGTTTACATATGAACAGAAAGTTGAGCGCTCTTATTGTTCAAGACCTGAATCAACCCTTAAGAGAACTATTTCTCTATTTCTCGCAAGAAGGAGTGGATTCCATTATTGTATAGAATGTTCTCAGCTACTTACTAAATCATATCCCCAAAGTATGAAGTTATTGATCAAGCATCTATATCGATCTCACCCATGTAAATCAAAGGACATAACTCAACAAGTAGGAGTCCATAATACACTCAGGATTAAGATCAATTCATATATGATCATCTAGTCGATAAATATAAATCTCTAAGTTTAACGGATATTAATTAGAGACTTATGTTTATCGTGGTCCAGTCTTATATAATCTTTATTATATAAGATGCCTCCATTTCCATGTCACTACATGAATAGTCTCGAATAAAACTATTGTACCGAATACAAAATAGACCGCAATTGTAGATTTATCACAAACAAAGTACCCAGCTTCGTTTGCTTTCTACGGACTCTTTAGATTACTTCTCTCAAACTAAATCCGCTTGTATATAACACTTATATACTTAGTTTGAAAATACATTAGTAATCAAGGATGTTTCTCATGACATATATAATTTTTGCAAAATATATAAATTGAATAAAATGAATACTTTATTATTATTTATTAAAACCGTTTACATAATTACAAGCTCTTCGGGCACAAAACCCAACAATCTTCTACTTGCCTTAGAGCAGATGGGACATATCTCGTAATCCTAGACCCTCTAGATGACCTTCAAACACTTTAGCTGTTAAGGTCTTGGTAAATGGATCAGCAAGGTTGTCTTGTGATGCAATCTTCATCACGTTCGCATCTCTTCTTTGTACAATCTCCTTAATAAGATGATATTTTCTCTCTATATGCTTCCCTCGCTTGTGGCTTCTTAGTTCTTTGGAATTAGCCACTGCACCACTTATTATCACAATAAAGGGTGAGTGGTTTATCCATATCTGGAACAACTTCCAAATCAGTCAAGAATTTACGTAGCCATACCGCTTCTTTAGCTGCTTCACAAGCTGCTACATATTCAGCTTCCATAGTGGAGTCAGCAATGCAAGATTGCTTAACACTCCTCCATACAATGGCTCCACTACCGAGAGTAAATACTGATTCGGACGTGGATTTTCTAGAATCCTTATCCGATTGAAAATCAAAATCTGTATATCCTAATGGGACCAAATCCTCTCCAGAATACACTAGCATATAGTTTCTCGTTCTCCGAAGATACTTAAGAATATGTTTTATAGCCACCCAATGATCAAATCCTGGATTAGATTGATAACGACTAACTATTCCCATCGAATAGCATATATCCGGTCTCGTGCATAACATAGCATACATGAGACTACCTACTGCAGAGGTATAGGGAATCCGTCTCATATCCTCAATTTCTTGAGGTGTCTTAGGACACTGTTCCTTAGACAAATGAACTCCATGACGAAAAGGTAAAAGCCCTTTCTTAGAGTTCTACATCGAAAATCGCATAAGAATCTTATCGATATACGATGCCTGAGACAGTGCTAACAGTTTGTTCTTACGATCTTGTATTATTTGGATCCCAAGGACATAACTGGCCTCTCCCAAATCTTTCATTTGGAATTGGCTAGCAAGCCATCTCTTTACATTTGACAATACTCCTATATCATTCCCAATGAGTAAAATATCATCAACGTAAAGTACAAGGAAAACCACTTTTTATCGATAATCCTTTTGTATACACAAGGTTCATCAATATTTTGCTCAAAACCATAAGATTTGATCGAAGTATCAAACCTTATATTCCAAGATCAAGATGCTTGCTTAAGTCCATAAATGGACCTTTGCAAGTTGCAAACCTTTTGCTCTTAACCTTGGGACACGAATCCCTCTGATTGTACCATATAAATACTTTCATCAAGACTACCATTTAAAAATGCAGTCTTGACGTCCATTTGCCAAATCTCATAGTTGAGACATGCAGCAATGGATAGAAGAATCCGAATGGACTTAAGCATAGCTACTGGCGAGAAAGTTTCCTCATAGTCAACTTCCTCTTTTTGGGTATAACCCTTTGCCACTAGTCTAGCTTTAAAGGTCTCTACCTTTCCATCCACTCCTCTCTTCCTCTTGTAGATCCACTTACAACCTATAGGTTTTATCCCATCTGGTTGATCCACAAGTTCTCAGACTAAGTTAGAGTACATAGACTCTATCTCGAGATTCATTGCTTTAAGCCATTCCTCCTTATCAGAATCCTCCATTACATCTTGATATGTCAATGGATCATCTACACTCTCATCGGAGATAGCGATTTGCACCTCTTCAATCTCTCTGTAGCGGACTGGTGGTCTAATAACCCTCCCACTATGATGAGATGGTAAATTATTCTGATGAGAATCTGTCTGACGTTCAGAAGTGGTCTGAATTATGTCTTTGTCAACAATTGTTGTTGACGGGGTACTATTTGACCCAGGAAGTAACTCCTCAAGTACAACTTTACTTCGAGGTTTATAATCTCTCATATAGTTTTCTTCAAGAAAAGTAGCGTTTGTCGATACAAACACTTTGTTTTCTTCAGGACTATAAAAGAGTCCGCCCCTAGTTTCTTTTGGATAACCTACAAATAGGCAAACTTTTGAATGTGGTTCCAGCTTTCCAGTCTTGTTCTTCAGTACATGTGCTGGATACCCCCATATGCGAAAATGTCGTAAACTAGCTTTACAGTCTTTCCACAACTCTAAAGGTGTCTTTGGAACTGACTTAGATGGTACGACATTCAAAATATACATTGCAGTTTGCAATGCATATCCCCAAAATGAACTAGGTAATGATGAGAAACTAAACATAGATCTCACCATGTCCAAAAGGGTCCGATTTCTCCTTTCTGCAACACCATTCTACTGGGGTGTTCCAGGAGCAGTCAATTAGGATAGAATCCCATGCTTAAGTAAGTAATCCTCAAACTCTGTATCGAGATACTCACCTCCACGATCTGATCATAGAAATTTCAATGTTTTACCTAATTGATTTTCAACTTTAGCTTGAAATTCTTTGAACTTTTCAAAAGTTTCTGACTTTCGTTGTATTAGGTAAACATACCTATATCTTGAATAATCATCAATAAAAGTGACGAAATATTCATAACCATCTCTAGCTTTAACATTCATAGGATCGCAGACGTTCGAATGTATAAGCTCTAACGGTTCCTTAGCTCTAAACCCTTTTCCAGTAAAAGGTCTTTTGGTCATTTTACCTTCTAGATATAATTCACAAACAGGTAAAGTACCGATCTTTAACTCGCTTAAATGTTCGCTCTTTACAAGTCTGTTTAATCTATCAAGGCTAATATGTAAACCCCTAGCTTCGACTATTAAAGTCCCAACGTTAGAAGCTAACTTAGGGAGATAACATAACTCTCTACATTTAATAGGTTGATAGTTATAGCCTCAGAAAATATTAAATTAAGAATTCGATGAAAATCGTCGAACATAAAAGTTTAGTAGCGTGTCAATAAAATCCAAGTTAGGATTTTAAAATAATGATAAATGATAATTCGAATAAAGCGAGAGAGTTAAGATCAATGAGTCAAGTTTGACAAATTAAAATAAATTCTAAACTAGACGAGCGATTAACTCAAATAGAAACGAAAGAGATACGGAAGAATATTGAGGGATGTGGCCATGAAAAGGGAATAAGACAATGAGTTGAATGAAGAATTTAAAAAGAAATGGGGCAAGATGAAATTAATAGAAGTTCATGACTATATAAATGACACTTGAGCTGAAATTATTTCAGCAAACTCACAGCCCTTCCAATCAATTGTCAAGAGAATTCGAGAGAGAGAGAAGCAGCAGCCGTGCATCACCAAGGCAGACCAGATTTCGTGCAAGGAAGAAGCCAAGAAGAAGAAGAAGGAAGTAAGTGGCTGTTGGTCGAGCAAGAGGCAACAGTTGGACCAAAACAGTCCAGATGTGAGAGTAAGAAGTAGATCCAGCGTGCCAGCAGCTCGCGCGAAGACAGGTTGCGAGTTTGAGCAGAACAACTCGCGTGAAGGGGATCCGAGGCCATAAAACTACAGTATCTAGGCAGCAAAGGAAGAGGACGAGCAGAAGAAGGAGAGGTGCAGGTCTGGTCGTGCAAAACGCACGCAAAACAGCACCAGACGCGAGCTAGAACAGAACCGCGACGAGTTACAGCGAGCTGGTCGGCCAGGGAAGAAAGAACCTCCCAACCAGCCTTCCATCCCCTCAATCCACCTCTTAGGGTCCCTAGTAAGTCATCCAAACTCTCCAAACCAGCCCTAAGCGGGATTACAATTTATTCTCTTTTATTTTCTGCTGAAACAGAACTGCAATGTTGACAGCTTGAGTAATTGTTGTTGTTTGATTGTATTTTGTTGATAATTGCTCTTCAAATCTTGTTAGAACCTCATGTGAGTGTTATAGAATCATAAGTGATGATTGGTTGTGTGTAAATGATGCTTGAAAGATGTAAATATGGGCTGTCATATGTACAAACGAAATAGAAATCGAAAATGGTGTTTTATGCACACCAAGTGATTGAGAAAAGTTTTGAGTGAAGTTTGAGCACTCTAATGACCAAGTTAGATTTATATATATATTAGTGACTTGAAGGGTAGTAGTTAGACCTTGAAATTAGATGGTTTTGAAACCAATTTTAAGCCTTAAAAAGGTTAGAAAAGTTAGAGAAGTGTTTAGAGTTGCAAAGGCATTGTTATAGGCAAAATGTATTCCCGAGCTCAAATTTTGAGCTCTAGAAAACTTGACATTATTTCACTTATTTGGGAGTGTTCTACACCTCAAATGATGCCTAGGAACCATAAAAAACCATAAGTTTTGGAACGGATCGAATTCGATAAAAATTATGCAAATTATGCACAAAATAGTGTCGTTAGAGCTCTGAGAAGTGAAACGGCTAGCTTAATGTAATTTTTGTGGCATGAAATGAGTTTAGTTAGTCATTATTAGTTAAATGAAGCTTAGTTATAGAAGAAAATCTAGCGTCGCTAATCCGAAACACAGAGTTTACAAAACGTACACTAAAATGCGCCCGAAAGTGTCCAAAACAGACATTTTCCTTAGATTTCATTTAGCAAATGATAATATTTTTCAATGAAATTTGACGTGTGGTTGGAATATGAGATAAGTGAGCCATAGGAAAAAGAACAAAGAAAAACGGAGCCCCGAGCAGCAGATTATCGTCTGTTCTGTCAAGGGCTGTCCATTTTAAATAAAATTGTGATTTTTCGTTTTAAGCCTCGGATAAGTAAACGGACCGTGTGGGGATATCCCTAGGGGTCCAAAACTAAAACTTTTTCACAAAAACCGGGATTTGAGAGTCTCAGTTGAATTAGAAACGAGTTAGGAGCTATATAGAGATAATTTGGCATAGTTGGAAATTCCTAGTATATAGTTGAGAAATGGAGGTTTTTGTTAATAGTAATAAAGAGAAAATGTTGTGTAGGTGACGAGCACATGAGTGGCGTCCAGGAGCCTCGTCGAGACACTTGACGCGGAGCGACGTGACCTTGAGGTAAGTGGTTCGCCACTTAAGAACTTTTCAAATTGTTATGCAAATTCTCGATTATGTTAAATGTATAAAATTAAAAATAATATATAATGATATAGTTAAAGTTAAGCGTATGGATTCCTATGGAATTCATATGTTTCTAGAAAATGATAATGAGTTGCATGTAGAGAAAATGGAATAAGAAAGTTTTCAAGATTTTCAAACTAGTGATTTTGTGCTTTTGCACTTGAAGAAATGTATTATGAAAACCCATATGTATACCTTATAAGTTAATGAGATTTAGCGTTACATGACGACGCAGAGAATTTCGTCAATAATCGCTCAGTTTATAGAAAAGTATAGCGCTACGAAGCGATGCAGTAAATTCCGCTCGTAGTTGTCTAGAGATTTAGCACTACATTTGCGATGTAGAGAATTCCGCATTGTAGCTGCTCAGTGAATAGATTTAGCACCCTACGTACGATGTAGTAAATTCCGTAACGTAGTGGTCGAGACACTTTAGTAGCTTCACGATTGGCGTTAGTTATAATCGCTCGTGATGGTTAAAATGAGTCAAGGATACACATGGAAGAATTTTAAGAAATTGAAAAACTTGAGTTAATAACGAATTATTATGTTAGTGTATGTGATATTGTATATCCTTGTTGCACTAACCCCTTGTTTATTTTGTAGCTTATTGAGTTTTATTGCGTGCTGCTGTCGGACTAGATCGCGGTCTTTTGTTTGTATATACATTCATAGGTGGGCGATCGCGCAAAACGCTTAGAAACATTTTGTATATGTATTTAATCATGTATATTTTGATCGTGAATGATGTTGAATTTGTAAAATGTAAATATATTCATGCATACTACATATATATGATTCATGTATATATACTTGGTATTAAAGTTATTGTTTATGCTTATGGAAATGTGATGAATATTGCATGGTTGTGGATATAGAAGTTGGGAGGTTTTCAGAAATAGTCGAAGTGTATTTTCATGACAGGTGAAATTTTTGGTTTATCAAAAACGCAGTCGTTATGCTGCCGAAATTTTTATAAAATGAATTTGAAATAGAATCAAAGAAAAGTTTATCCCTCCCAACCAGTTACAGATAAAATTAAATTACTAAGTTTAAACGAGTAAACCGGTTGAAGAAAGTTAGGGTTCGCTTCTCGGATTTCTTCGATCCAACAAGTCGGTTTCGATAAGTCCGTTGAAGTGCCCGACAGGATCCTTCAGACAAGAGCATAGATAAGGTCTGGGAAGGGTCCTGTCATAATATGACCAAATCTTAGATGCCAAAGATATATGTCATCGTTTTGAGAAATCTTTTGTCTTTTTGTTTTTGGTTTTTCAACCTTAAACATTTCAGTATTAAGCAATGGTTTTAACACATATAAATCGTTTTCTTGCATCCCTGAACAAATATCCAATCCATTTCTAGAAATAATAACATATTTATTATAAAAAGAAACAGAATAATTAAATTCCAAAAGTTTAGATACAAAAATCAAATTTCTCTTAAAACCTAGAATAAAATAAACATTGTTCAATGCAATAAAACAATTATTATTAAAACTAAGTCTAACTTCTCCCACTGCCTTTGCTGAAACGACTTCCCCTGTCCCGATTCGCATGTTGAACTCACCCTCATCAAGCTGCCTATATGAATCAATCAACTGCAAAGAAGAACACACATGATTAGTGGCTCCTGAATCAATTATCCAAGGGGATGAATCATCCTCCACTAAACAAGATTCAATGACTAATAAATCACATTTACCTTTCATCTTCTTCTCTTCGAGCTCCTTGAGGTACTTAGGATAGTTCCTCTTCCAATGCCCATCAACACCACAATGGAAACATTTTCCTTTGGGCTTGGTGGCCTTGGAGTCCTTTTTTCTCTTATTCTGAGTAGCTTGCTTCTTGGGCTTAGCCTTTTCCTTAGCCTTTCCGGTGTTTCTCTTCCTCTTATTCTTGCTCAAAGAAGAAGTCTCAGCAACATTTGCTTTACCGGACTTATTTTTGTCCTTACTCATGGACTCATAAGTAGTGAGCTCATTGAGCAACTGCGTAAGTGAGTAAGTCAACTTGTTCATAACATAGTTGCTCTTAAATTGCATGAAACTCTTCGAAAGAGTCTCTAGTATCATACTCACTTGGCTACGCTCATTTATGGCCCCACTATGGCTTTCAGCTGTGTTGAAATGGGTCATCATTTTCAAGACATGCTCTCGAAACAGATGTACCCTTCTTCATCCTAGTAGTCATAACAACACGAACAGCTTCCTGCCGCTGCTGCTCAGAAGGTTGCCCAAACATGTCCTGCAATGACTCCAGTATCTGAGTTGCTGTTGTCATTGTCTCATGCTTGGTAGCAAGCACCTCGGACATCCCTGCTAACAAGCAGCGGCGGGCCTTCTCATCAGCTTTGACCCATTTCTCATAGGCCTCGCGCACAGCGCGTGCAGCATTTTCTGCTGGCTGGGGAGGACAAAGCTGAGTCGTGACAAATTTAAGGTCTTCACATACCAGGACTGCGTTCATGTTACTTTTCCATTTGACATAATTTTCCCCATTAAGTTTATCATTAGCTAAAATAGAAATCAACGAAGATACCATTGCTGAAAATAAATAAAATGCAAGACATTTAATATTATTTTGCAAAAATCAATATCATATGACTTTGGCATAAAATTAAACGTGATGCATGATACAGAATAATGAATTAGAAAATACCCTAAAAATAATTACTATGCCACGATAATCTAATATTCCACAAATAAGTGCCGTCGTAGGGTAGGTCAAATATTTGTATGTTAGACTGAGACATTCTCAATTAAATAATATAACAAAATAACCCTTATTCCTATATTATATAACTACCGTTTTTCGGTCAGGAAAATAATTAACAATTAATTATTTCTTTTATGAGTGTAACCCATCATTTCGGATTTCATTGACTTAACTCGAGAATTGCCGCCGTAGGGTAGGTTAATCCCAAGATACATCTAACAATCCTATCCATTAGGAAGTCAACCTTGATCAACTTAAATGGACACCATTCGTAGGGGGACGATAACAAAGCCGTCTCGAGGCGCCTTTAAGTTTCACGGTGTTGAACTAATGATAGAGACCGTAGGATATATTGTCATATATCCCTCTCCCACTCACTATTTTAGGATTAGGGTTTTTTATTAAAAATTCATAGTAATCATCTTAGATTATTAACGGCTAAGAAGATAATCTAAATTACTAAGAATTTGGAAGTTACTTAAGTTCATAACTTATTAATACTTAATGAATTACCGAATTTTTAACACTTAAAAAATCTAATTCAATTTATAAATCTAATATAAATAATCAAAATTATAAAGACTAGATTTAGTATGAAGTTACCAGATTTTAACTAATTAAAATCTAATCCACATTATGAATGCCAATTATTGAAATCATATTTCTAATTTGAAACCTATGATTTTCCACTAAAATCAATTCAAATTATTTAAGAGGCATTCTATGTATTATTCTACTATTTATACTAATAAACAATTTAATAGTAAAATAAAATAATACATATGATGCATGTCATATTATAATGCAGTGAGTAGACACTCTCTATTCTATATGACATATTTTATGTATGGTCATGTTATCAACAAATTATTCAATCATCACATGATAAATAATTTAAATAAACAACATGTGTATGATCGAGTTCTTTGGTTTCAACTACCTAAATCTAATTTCAAGATTACATAAATTAACCAAGGCATTCCTTGGCCTTCACTTGTAGTCTTCATAGTCTTCGAGGTATTCATGGGCTTTAAAAGTCTTTATGGGCTCTCTTGGGCTCAAAATTAAATCCAATTTAATAATTAAAAACATCCATTAAATGGATTGGGCTAAAAGCCCATTTCTCAATTTTCAAACCCAATAATTATAAAACACAAACTTAAGGGCTGCTAAATATATATATATATATATTCTGCCGAGTGTCGCACATATACCCGTGCAATTTCTAAAGATGCACTGTGTGCAACAATTGCACATGCAGTGTCATGTATACAAGATTAATGCATGTGCTGCGCCAACACTTTATTTTAAGCTGTTCAAAACAGCATTCTGCAGTGCTATGCAGTGCCAAAACAACATACTCCAGTGCTGGGCTGTTCAAAACAGCAAACAGCATTCTGCAGTGTTCAAAACAGCATACTGCAGTGCCAAAACAGCACACTGCAGTATTGGACTGTTCAAAACAGCATACAGTGCAGTAGGTACACCCACCATAAGCACGCACAACCTGTTTCCGCACTGCCCATCAGGACTGCACACCATACTGTTCACACAGCCTTTGCACGCTGCTGTCGAATCACATTCTAGCGCACATTAAACTGGTTCAAAACCAGCCCGCACAATCGACGAACACAGCCCGCAACCAAATAAAATTACAGATCTATTCTGTAGCCAATTTATGGAAAATATAAAAACCCTAAAACTATGAATTACAACAAAAATATTGCCACAAAAGGCTTACAAATTTAATTAAATTAAATTAACCAAAGAACCATACAATTAACGATCATACCATACAATCTCTATTCATCAAACATGAATACAAAATATATCACATCATAATCAAATAAAAATTAACAGTGCCTACTCAATGATATACAAATCAATACAAAACATATTATTTTAAAATCACTGTTTTATTGGAACCAGGCTCTGATACCAATTGAAGGGAAAAAACAACAATTGTTTTTATAAAATAAAGATTTGCGGAACATTGAGTTTTTAAAATTTTTAGAAAACTCAAGAACCCTAAATCCATAAAGCAATGAAATAAAATAATAAAACTAAATAAAGATCGAATTTTATACCTTTTTGTATTGATCTATGTGGATTGCTCATCACCTTGCCTTCCTTGAT
The DNA here is from genome assembly GCA_019925255.1 of Litchi chinensis. Classification (NCBI taxonomy): domain Eukaryota; kingdom Viridiplantae; phylum Streptophyta; class Magnoliopsida; order Sapindales; family Sapindaceae; genus Litchi; species Litchi chinensis. The sequence continues at coordinate 30,393,416 of CM034464.1, read as the reverse complement.
ATGACTCTACACCAAGAAACAAGTGAGTGGGCACAATTATATAGAATTGTGCTCACTTTCTGTTGATTTCTTTTCTCAAAAGAACAAACAATATATGTAAGAGGTGAGAATAGCTTTTAGTTTCAAAGAACGTAAAACAAAACCAAAATATAACTTCTGTTAGGAAAAGAAGACTATTTCTTTTCTATTTATAGGCAACCAATTAAGGTTTTAATTAATCAAAATTAATATTTAACCTCAAGTTTATTAAAATTAAACTTTTGCCCATATAACATAATTAATTCAAAATTAATTCATGTTATATTTTGTAATCATACTTGTGACCTATAATTAATTCATAATTAATTTATACCTGGTCACAACTAAGAATTGAATTAAAAACCTCTTATGAAATTAATTAAATAATTATTAATTCATAATTAATAATTTGGATAATCAATATTATTCAAATATCAAGTGAACACATATTTTACTACTTATGTAACAAATATAATTGGACGATTCAATTACAATATTCTATATGCACGTTTCTTACAGTGAAATGAGCTATCAAGGGGACTTGATGAACCTACAGTTTTGAGCTCCAATAATATCGGAATTATTAATTAAACTTTTTAATTAAATAATTCACTATTATTAATCTTAGAGTTACTCCATTAAAAACCTAAGATTGCACTCTCAAAACTATAGATGTTTTTATACAATCTGAAATTTTCAGTGTCCATTGATATAATCACTACATATGATTTGACCCTCTACAAATAGTTCATAATTAGAGCTAGGTCATTGTGTCCGTTATACCCCTCTAATTATATCTTGATCCTTAAGTACCATTGATTCTCTAATGAACAATATATTCATGACAACTTATAAATTTATCTTTCCATTTACATATGAACAGAAAGTTGGGCGCTCTTATTGTTCAAGACCCGAATCAACCCTTAAGAGAACTATTTCTCTACTTCTTGCAAGAAGGAGTGGATTCCATTATTGTATAGAATGTTCCCAACTACTTACTAAATCATATCCCCAAAGTACGAAGTTATTGATCGAGCATCTATATCGATCTCACCCATGTAAATCAAAGGACATAACTCAACAAGCAGGAGTCCATAATACAATCAGGATTAAGATCAATTCAGATATGATCATCTAGTCGATAAATATAAATCTCTAAGTTTAACGGATATTAATTAGAGACTCATGTTTATCGTGGTCCAGTCCTATATAATATTTATTATATAAGATGCCTCCATTTCCATGTCACTACATGAATAGTCTCGAATAAAACTATTGTACCGAATACAAAATAGACCGTAACTGTGGATTTACCACAAACAAAGTACCCAGCTTCGTTTGCTTTCTACGGACTCTTTAGATTACTTCTCTCAAACTAAATCCGCTTGTATATAACACTTATATACTTAGTTTGAAAATACATTAGTAATCAAGGATGTTTCTCATGACATATATAATTTTTGCAAAATATATAAATTGAATAAAATGAATACTTTATTATTATTTATTAAAACCGTTTACATAATTACAAGCTCTTAAGGCACAAAACCCAACAGTGACAACTTCGAAAGTAGTTGTGACAACTCCTAAAGTAATTGTAATAGCTAAATGTCAACAGACTCAAACCTTGCTTTGGTCAACCTTCAACAAACCAAATTTTAAACCATGAGTTTGCTGCCTTAATGTCATATGATGCCAACACGTGTGCACTAACATAGAGAATTGTGATGTTTATAGCTTTGGAGTGGTAGCATGAGAAACACAAACGTGAAGGCACCCTGGCGAATTGCCAATTCTTATTGTCATCATCATCGTTGTTGTCATCCAATAACAAGATTGAAGTTTACTGATTTATTAGATCAACATCTCTTGCCTCCAATTGAAGATGGTCATGCAAGATATTCTTCTCGTTTTAACTATAGTCTTAAATATTATAGTTGGATCTCTTCCTATTAACTTAAACTTTTAAATCTGATGGTAACTAACATAAGTCAAGGTCATGACCAACTATGCAATGCTTGTCTCAAGAATTTCATGCTCAAATTTTCTTAAAATTCAGGAGATGTTATTTTAATCTAAATGCTGAAAGTTCTTTATTTTTCCCCCTCTATAGCAAATTAAGCTTGTTAGAGAATAAACAACACCATTAATTCTTCTAAAGTATAAATTATTTGACAGCACAAATTCTTATGGATGAACTTAAGTGGAGAGATAAACGTCACGAACTAGATTTAGATCAGAATGATATTTTTATTTTATTTTTTATTTTTGTTTAGTTCACCATTGAATGCAATTTGTAATTATGTAGAGAAGTAATCTATGATAAGGGATTGATTGTGCATTTTTCTTTTTTCTTCACCGTTGATCTGATTATCAAGGAAATTTTATTTGGCCTCAAAATAATCTCAAGGGACATAGCCTCAAAGGTTCTTCAAACTAGCTAACTTCTTCGGGAGATTTATTGGTTTTACCTAAATCAAAAAAAAATTTTTGTTTTTACCCAGCTATTTAAAAAAATTTGATTTTAACCTCCCAAACAAACTATTTCCATTGTATACCCAAGATTACCAAAATACCCTTAAGTTAAAATGACTAAAATGCCCAAATATAAAATTACGAAAATAACCTTCTTCCTTCTCTTACCAATAGTCTCCCTTTTCCATCTTCTTCTCCATTGCAGTTGAAAATTACGAAAATTAGGAAGATTTTTGAGATCCATTGCAGTTGAAAAATAATTTATTGAGGGGATTAGTCATTCGAGCTTCTTCAACCATTGAAGTTTTTGGATTCATTGAAGGTTTTGAAGATTCTTCTTCCATTTGAGTTTGAAAAGGTAATGTATGAGTTTTTTTTATTGGTTTTTAGGTTGTTTTGTTCATATTGCTAGCTAAAAGACTATAAAAATGATTTGGTTGTAAGATCTAAATGTTTATGAAATCTGCGACGAAATCTACAAAATCTGCGACGAAATTGGTTTTTCGTGACCGATAATCGGTTTTCCACTCTGTGGGATCAGTTTTTCAGAGCCCCGGTTACTGAAAAATCGATCCCGATTTTCTTCGATTTTTTAGTGGACTGAAAAATCGATTTTTCAGTGGCTGAAAAACCGATCGACCTGAAAAACCGGGCTGAAAAACCGATCCCCGATTTTTCAGTGATTGAAAAACCGATCCCGAATTAAGGTTTTTTGAGAGAATGAAAAACTGATAACTTCACTGGAAAACCGAATTTAACACCTTTTTAATGATTTTTTTATATGTTTGTGTTGCTATGTATTGAATATGATTTGATATAATTATATTTTGTAATATTACCCTATTGAAATGAGATTTAATTATCATTTGATTTGAATGTTGCAGGAATGGCTTAAGAGACCGTTGTAATCAACTTTGACGGAGAGTGGAATGAATGTAATTATATTGGAGGGGAGTCGATCATGTGTAGGGTCCACAAAAATAGTAGTTTTTCATCATTGGTGGATGTTGTATACAGAGAGGCTGCTATTGATAGAAGAATGTGGGAAATCCGTATATATTATTTACTACAAAGTACAACAAATGGTCAGGTTAAAAAGATACGTATCATGTCCGATCTTGGTGTTGTTGGTTTGATGACGATAAAAAATAGTGATGTTAAAGAGATTTATATCGATAAGATTGCCAGAGATTTTGGAGCTGGGGTTAGTAGGCGTACCGTTCGTCCATTTGTCACTGATTCAATTCCAGGCATAAGACATGACGAGGCAAATATGGATAGACCAGTAAATCCACATATGGTTGAAAGTCATTTTTATCTCACTTCAGGCATTGGGAGCAATCAAGTTGATACTTCTATCACCCCATTTACATCGGTTGAAAGTTCCATTCGTGACGTTAATGATGACTATACAAATTATGGTATTGATGATGAAGATGAAGACACAGATGATAATGGTGATGGAATACAAGATAGTGATGAAGAGCAAACCGGAGATAGTGATGAAAAGAAAACTTGATTTGATGATGTCGCAGAAGAAGAAGAGTTTCCAGAAATAAGATTTTCAGGTTTACAATTTCAGAACAATCCTTCACAACCATACTGGATTGTTCCTGGTGTAGAATTGGGGGACATTGAAGCTACTTCAAGCGCTACGTCAACCGTCTACCAACGTGGTACGTTGTATAAAGGAGCATTCTTTACTAGTAAAAAAGAAATGACTATAGCTATTGGCGAATATGCTCTGAAAGCTAAGTTTGAATATCGGGTTAGACGTTCGGACACGGAGCGATTTGAAGCCGGTTGTAAAGATAAAACTTGTAGCTTTAGTGTTCGTGCAAGATGCAGAAAGGGTTGTTCAATGTGGTTTGTGTTGAATTATGTTGCGAAACACATGTGTCGTCAGACAGCCATGGAATCACATATGAAGAGTGTGAAGGCTATTGTGATCGGAAAATTATATGCAGGAAAGATGGGAAGAGATCTTTATACACCTAATCGTTTGGTTGGAGAAATGCTAGAGCAATATGGAGTGCAAATCTTATATAGTAAAGCTTGGAAGGCTTTACAATATGCAAAGAAACTAGTATATGGGCAAGCGGATGAATCATATCAACAGCTTCCGTCCTACTTCGAGATATTAAAACTTTCAAACCCTGGTACAATGACAGCAATTAAGACAGATGAAAACAACAGTTCTTGTATTCCTTCGTTGCACTTGAAGCTTCTATTAAGGGTTTTCGGTCTTACATGAGACCGGTTGTTACTATTGATGCCACTCATTTGAAAGGTGAATATAAAAGGGGTGATTTTTTTTGCTGCGTGCAAAGATGGGTCGGAGATGATTTATCCCATCGCCTTTGGATTTGCTGACGGAGAGTCAGACAATTCGTGGACTTGGTTCCTAAAAAGGTTGAGAAGAGCAATCGGGGTGTCAGACGAGTTGGTGATCGTATCGGATTGTCATAAGAGCATATCGAATGGGATGAAAGCAGCTTTTCCTAAAGTCCCACATGTGTTATGTTTTTTCCACTTATGGCAAAACCTTAAGCAACAGTGTAAAAAGCGTTCGGATGTGGAAAATGCATTTTACAATGCAGCATACTTTTATGTGCCTGATGAATGCAACAGAATATTGGAAGAAATGCGTGCATTGCATCCGGCACACATGGAGCTTTGGTTAAGGCTGGAGTGAGCAGGTGGTCACGAGCACATTGTCCAAGAAGAAGATATGAAATGATGACTACCAACATTGCAGAGTCGCTTAACAATTGCATGATGCAAGCACATCGTTTGCCAATAACAACTGCACATGAATATGTAAGAAATGTATTGCAAAGATGGTTTAATAATAGACGTGTTGCTGCTGAGAAGCTCATAACGTATGTTACTACCGCAGTATACGATCGTATCATGTTGGCAAAAGATTTATCCACGGAAGGTAGCATATACCCCATTGCAGAACCGTATCATTACAGTGTCATACATTATAGCAAAGGAGATGCGATGGTTGACATTCAATACCATACATGTACGTGTAAGCAGTGGAATCTTGATCAGTTGTCATGTGTTCATGCATGTGTTGTGGCCAGGTATGGTAATTACACATTGTTTTTCTTAGCATTTTATGCCATAGCATAACATATATTAATTGTTGATACATGTCAGGTTCAAGGGCGTCAGTTGTGATACACTTTGCAGTCAGTACTATAGCGTGGAGTGGCTAAAAGCTGCATATGCACGTCCGATTAATCCCGTCCCTAAATTGGCCAGTTGGAATGTTTCAGTGGAAGTTAGAAGTATGGTTGTATTACCACCGAAAGGTAAAAGACAAGCAGGTAGGTTGAAGGAGCTTCGGATTCCTTCAACTGGGGAAGATCCTCGTCTAAAAAAGTGTGGAAGATGTGGTCAAAGGGGACACAACCGTCTTCGTTGCCCTAACCCGCCAACTTCTATTAGTGAAGGGACAAGCGCAGAAGTGGATGCGGATGTTGGAACGAGTTCAAATGCTACTGAAAATGAGCCACGCTCTCGAAGATGTCGCTTGTGTCATGAGACTGGACACAACCAACGTCGATGTCTATTACAATTTCCTACTCCCGATCCATAAATGGCTACTGACGGAAATGATGATTAGCAATTGGTTGCCATTTTGTTTATGCATGTTTTATGTAAACATTTTTATATTAATTACTCAATTATTTATTAATACTGCTGTATAAATTATTATTCCATGTCTACTGTTTTTGGCTCATTTCATGTCATCTCGGAACCATTAAAATCGGTTTTTCACGGAGCCTGGAAAACCGGTACTGATTTTTCAGATATGGTGAAAAACCGATCAAGTTGCCTTTCGTTCCTTAATGTAAGGTTATATCGATCGGTTTTTGAGTAACTCTGAAAAACCGGTATCGGTTTTCCATCTCTCCTCGAAAACCGATCCACTGCCACCACTTATTCCAGCACGCCAAGTGTGGATTGGTTTTTAAGGGGTGTTTAAAAACCGGTATCAGTTTTTCATGTACTCTTAAAAACTGGTTTTTTCTTGGGTTGATTTTATTTCTATTTGTATGATCATTTTATTTTAAAATCATTATATATTAATTTTATCATTTATTAATATTCATATGATATTAGTAATAATTACTAAATATACCTTTACTATAATATGTGTTATCTTAATATATCATGTTATTACAAACTATATCATTATTTTAAAATCTAATGTTAATATAATGTTAATATAATATTAATATAATGTTAAGATATGTTATTAATATAATGTTAATCTAATGTTAATATAATATTAATATAATGTTAATGTATTTTATTAATATAATGTTAATATAATATTAATATATTTTATTAATATAATGTTAATATATGTTAATATATTAATACTATGTTATAGTTAACCTATTAACATACCATTAACATTATATTAATAATGTGAATATCTATTAACACTAACATATAACATTATATTAACATTAGATTAACATTATATTATTAACATATATTAACATTACATTAATATTTTATTAACATTATATTAACACTAATATATTAACATTATGTTAACTATAATATATTAACATTATATTAACATATAATATATAATGTTATATAATAATATTATAATATAATGTTAATATAATATTAATATAATGTTAATATAATGTTAATATAATATTAATCTAATGTTAATATAATGTTAATATATGTTAATAATATAATGTTAATCTAATGTTAATATTATATTAATATAATGTTAATATATGTTATTAACATAATGTTAATATATGTTAATATATTAATACTATGTTATTGTTAACCTATTAACATACCATTAATATTATATTAATAATGTGAATATATATTAACACTAACATATAACATTATATTAATATTAGATTAACATTATATTATTAACATATATTAACATTACATTAATATTTATTAACATTATTAACATATATTATATATTAACATATATTAACATATGTTATATATTATATATTAACATATATTAACATATATTAATGTTAATATAATGTTAATAATGTTAATATAAATATAATGTTAATAAAATATTAATATAATGTTAATATATGTTAATAATATAATGTTAATATTATATTAATATAATGTTAATATATGTTATTAACATAATGTTAATATATGTTAATATATTAATACTATGTTATTGTTAACCTATTAACATACCATTAACATTATATTAATAATGTGAATATATATTAACACTAACATGTAACATTATATTAACATTAGATTAACATTATATTATTAACATAACATTAACATTAATTAATATTAATTATTAACATTATATTAACACTAATATATAACATTATGTTAACTATAATATATTAACATTATATTAACATGTAATATATAATGTTAATATAATATTAATATAATATAATATAATGTTAATCTAATGTTAATATAATGTTAATATATGTTAATAATATATTATGAACATTATATTAACACTAATTTATTAACATTATATTAACATTAGATTAACATTAATATATATTAACATTATATTATGAACATTATATTAACACTAATATATTAACATTATATTAACATATATAAACATAATGATAATATATTAACATTATATTAACACTAACATATAACATTATATTAACATTTTATATTATATTAACATTATATTAACATTATATTATTAACTATAATGTTTAATTATAATGTTTTGTTGGCAATTTAAAAATATAGAATGCAATACCATCAAATAAATAATGAATACTAATAAAAGAATAATTAAATTTATTTATATACCACTTCTCCATCAGTGTCTACAAACCATTTTCCAAAATTATTAACTTTATACATAGGCTTTGAGCACATATATATGTCTCTGGCCATCTCGGACCTTAGTGCGATGACATCTGCAACGGTCTCATGTTTTCTTGATTTCCATGTACTCGTTCTCCGCTGCACAAGGTCACGTATGTACATGGCCACATATGCTCCGCAGCTGGTCCTGTATATATCATAATATATAAACTATATACATCAAGATAATAATATAAACATATATTAACATTAACATAATTAAATATCATAATATATAAACTATATATAATAATTAAGCTATAATTATATATTAATGTTAATCATAACCATATATTAACATTATATTAATTTATGTTTATGTTAATATATTAACATAAAGATAATTAAATATTAAATATCATTAATATATATAAACTTACTCACCCATCAAGTTGCTGAGGCACAGCTGCTCGTCCAAGACGCTGAACTTTCCACTGGACATCCACGGGTGGCATAGGTACCTGTGTCTGCTCATAAAATCCCAGGAACCGCAATAAAATAGGCATCAAACATACCAGCGGCTCAAGTGGCTCTCGTCGATAGGCTATGTCAACACTTGCCAAGGGATCATACATTATGATTCTTTCCTTTCTAATGCGCACATCACAAAGAACCCAGTGTTGTTGATTCAAGCTACACGGTAGCAACACCTGCATTTCAAAACGTTAGTATTATAGGACTAGAAGGGATATTCATATAATAAATATTAACGTTCGAACTACACTTACACTATCAACCTTCCACCACGGGACTGCTGCGTCTATAAGCCCACGACCGTACGCAAGCCACTCTGGGGGTACATCAGCTGTAATTGGATCAAATGTTCTTTGTTTGCTGGTGTAATGCACCTTATAATGTGCTGTCATCATTGCCTGCATGATAAAAATTAAACATGTTAAAACCAATCAACCGAACGTAATATAAAATTATAAATGCATAACTAACTTAAATGTAAATACTTACAAACAAAGAACTGCCATGGACAGCGTATGTACGATCTTCCATCTCATTCCACCCTTTTTTTCTTAGGCATATCAAATAAGAATCGATGTGCTCATTAGTCAACCACTCGTCCACATTCTCGAGTGTGACCAATGTGCTTGGTATCACAGACCACCCACAACGATCAATCGAACGCCTACAATTCAAAAAAAAGTAGTAAACATTATTATATATTTTCTTACATTAACAATAAAGATACAAAAATTAGAAACATTTTTTTTTTGTCTAAATATACCTGAGATCCAATGTGGTTGCAGCTTTATATTCATTATAGACCACTTCTACGGGGTCTATATACTCTGCCACCTCCTCCCCCTGCTGTTGGACCACTTTCTTTTTCTTTTTCGCTGGCCCCGGATCCGTGTACGGTGTCCGTAGAGGTGCTGCTGGCTTTGTCTTTCGTTTGCCTCGCTCGTGCATGCTTTCATCCTGCAACTGTAAGTAAATTAAAAACATGTATAATATTCAAGGAAATATTTATCTTTCAGAATGCAACACAATAGGGATACAAAGTCTACCTGGTCATGCTCACGCTCAGTGTCTGCAGCAGATACACCTTCAAAGTCCGTATGGGAGTGGTCACCCTGCTCCTCCTCCTGTTGGGGTGACTGCTGAGGTGGCTACTGGTTACCCTGCTCCTTCTCTTGCTGGGGTGACTGATGAGGTAGCTACTGGTTACCCTGCTCCTGCTCCTGCTCCTCCTCTTGCTGGGGTGACTACTGAGGTGGCTGTTGGTCACCCTGCTCCTCCTCCTACTGGGGTGACCGATGAGGTGGCTGATGATCACCCTGCTCCTCCTGCTGGGGTGACCGATGAGGTGGCTGCTGGTCACCCTACTCCTCCTCCTGATGGGGTGACTGCTGAGGTGGCTGCTGGTCACCCTGCTCCTCCTCCTGTTGGGGTGACTGATGAGGTGGCTGCTGGTCACCTTGCTCCTCTTTCTGCTGGGGTGACCGATGAGGTGGCTGCTGGTCACCCTGCTCCTTCTCCTGATAGGGTGACTGCTGAGGTGGCTACTGGTCACCCTACTCCTCCTCCTATTGGGGTGACCGATGAGGTGCTGCTGATCACCCTGCTCCTCCTCCTGATGGGGTGACTGCTGAGGTGGCTGATGATCACCCTGCTCCTCCTCCTATTGGGGTGACTGATGAGGTGGCTGCTGGTCACCCTGCTCCTCTTCCTGATGGGGTGACTGCTGAGGTGGCTGATGATCACCCTCCTCCTCCTCATGGATGGCTGACTGGCCTACATCAATAGGCGACTGATGGACACCCTCGTCCTGATGTGGTGATGGTGGTGGTGGTGATGGGTAATACATGTGAAAGCTCCCACCATCATCATCATCATCGTCATCGTCGTCGTCTGGATCATGCCTACCAACCGGAGACCTGGGAATATTTAAATGCTTTTCCACCCGTCTCAGCCTACTATCTATCTCCCTTACCATCTGAAAGGTTGCCTTTTGCCTCCTATCCATTTTACTTAACTTCTTATGGGTTGTCTTCTGTAAATCCACAATAAACTCAAACAACCGTTTCACCTGTTTCATAAAATCATAAATATATATCATTTTACATACTACCCTTAGTTTTAAAAAAAATTTGACAGAGTCTCCCTTGTTTTTTGAGTATCCAAGAAAATACAACCTACATATTTAAACAAATTGCACTTCGTCTATCATATTAAGAGACTCCGTCTTTTTTTCACACTCCGTACTACTACATAACATGTCCACATCTTTTGCATTTACTACAATTGAAATTTATTGAATAATTTTATTATATAAATAGAATATTTGTACCTCATAATCTACGTGCTGTACATCATGTGTCTTCTTTGTCCACAACTTTGATAAGGTATCCTCTGATTCAAATTGCACGCTTCGAACGTCTTTAAGTGGCTGATCGTCACCCTCCACCTCATCATCATCCTCTCCCTCCACCTCCTCATCATCATCCTCTCCCTCCACCTCATCATCAACCTCTATCTCCACCTCATCATCAACCTCTATCTCAGCCTCATCCCCTACACCATCATCATGGTCATCATCATCATCATCATCATCACTCCCCCCGCCGCCATATTTATGTACTTCATCATGAACTATATGATTCGGATTAAACGATTTCCAATAATCCATCTCCCTCTCGGTGTCAGTAGGCTCCAAGGTTTGTCGAATGCCAACTATCTGCATTATATCAATATATTTAGTTATACTACAATTATATACTTAATATAAATAATGATAGTTATAACAAACAAATAATTTACACAAATTTAGGTTATGTTTGCTGCTTACGGGAGGGGGGGGAAATCATCTAGGCTGTGTATATTTATGGGTGTTCTTTTCAGTGATCGTCTCATACATCTTGGTAGATCGCTTTCCGGGTTCTCGTTCTTTTTTGATATCTTCTCCCGTAACACTAGGAACAACTCCACTAACCACCACTATAATGTAACAATGATTAAACAAAAAACATACATATAGTTAGTAATGGTAAGATAATATATAATGCAAAATTGATTAAAACATACATATAACCATATATAGTTAATGTAATAGAAAGAAGCAATAAATATTGAAAGTATTAGTTATACCTGAAATGCTAACACATAGCCATAAATATTAATGGTCTTTGGTGGATTTCTGACCCGCTCTTCATTAAGTGCCTTGTCGAGACAGTGTAACAAGACACTATAGCATAATGTGCCCCAAGGGAATGTCTTCCATCTCTCTGTACTCTCAATGAGGACCCACATAAATGGATAAATGCTAGCTCTATCATCCAGTCCCATAAAGAGATGGAAAGCAATCCCTACATTCGCCAACTTTAAAAGATCTTCATCATCTATCGGATCCTGCCCTGCACGATCTCTCTCCCCTCTATCACTTCTTGCCTCAAGAAATGTGACCAACTCCCTCACCTCCGGTGACACTCCATTAAACATTCGCCCTAGGAGACCATTTGGATCATTTGGAGCTATTTCGAAGATTTTACGGTCGATGCCCCCAAAAGGAAGTCCGGTCACCAATAGAAACTCTTGTTTCCCAAACCTATAGCTTCTCTCCCCAATTTCAAACCACCTCTCATCACGGCGTGCATCCGCTACATTTATCTCTCTAGCAAGCACCCACAAAATCACAGAACCAGTAGCCATATGATTAGTTTTCCTCAAAATATGTCCGAACGGACATTCTGCTATGAACCGATCGTATAGCTTTCTTCTTTTAATAACAGCAATTATCTTATTAACTAATCTTTGACCAATGTGTGTGTTCCCGCTCGTATGTCTGTCAATTGTGTGTGAACTATATTTATAGTCGAAATCCATCTGTAGGAAACAAAAACAACAAACAAATCATCAGTAGCAGAATCGGTTTTTGAACTGAATCGGTTTTTGAAGGCATCTGAAAAATTGGTTAATGAAATTGATCGGTTTTTGAAGGCATCTGAAAAACTGGTTAATGAAATCCATCGGTTTTTCACTAAGGTTTTCCAAGATCGGTTTTTGAGATCGGTTTTCCACTTCGGTTTTCCACCATTGGTTATTCATTTCGATTTTCCACAATCGGTTATCCGTAATCGGTTTTCCACGATCGATTTTTCATTTGTTTCTGAAATGAATAACCGATAATGGAAAACCGATCGTGGAAAACCCAAATGAATAACCGATTGTGGAAAACCGATCGTGGAAAACCGATCTAAAAAACTGATCCGATCTCGACAACCTTTCTCATGTCGGAATCGGTCATTTTCAACACAAAAACCACCAAACACACTAAATCCAACCTATTCTAAACCTAAAGATTCCTAAACTAACATCCATAACACAACACACATTTCAAAATATCAAATCTCAATCAAAACATACAACAAACATATAAATCTAACCTTTCACACTTTCTGCAGGTTTGCCGGCGGTAGGAGATGCTCGGGGAAGGTCGGCAACGTCGCGGGAATGGCCGGAAACGTCGTGGGGAAGCTGGGGTTGCGATCGGGGGTTCGGGGTTCCGCAAAAACCAGTCTGATTTTGAGCGAGAAATCGTGGAACTGTTTCTCCACCGACCGGTTTTGCGCTATATATATGGGAGGGCTGAATGGTAATTTCACTATTCGGTTTTTCGTAAATTTTAACCTGTTCAGGGTTTTTTTGTAAAAATGCCTAGGGGTATTTTAGGTAATTTGGGTATATCAAACAATATATTTGTTTGAGGGGTTAAAAACAATTTTTTTTAAAATGGTGGGTAAAAACAAATTTTACCCTTTTTAAATGGGTATTTTTTACAATTTTCACAACTTCTTTTATTTAATAGATGGAATTTTAAAGCCTGTTTGGTATTGTTTTCTGTTATCATTTTTTTTTTTCTCATTTTCATTTAAAAATAATAAATTGATTTCATATTTTTTGGATTAAAAAATGTGTCTGATAGTAAATACAATATTTTCAAAATGAAAACATAAAGACCCATCTAGTAAAAACAGATCGAAATTAATAAGAAGGTTGTAGCCAAGTTATATTTTATTAAATGATTTCAAGACAAACAATATTTAAACAAAATCAATTAAACTAAAAAAATCATAAACAAAATTTGGCGGACAGCACATCATCATATAATTATATCAATTATTCATCGTATATTCTTATTGATACTAAGCTCTCCTCCACCACGAGAAGCCGACTGGGACAGGAAGAAGGTAAAGAAGAAGTGTTGTCGCCAATTGGATTGGAAAAAGCATGTAGATTAATAATCAATCCAGACTTCACAATCTAATAAAATGAGTAATTACACAAAAGTGCCCTAACATTTACTATAAATCAGGCCATAATGTCAGTTTATCACTTATAATAGTTAGCTTGGCTGGTTTTACCTTGGCAATGCCTACTTAACAAAAATGTTAACATTTCGAAGATTAAATAGTCTTTTTACATATTAAAATTATTTTGCCCAATGAAAAGCTGCCACATCACAATTAAATTTTAGAATAATTTTAATTATTAATTATATTATTATTTAAATTAATTTTTTTTCTATTAATAGCTTTTTAAAAAATTCAAATAATTATAGAAAAAAAATTCAAATAAAAACAAAGAAACCTTTTTTGTTCTTCAATATTTAAAACAAATCCAGATTTTCGTCAACACAATTCCATATCTTACTAATTACACACATATTTTTGTTATTGAAATTCAAACACAATGAAACTAAAATAAGTTTTTTTTTTTAAATAAAAAAAAAAATTCTTCATCAATCTTCAATCAAATTGATTCAAACCATTGATCTCCAAACAATACCAAAATCTAAAACCTTCTACAACAACCAAAACACACATCAATCAAACTAACCAAAACCCATATTCTTCTTCTTCATCAAGATAGCTATATCATTCTATCATGAACTTAAAAAAAAAAAAAAAAATCAGTTTAATAAACAAATATAAAAAAAAATTCAAGACCATTGCAGCTTTGAAACAGTTAGGACAACTAGAGCTTCAAATGGGGTGATGAAGATGGTGTGATGGGAATTGGTGATAGAGATGGTAACGGTAATGGTAATGGTAATGTTATGGGTGTGGGTGTAGGTGATGGTGATGGTCGGGGTTTTGGAGGTAGTGGGGTGACGGGGATTTGGTGACGGTGGTATGCCTTTGTTAAAGATCTAGTGTGGTTTTCTTGCTTTTTTAGTAATTAAAAAAAACACAAAAAATTATTAACAAATCTTCATTGGAGATCATGGTACATAGGAGATCGAAGTACTATTGAAACATAGAAGAACCATTCATTGTTAAAGTGACAATTGTTTGGGAAAATTTTATTTTACGATAAATGTGATCACATTTACTGAATGAAATCACATATGTTTTATTATAATCACATATAATTAATTACAATAATAAATTTTAAAATGCAATTACATAATTTTGTTTTGGTCAAGTGTATGCATACCCTAGATGTAAACATTTGGATGGATTATTTCTACATATAAAATTTCAATCTATAGTAATTAGTACCAAGGGAAATATATCATACGTGGTGAAGATACTCAACATACATGTAGAGCAAGAGATAACATCTGTCATGCATGTATTGAGCAACTCAATAACTCTCCTGACATCTGCCATATATGTGCTAGGCAACTTCAAGTCTTACGCGTGTGTAGCCTGACTATTAGAGGGAAGGGTACAACCTTGTTGTTCTGAAATATTTTTAATTTCTTTTGAAATCTCAAACAATTTTCATTTGAAAATATACTTCATTCTCTTTCTAAATATATATAATTCCAAATAAATAAGTTTATCAAAAACATAAATTGATATTCTATAATTCAATTGTAAGACATAATTGATAATCGAAACACGTTATTTCAAAGAATAACTATTTCATTTCCAATAAAACATACAAATTGAAATATAAATAATCATAATTAAATCAGTTCCATTAAAATAAGACGATCTACTCATAGAACTCCTTTGCTCAAACCTAGGTATAATATAGATTCTCATCTAATTCCTCCTCATCTTGGATTCATCTTAAAATCACATAAACCCAATTTAGAACTTATGAAAAATTAACTAATTTTCTAGATTCTAAATCCCATTGAAATAAAAACACTTATTTGGATAATTAAACACCCAAATATTTTTCTCTTTTCTTTTTCTTCTCATTTCTTTCTTCTGCTCACTATTTGTTTCTACTTCTGCTACCAATTTTCGTTTTGTGTGTGCTGTTTGCTTCTAATTTAATATGAATATATATATATATATAATAATTTTACTATCAGTACTTCCTAACTTTTTTAGGATTGTTATGGTCGTTTTCACGACCTAGGCAAATGGGCCACTAAAAGCCCAAAGGACGATTAAAGTAACGAAAGGCCCAAAAAGCCCAGTCCTCAGGTCGCGATTACAAGCTCGTAGGACCCCTAAGCTCACGCCAGTAGCAAATCTATTTTGGGGCATGTCTAACTTGTGCATGTGTCAGATTCACTTAATGCATCTTTAGCTCGCGTCCATGATAGTTTATCTCAACCTTCCTTCAGCTCGTAGAGACGAACAGATCAGACCACTGAGATCACCTCAAACAATCCCTCATGAAGTAGGCGCCAAATCTATCTAATTCCCTAATTTCATGTCGACACCGTCTCTACAGTCTCTGATCTAGAAGAGCATTTAATACAATGACAACTGTGCATTTAATGCGGAGAAGACATTGCATGGGGCATTAACTCAGACATGGGCATGTAAGAGTAATCATTACTATAGCAATAAATGTAGTATGACCAAAGCCAGATTAGTTAAAAATAATTATTTTTAGTGTGTAATACACTCAATTGTAATCTCCCTTTCTCTATAAATAAGGGGAAATTTATTGTAAAAGCGAGGTTAACATTAGTATTACCGTTACTCTGTCGAAATATACCCAGAGTGACCTATAGATATAGGCACACTTGCCGAACCACGTAAAAATCCTGTATCTTTACATTCTCTTCCCTTTTCTTTTCTTTATTCTTAATTATTCCCTTACCACCGCACCAACCTTAACATAATTAATCTCCTTTATTGCCATTCACCAACCTTAAGCCATATTAATTATCATTTATTATCAGGAGCCGCAGTTTGGGCCTTTGGATCTCCAAGTCGACCGATTCCAAATGTTGACATCTTTTAGTGCTAAAAGGGGGGCCCAACTACAGTTTAGAAACTTTTTCCTTTAACTACTTACATTTTAACTAATTATGATGGCTAGGATCAGGCAAGTATGAGCGTTGGTGTGGTAGATGAGCAATTTAAGGGTCAGGAAGACCAGCAAAGCACTCTGCCCTCCAGGGGAGATACCACTCAAGATTAGTAACAACGCCAACGAGCTCTAGAAGATCTAGTGAGACAATTGGCTGAAGCCATTAGGACACTGATAGAAGCCTAAACTTAAGCCGCGCAGAGACGGGTGGAGGTCGCGCCCCCTAGAGAAGCTTGCCAGTAGCTTATAAATGAAGTCCCAACTCCGGAAGGGGGAGCTAGTAGGGAAAGGTTGTTGTCTGAGGAATCAATTTGCTCCTCAAGCTTAAATCCAAGAAAGGACAAATGGTGCGCTCGGGAAAGAGAAACCATACCTCACCCCTCGGTTTTAAAGGTAAAGGTATATCGTGACAGTAGCTGGCATGTAGAAGTTAGTCACGGGCATAAGCGAGCTCGCGAGTATCGTGGTGGTTATGAATGAGTAGCGAAGGGGCTCGCAATAGGTAGAAAACTTTGACTGGATGCATAGGTCACGAGATCGCCATTCAAGTGAACAGGAAAACACCAGGCGATCTAAGCCACAAGGCCCAACGGTTGAAAAATTACTACACAAGGTCTAGCAGCTGAAGGCTCAACCTGGACCCTAGAGTTAAGAAGAGCAAAATGATGAAAGGGTCTCATTTACCATGGAAATTGAGATAGAGCCTCTACCCCCCAACTTCAAACTCTTAAACATTCCACTCTATAATGGAAGAAGTGACCCTTATAACCACCTTGACGTATTCAATATACAAATAGACCTCTAGACAAGTAACTCGTTGGTAAAATGCCTAGTCTTCCCGACCACTTTGGGGGATGCCCCGTGAGCTTAATTCAAAGGCCTCCCAGCTCGTAGCATAGGAAGTTGGAAAGAGTGTCATAAAAAACTTCTCAATTAGTATAAGGTCCTAAGAAGGCAGCTCATACCTCTATGCCACCTCGCTATAGTATTCTAGATGCAGAATGAGACATTGAAATATTACATTGCCCGATTCAAAGACGAGGTGAGCAATGTTGAGACTCCCTTAGACGAGAGCATCCTGACTGTGATATCGGTAGGGCTTAAAAAAGACGAAAAGCTCTACGAGAGCATTTACAAGTCCTTAGTAAAAGATTTGGGTGAATTCTATGAGTGAGCTACCAATGAGGTAAGGTGGGATGAGGCTTTTGGGCCAAAGAAGTCCAATAACTAATGGGGTGAAGCAAGTAGTTCCTACCAAGGGAAAAGGAAAGGCCATGGTAGGGACGGAAATGACGAGCAAAGAAATCGCTTTGCCAATGTAGTGGTAAAGGGAGCTAGGCCAAAGCCAAAAAGAGAATGACCTCAACATCGAGGTCGATATGGAAGCTAAAACGTCCTGTCAAACACGCATGACAGAATCTTTGCCATTGAAAGAAGTAGAGAGAATTTTGGAAAGCTCAACCCCACGGATATCCCAAGCAGGCTCCGAAATCCAAGGAAGTTTTGTGTCTATCACAACGAAACTGGGCATAATACTTCAGATTGTTGGCAACTGAAGGACACCATTGAAGAATTGATCAGACGAGGTTGCTTGGGGGAGTATGTAATGTGACCTGCGAGTTCACGACCTCAGCAACAGCGCCCTCGATCTTAAAGTCAATAGCTCACGCAGCAACTGCCCTTACGAGCTCTCGAGCAAGAACATGAATCTGCGGTAAGAACCATTTTTACCATACATGGTGATCCTTACATCGTAGGTACATCCAACAGGTCACACTAGAGATATGTAAGAGAAGCTAACCACGCCTTACTAGCTAGTCATAACGGGCTGGAGGGACCTGCGAAGAGGGCAAAAGCGATCTCGGATGACATCGTATTTACAGAGGAAGATGCAAGGGATGTATGTTGGCCCCATAATGATGCATTAGTCATCCAAGCCAAAATTAGCAATGCAGAGGTGCGACGGATCATGATAGACATTGGGAGCTTGGTCAACGTGATGTATAGGGACTGTTTTGACTAGAGGAGGCTGGGAGTAGAACAGCTGATCCCTTTCCTAGAGCCTTTCTATAGCTTCACTAGAGATGTAATTACACCAATGGGCCAGATAAGGTTACCACTCACTCCCAGGGAGCCAGGTTGACAAGCCACCATACTAGCAGACTTCTTGATCATAGACTGCCCCTTGGCGTATAATGTGGTCTCGGGGTGGCCCTCGATGAACTACCTAGATATGGTCACCTCTACCAAAACACTTATGGTCAAATTCCTAACCTCTTGGGATAGGATGCGTTTGAGGAGAATAGCACTTGGCCAGACGCTGTTACGAGGACGTTGTGAAAATAAGGGTTAAAGGAAAGAAGATAAACATGGTTTCAGATGGCGAACCACTAACTGGGATCGAGAATGGGGTAAGTCACAACCTCGAACCCCGCGAGGTGGATGTAAATCGAGCTACAGGGCCCATTAAAGAGTTAGAAGATGTATAGGTCAGCAAAGTAGACCTTGAGAGGTACTTGAAGTTAGGACGAGACCTAGCCTCGGAGGCCAGGACCCAGCTTGCTAACTATTTAAAGGCGAACCTGGATATTTTTGCATGGAATCACGAAGACATGATGAGGATAGATCTCGAAGTTATGTGTCATAAATTGAATATTGATCCTCACCATAAGCCAGTCTACCAGAAAAGAAGACCGATGACACCAAAGCAGTACGTTGCCTTGAAAGAGAAGGTGAATAAGCTACTGGCTAACCAGTTCATCCGCAAGGCCCATTATTCCACCTGGGTTGCCAATCCGATCCTCGTGAGAAAGAAAAATGGGAAGTGGAAGACCTACATTGACTTCACTTATATGAATAAGACATGCCTAAAAGATAATTTCTCATTGCCAAGGATTGACCAGCTCGTGAATCCAACAGTTGGCCATCAACTCTTGAGTTTCATAGATGTTTACTTGGGTTTTAATCAGATTCTGATACACCCAAAAGATGAGGAGCATACCTTATTTGTCACTGATCGAGGCCTATATTACTACAAAATGATGTCCTTTGGACTAAAGAATATAGGGGCAACTTACCAATGTCTGGTCAACTCGATGTTTCAGGAGCATATTAGGAAGATCATGGAAGTGTACGCGAATGATATGTTGGTAAAGTCTAAGAAAATGGAAAACCATGTTCGCGACTTGAATGAGACCTTCCAAATTCTGAGGAATTACCAAATGAAACTAAACCCGCTCAAGTATGCCTTCAGGGTAGCATTTGGTAAGTTTTTTGGTTTCACGGTAAACAGAAGAGGAATTGAGGTCAATCCCGAGAAGATCAGGGTGCTGATTGAGATGAGATCCCCAGCTCGGGTTAAGGATGTACAATGCCTCAATGGTCAGGTCACGGCCCTCAATAGGTTCATTTCCAAGGCCACCGAAAAATGCATCCCTTTCTTCGACGCACTGAAGAAGGCAAAGAATTTTGAATGGACAGCTAAAAGAATATATGGGCAGAGCTCTTTTCTTATCCAAGCCAAAAAAAAAAAAAAAAAAAAGAGAAAAGCTCCTTTTATATTTAGGAGTAACTCAACACGCTTTGAGTGCCGCCTTAGTGAGAGAAGAAAAGAAGATGCAGCTGCCTGTGTATTACATTAGTAAAAGGTTAGTCGATGCAGAGACCAAGTACTCGCAAACGGAGAATTAAGTATATTCTCTGGTAGTTGTATCAAAAAAGCTATGTCCATACTTTCAAGCTCACCAGATCGAAGTCCTCACATAGTACTCATTCAAACAAGTTCTTCAAAAGTCAGATACCTCGGGTCGATTGCTCAAATGGGTCGCGGAGCTCACATAGTTCGATATCAACTACAAGCCTAGAACGGCGATCAAGGCCCAGACCTTAGCAGATTTTATTGCTGAGTTCATAGAACCTATAGAAAAATAAGTTGTATTCTCAGATGGCCTAACCTGGGAACTGTACATGGATGGATCATCTAATAAGCAGATGGCTGGGGCTAGAGTGTTACTGATCACTTCTGAAGGCCACAAGATCTTCTGTGCCTTAAGATTCTGATTTTAAGCTACCAACAATGAAGCAGAATATGAAGCATTGCTCGCAAGGCTCCGCCTCTAAAAAAAAGTACGAACTAAGCAAATAAGAATCTTCAGTGACTCTCAACTCGTGGTGTGCCATATTCAAAGGGAATACCAGGTAAAAAGGTTCAAGATGTCTAATTACCTGCAGAAGGTAAGAGAGTTGCTAAGAACCTTCCAGAAAATTGAAGTGAACCAAATTCCGCAAGCTCAAAACTCCCATGCTAATGCATTAGCTCGCTTGGCAGCCAACCGGGACACAGATTTCTTGGGAGCCATCTCAGTGGAGTTCTTGTTGGCCTCTAGCATTGAAAGAAGAGAAGCGGTAATTACAACAAAAAAGTCTGAGTTAAAAGCTAAAAGGCTGGCGACCTAGTTCTGCGTATGATCCTCCCAATCGCTCGCAAGGCTAGTGACAAAACGCTCGGTCTAAATTGGGAAGGCCCTTACATCATCAAAGAAAACCTGGAGAACGGAGCCTATCACTTAGCCAGCATGGACGGGTTCAAACTCTCACATGCATGGAATGTAGAGTAACTTCGTCCATACTATACTTAACTGTCAACTTGTTCTTGAACTCTTGTATAATTAATTTGTATGATTGTTAGTGAAGTGATTTCACTTGTTTGCTATTGTCTGTAATGTGTTCAATGCAAAAAGCAAGCTAACTCATTGAGCAAAATGTATTAAAATAAAGAGCAACGACAATCATTATTCATAATTTGTCTACAAAGTGAGCTATTAGCTATTATTTTTTGGGAGATGTTTTCATGGCCAACAAGCAATCATTCATTCCTAAGTAAAGTACCCAAATGGCTAGTGGGTTATTATCTTACACATGTGTCAACCATTATCATATATGATTAGAAAATTACTTCTGTGATCTGCACTCTGAGATTTATTATGCTATAGGGATTTACCTTTGCGACCAACAGGCTGATATATTTCATGAGCAGCAACACTTGTTTATGACCTGTGAGTTATCCCCGTCCGCACTTTAATTAGCGGTCTTTTATTGCGAAACATTTTATATAGCGCTCTCACGATCTATGAGCCATTATCTTCCACAATCTACAAGGCATCTCTATCATTAGCGACCTACGAAGGCATTACCTGTGGAAAGAGCTGCACTCTAGAAGGTGCTGCCTGAGAAAGTGATTATGATACACTCCTCAGAAGGCGATTGTCTGTGGAAGGGGTTGCTATCCAAGTATTACCTGTGAAAGGAGTTGTCATCTATGCGCTCTGGAAGGGACTATTTGGGAATTGCTTGTCTTATGCACTTTGGAAGGCGATTGCTTGTGGAAGGAGTTGTAGTCTAAGTCTTACCTGTGGAAGGGGTCACTATCCATACGCCCTAGAAGTTATTACCAAGGACCTGTCATCATCGCTCATATGAAAGGTCTCACCCGTGGAAGAGGTCATGATCTATGCACCCTAAAAGGTATTAGTGAAGACCTCCAATCTGTGACCTCATGAACGACACGACTTGCAAGCTGCAATCTAAGCCCTCGCAGAAGGCACACCTGTGAGTTGCTAATCACACACTCACGATGAGGTGCGACCTGTGAACAACTTACTATGCATTCATAAAGATGAAAGCGCACCTGTAAGTTACTAATTACGCACTTGCGATGAGGTGCAACCTATGAACAGCTCACTATGCATTCACAAAGATGAAAACATACTTACGAGCTGCTATCTACGATCCTACAAAATGAGTTGCTTATGAATTGCGAACTGATATACTTATAAAAGGTGTTTCAACGATCTGAAATCATCAAAGTTAGGGAAAATGCTTCAACAGCTTGTAAAATCTCATTGCCAATAAGCTCCGAAACGTCTATCCGAATAAGCACCTCGCAAGCTGTAAGTATTTGTCTATTTATCTAAAAGGTGTAACTGGATTGATTTCAAATTATTAACTACAACCCAGTTTGTTATCATGATTGTGATGTATTTATCTAATTACTTAGCAGTTCTTGACAATATCTCAATATTTATTATCTTAATTCGGTGAGCATTTAGTTTGCAATATTTGCCATGCATATCTCATACTTAGCCAAAAAAATTGAAGCACATTGCAAGAAATTTTTTTTTATATAAAATGATCTCGACCTGTGCAATTGAAGTTCAATGCATAATTATTAAAATATAAAATCCTCATAAAAGAGGGGGAGTTCAATGATTACAAACAAAACAAAAGAAAATAAAATTTTGCATAAGTGCTGGTAGGTGCAACTATAGGGGGAGGATTCTAGGAGGCCTCATTTGGAGCCAACGGAGCTAGAAGATCCTAAGGAGCTGCTCTTTGGACTGCTGGAGGAGCTGAAGAGGCATCGCCCTATGAAGCACCTTTAACATTGGCAGTGTGATCTGTGAAGGATCGGACTTCTTTGGCTACCTTCAGCCTGAAAAATGAGAAGTCAATTTTTGAGTGTTGCAGTCAGAGCGTGTGTAAGAACGCACTCTTAGTCTCCAAGGTAGCGCTCTCTCGCTCCTGAGTGGCTCGAGCTTGAATGCGCCCCTCTATTTGAGTGATCCTTTCTTGTGCCCCAGCGAGCTCCTATCTGAGTACAACCGCCTCATGCTGCAATAGACTAACTTGATTCTCTGTGACCTCAACCATTCTCTTAGAAGCATCCAACTCGTCTTTTGTCTTCCTCAGCTCCCCTTTAACCTTGTTAAATTTCAAGGTCACAGTTTCCAGCGAGCTACTTTCTAAGACAAAGCCTTGTCAGCATCTTTAAGCTTACCTTCCAACATTGTGGAAAGGGACTTCGCGTTCTGAGACTCTCTTTGGAAGAAGCTCATCTCGTCCTACAGCTTCTTTCTCTTGGCCTTCAACTCTTCTTCAGTAAGTTGAACGCAACACTTTCATTCTACTGATCTTCAACCTCCTTCATCAGCTTCATCAGGGTCATGCTGATCTAAAAGAAGGACAGGGTTAAAGCTCAAACTAGAAATACTAAGTAAAGGTGAATAAGCTTGAAACTTACCAGCGCTGTGTGGCGAGCTCCGTAACCTACCAACTTCCAATCTGTAAAGTCTCCCTTTTGGAGCTTCGAGGCATGGTTCCCCATAAACTATGGCATAAGGTTCAGAAAGTCAGTAAAATACCTCTGTTCGGCTACCACCTTAGCTCGCTCCTCGGAGTCCTCCTCAAACGACTCCTCATCCTACTCCCCAGTTCGCTTTGCAGCCCGAGCATCTGAGCCCTTTCCAATAACTATAATCGTCTCCTTACCAACCTTGCAGCGTTTGAAAGTTGGGGCTCAATTATGGCCTTCCTCTTGTCTTTTGTCGCAGGCTTGGAAGCAGATGAGCTATCTCCAGCTAGAGCCTTAGCCTTTTTTACAGCAGGGTCGCTTGCTTTTTTCTTTCCCTGAAAGGCCTTTGGCTTGGGGGCTTACTTTTTGGGGGCCATAACGACCTCGACCTGAGAGGCAGCTGTGTCCGCGAGTTTAAAAGGAACTTGTCGGATAGGATATGCTGGAACCAGGTCCAATATCATGACATCTAACTCCACAGGCTTAGCCAGAGTTCGAGATGAAGGTGCTACCAAGGCCAACCTACCCATTTCTTCAAAAGCACTTTTGGTTGGAGTTAAGCTCTCTGCTTTGAAGGTCTGAAAAATTGAAGCGACCTCTCTCTTCCTACGAACTCCAAGATCGTGATGTACGTTCAAGTGCTTGCTACTAAGTTGTGGGGCAAGACCGTAAGTTCACAGCTTAGAATCTGAAGGGAACTGGTCATCAAAGTCATCTTTAACCACGACAAATCTTTCTAAGGCTGTAGTCTCCTCCCTAACAAGTCTAACCCTGCTGGTAGAAACGTTTGCAAAACAGAATGAGCTCGTTAAAATAAAAAAAAAAAAAAGGTGTTATACGAGCTGAATCCGTGCCTATCTAGGGTCAAGACAAATGAAAAATTATCCAAGTTATGGAGGGAGGTGCAAGTAACGAGAATCCAATGGGATTTGTAGTCTCCCACATTGGACTTAATGCTACTCTTGGGTAGGAACTTCTTAAAAGAGGAATTGTGGGCAGAAATGTAACACAACCCGTCTCTCTTTTCCGCTTGACGGTCATGGGTGCCCCTAAAACTATATAAACTACGAATAGTTTGAGGGCTAGGAGGGTCGAGCTTATGCCTAATGAAGGTAGTGGCCAGGGAGGTAATTTGGGCGTAGGAATTGGGAGTTAGTTGGAAGGGGGCCAATTCCAGGTCGTTCAACAAGTCTATAAGATAGTTGTGAATTGGGAACATGAATCTATACTCTACGTGCTCGCGACTTATGGCAATGAAACCTTTGGACGGATAGGCCGCGTGGTCATGAATGTGTGCAACATTAACGCGGCACCCCAAGGGGAAGTCATACTCCTCGGCCAAGGCCCTCATCGCTTGGTAGCTTAGATTGGAAGCATAGTGGAAGAAGGGGTCTCAAGCTACCCTCCCTTCGTTCGAGAGCTAAGACATCGAGGGCTCAGCTTGCCCTATAAATTCTTTTGTGACCTCACCATTTAAAGAGCTCACGCCCTGATTATTTCTAATTTCTTGTTCTATTTGTTCCTCAAGGTAGAAGCTTCATCAGCATCACTAACACGATGATCACGACGTGAACGACCTGACATCTATAGAATTTCTATCAAATAGTTTGAGGGCAATTCGCCTCTAACACATGCACCAAAGTTATACTACCAAGCAATCAAAAAGTCACAGATAGCACATACACAGTTTGAAGCCAAACAACAAAACCTCATCGACAGGCAGCAAGAGCCACAAGCATCAAACTCATTCTAACAAATAATAAAGATTTCAATCAGCATACAAAGCATTTGAAACATAAAGTATGCAAGCAAGATCCGAAAACAAGCCAGAAAAAATAATGCATACCAGAAATAAGAAATAACCCAGAAAATCTAATAGCTAGTATAAGGGATTTACTTTGTATGATCGATTGATGGTAAGGAGCTCTAGCTTTTGGAGATGATGAACCTAAAGAAAGATAGGTGCGAAAATGAAGAAGAAATGTAGAGGAGAGGGAAAAATTTGGCAGAGTTTTGTCTCAAAATGGTGGAAGTAAAAAATGAGAGTGAAAAGGCGCCGGTTTTATATAGGCACATGACCCTCTCCCCAACCGTTTGATCTAATGGAAGTGTAACCGCCATAGATCCAATAGCCCAGTTCGAATTGCAGTCTTTTGATGTGATGCACTGTCAGTTGAAAAATGTGCCTATTAAATACGCATGGCCCGAGACATACTAATGGTACCAATAACCGAGAAGTCTCCACGTATCGAAGTGACAGTTTAAAAGCTTAAATGACACCTCCCAGGCTCGCAAACGATTATTTGAATCAGAATAATCAGCTCTCAGTCTACAAATTGCATTGAAAGTTGAGGGACTAGTGTTGTGGCCGTTTTCACGACCTAGACAAATGGGCCACTAAAGGCCCAAAGGATAACTGCAGTAACAAAAGGCTCAAAGAGCCCAGTCCTTAGGTCGCGATTATGAGCTCGCAGGACCCTTAAGCTCGCACTAGTAGCAAATATGTTTTGGGGCATGTCCTGCTTGTGCTTGTGTCAAATTTACTTAATGCATCTTCAGCTCGCATCCATGATAGTTTATCTCAGCCTACCTTTAGCTTGTAAAGACGAACAGATCAGACCATCGAGATCGCCTCAAACAATCCCTCAGAAAGTAGGCGCCAGATCTACCTAATTCCTTGATTTCACGCCGACACCGTCTTTACAATCTCTAATTCAGAAAAGCATTTAATACAATGACAGCTGTGCAGTTAATGTGAAGAAGACATTGCATGGGACATTAAATGCAAGACATGGGCATGTAAAAGTAATCATTACTGAAGTAATAAATACAGTATGGTCGAAGTCAGATTAGTTGAAAATAATTATTTTTAGTGTGTAATATAATCAATTGTAACCTTCCTTTCTCTATAAATAGAGGGGAAATTTATTGTAAAAGAGAGGTTAATATTAGTATTACTGTCACTCTGCCGAAATATACCCAGACTGACTCGTGGACGTAGGCACACTTATCAAACCACGTAAAAATCCTATGTCTTTGCATTCTCTTCCCTTTTCTCCTCTTTGTTCTTAATTATTCCCTTACCACCACACCAACCTTAACATAATTAATCTCTTTTATTATTATTCACAAACCTTAAACCATATTAATTATCATTTATTGTCAGTAGTCGCAATTTGGACTTTTGGATCTCCAAGTCAATCGATTCTGAACGTCGACAAGGACAAACCAATCAAATTCATCCATTACATTTGAATTAAATAGGAGAGTGAATGCAATGAATGAATTTGATTAGTTCATCGTATCTTTAAAAAATTAGGAAGTACTTATAGTAAAATTACTATATATATATAAAATGCAGCCGCCTCTCAAACTGCCACTCACCTATCTCTTTTCTAAGCATGAGATGCTTGTGTCATTTCTTTTAAAATTTTCTGTGCCACCACTTTAATCACTCAACTCAATCTCATTGTTTTGTATTTTGTCTCATGTGTTGGCTATTACAATTTACATTACTGTCTCCTTTAATTTTAATCCTTGCTTTGTCTCTTTCTTTAATAAGAAATGGTCCACTAACTTTATAAAATATATTTTTATTAAACAACAAATGGGGTGCCTAAATAATAAATGGGGTCTCATTTAAAACAACATAAATAATAATTGGGCTCATACTTAAATTGGGAACCATTTCTTGGTTTCATTTTGGACGCAATTTATTTTTTTGATCCACTTGAATTTAGGCCTTACATATTAATTGATGGAAAATTGTTTAATTTTTTTTTCATTTTAAATTTTCTATGACGCTTGTTTGATTCCCATTGGCTAGTAGGTTAGGATAAAATGGTAATTTTAAGATTAACAAATGACATGTGTAAAATAGACTTTTTACATGTATTGTTAGGTTTGATCTTTAAATTCTTTGTCAAAGAGACTAAATTGATGTATTTATCGAACTTTAGGGATTATTGAGACAACTTACAATATATAATTAAAAAACTGATAATTTTTCAAAGCATAGGGATGAAAATGAAAACTTGTCCTTAATAATTTAAATAAATAACTCATACCACCACCCAATGTGATTTCGCAGTATAGTATGCTCATTCAGATTTGTAATATTCTAATCTTAATGTTGAATTAAGTTCTACTTTCTCTCTAGTTATATTCTGTTGACGTTGGATTTCAGTCAACGAGTATTCAATGCCCAATACTTGCAATCAATGTGAAAAAACACAAATACCAAGAAAATAACACAGGCAAGAACTGAGAATAAATTGAGGAACACAAAGCTTTTACGTGGTTCAACAATAATAGGTCTACGTCCACGACTGTCTATCTCTTAAATTCTACAGAGTGACAATATATTATTAATTATTCTTTGATCTCCCGTTACAATGATTTTAACCTCCTATTTATAGGGGAAGAGGCGTTACAATTCTGGTTTCAATCAAAACAGGAAAAGAATCCCGAATTAATTACACTTTTCAAATGATTTAAACAAAATCAGAAAAATCAGAAAGGGAATCATAAATTAATTAGAATTCCTATTTGGTTGGAATAATATCAGGAAATTGCTACAATTATCTCGAGATAAAGTTGATTTGAATTTGAATTTAAATAAACTTTCATATCTGATGAGGGAATCACGGTTTGATTGGGTAACTGTCATATTTGAAGAGAGAATCATGATCGGATTAGGCAACTGCCTATTCTGGAAGATACTGTATTAATTACGCTCCTGAGCGAGCTGCCGTCTATGGCAGTTTGCGAGCTTGAGCTCGTATAGCGAGCTATGCATAAGGCGGTTTGCGAGCTGGAGCTCGTTAATAAATGAACAACGAGCTGTGTTTGTTATGAGTGGTAGAACGAACTGTGACCTGACTATGAGACGAGCTCATTGCAGTGAGCTGGGGAGATTGTTGGACCGAACTGTAGGGCCCACAGGGCTTGGAATAGATACTTGGGCCTCGTCAGATGGCCTTTACACTTGGGTTGACTTTATTGGGCCTCCTATTGGGCCTAAACTGGGCTTTTACTAACCCATTTAATGAGTCCAAAAATACATACAACATATTCATACGTTGTATCATTTATTTCTTCTAATAAAATCTACTCTTGGAAAAGAAGGCCAAAAGACTTTGATGAATGATATATATGTTGAATTATTGAAGGTTTACCTGTAAAGCGTACATTGGTTGTTGTATATGTCTCTATATTCGTGGAAAACCACATATGCAATTATGGTCCTTTTCTTTGAAAAAATAGCACTTAGAACCAATCTATATGTGATTATGGTCCTTCCTTGAAAAAATAGCACTTAGAACTAATCAAATGTCTATATATCTCTATAGAAAACCATATATGCAATTATGGTTCTTTTTCTTGGAAGAAAGTGCTTAAAAGCAATCAAGACACAATTGTTACTTCGGAATTCTCGGGCTGAAGTGAACCGACTACGATGTATTCACTTATTCCATTTTGTTATATATGACGATATTGACAACTTTAAGTGTAACCTTCGTGGTTTTGTTTAAACATTGAAGTTGTCTAAACAAATCTTAAATAAGAACAACACAATGTTTATAGCTAGGAACCAGTTTGTAAGAAATGTATAATTAATTTTTGTTACCATTAGAAACAATATTTGTATAGGGATGTATTGAGAATTAGACTAAGCTGATATACATTAGGATTTTTAATTGATGTGAAAGTGGTCCAATCGAAATTTGTTTTAGATGAATAAGATACTGTTGAAAAACTTAGCTCGAGAGGTGTTCACACTACAACAAAACATCATATTTATACCACACTATCTATACCGGGCACTAAAGGCCCGATATAAATAATATTTTTTTAAAATTAAATACAACTATCCATACTGGGCACAAACCACACCCGGTATGGATAATAATATAAAAATAAAAAAAATTTAAAATTTTGAATATCCATACCGGGTGTTAGGCTGCTTGGTATGGATAAAGGTTATATCCAGGTCGAGCGAGTCGGTTGCCCGACTTGGTAAATATTAGTTGCAAAATATAAAAAAAAAAAAAAAAAATTCAGACTATCCATACCAAACGGGCAACCGGCCCGGTATGGATATGTCTTCTTATCCGGGCCGAGCGGGTCAAGTGCCTGGCCTAGATAATTTTTTGAATTTGGAAATAATATCCATGTTGGGTGGCCCACCCACCCGGTATGGATACATCTTATTATCCAAGCCAGACGGGTCGAGCACTCAACTTGGAAAACGAAAGAATTAAAAAAAAAAAAAAAGGGATTATCCATGCCGAGCGGGTGACCCATCCGGTATGGATAATGACAGGACCCTTCCCAGACCTTATCTAGCCTTTTGTCTGGAAGGTCCTGCCGGATATTTCAATGGACTTATCGAACCTGACTTGCCAGATCAAAGGAATTCGAGAAGCGAACCCTAACTTTACTACACCGGTTTACTCGTTTCAAACTTAGTGTTTTTGTAAATCCCTAGTCTCTATCTATAACCTCTTAGTGTTAAAAGATGGATTAGAAAGATAAAATAAATCTCTATATTAGATTAATTGAATTTCATGGCGTTAGAGATTTATCAACTTAAGATTGACGACGAAATTCGTCAATTATAAAAGTTAAGTAACATTACAATAGAATCAAGTTAGTGTTAAGCTAAATCGATTCATCGATTTCGTGAACACCATTCTGGAGTTTCACAATAACCAAACTAGCAAGAAAAAGATCAATGAAGAATAAAATAATTCATCCATAAATAAGAGACAAGTTAAAGAAAATAAAATTTTGAGTGCATGATTAAGAAAATTTTTACATTAGTTGTTCGTAAGTAATAGACAACTATTAAGTGATTTAAATAAGAGATTGATGATAATCAAAATAAATCAAGGGACAAGCTTAATATTCCATAGAACATTAATAAGATATATAAACAAGACACTTAGAAGCCAAGTGGATAAGTGAAGAGTGCAAAGCTACCATAAAAATCAAAAACAAAAGTGATTCCCGTATAGAGTAGAGGAGGAGGGAAAATGATGGTCAAATAAATTAAAAATGAAACTTAAGTTTCATTTTTATGAAGGCTAATTATATATATTGAACACTTAGCAAGATTTCAACAAGAAAAGATGAAAATAAGTGAGAAACAAAGAAGAAAACAGCAGCAAATAAAATTAGGTGAGAAACAACTCGAGGAAGGGCAGCTGTGCATAACAAGAAAGAAATTAAAGATTGAAGTAAAATAAAAAAAAGTTGGGGCATGGATGCAATTTAGGGAAGTGCCCTTACTATATATATGAGCACTTGGCTGAAAATTTTCAGCAAACAAATAGCCATTTCAGTCAAGAAACGAGAGGAAGCTTCGGGAACCAAAGACCAAACAGCAACGTGCAGGCAGAAACGAGCAGAACAGCCGTGAATCAAAGCCGAACCGAAGAGGATCAAGACCAGAAGTGAAAGCCAAGGAAAGGAGGAGAAGAAGGCACGAAAAGAAGAAGAAAATAGCTGCTGGTCGTGCCTAACAAGAAGCAACCAGCAGCAACAAAATAGTCCAGAAGTTGACATGAAAAAACAGGACAGCAACGGTCTGGACGACCAGCAGAAGGAATGGAAGAAGAAAGCCATTCTTGCCCATCCAAGCTTCAAACTCTCTTCCTTAAGACCTCTCCCAAGTCCCTCTCACTCCTCTAAATAAAGATCAAGTGAGATATCCTCTTACCTTTCTTGTTATTTGCTGAAATTTGAAGTAGTGCACTGCTGAAATTTTCAGTGCAGAATTTTTGTGTTGTATTAGATAATTTGTTCTCAAAATGTTGATAAAACCCTAAGGGATTGATATAGAACCTTAGAGGATTTGTTGTTGAGTGTAATGATGGCTTAGGGCTGTATTTATGGGCTGTTATAGGCTTGAAAACCATAGAAACAAAAATCTATTTTCTCACACACCAACTAGTTGATGAAATGTGTGAGTGAAGTTTGAACATTTAAATGACCAAGTTAGGTTTATGTGTGTATTAAAGACTTCAAGAGCAGTAAATAAGCTCTGAAATTAAGAGATTTTGAACCCAAGTTTGAGCATAAAAATGATTAGAAAGAGTATAGGAAAGCATGTAGGAATAAGAGAAGCTCAAGAGAGCTAGTTGGACAATATTTAGTGATTCCCGAGCTCAAATTTTAGGTAATGGAGACCTGACCATATTTGGCTTATTTGGGGGTGTTCTACACTTCAAATGATGCCTAGGAACTATAGAAAACCATAGGTTTTGGAACGGATCGAATCCGATAAAAATTGTGCAAGTTATGCACAAAATAGTGCCGTTAGAGCTCTGAGAAGTGAAACGGCTATCCTAGTGCAATTTTTATTACATGATTTGAGTTTGGTTCATCATTATTAGTTAAATGAAGCTTAGCTATAGAAGAAAAATTAGCGTCGCTAATCCAAAACGGAAAATATACAACACACGCACTAAACGTGCTAGAAAATCCCCGAAAAAGGGGTGTTTTCCTTAGATTTGACCTAGCAAATGATAATATTTTCCAACGAAATTTTATGTGTGACTAGAATGTGAGATAAGTGAACCGTAGGAAGAAGAACAAAGGAAAACGGAGCCCCGAGCAGCGTGTTACCACCTGTTCTGTTATGGGCTGTAAGTTGAGTATTAAAAATGTAATTTTTCATTCCGAGCCTTCAACAACTAAACGGACCGCATGGGGTGATCCCTAAGGGTCAAAAACTAAAAATTTTACACAAAAATCGGGATTAGAGAGCCTCGGTTGAGTAGAAACAAGTTAGGAGGATATATAGAGAAAAATGGTCTTAGTTGAGATTCTTGACCTTATAGTTGAGAATTGAAATTTTTGTCACTAGTAATGATGAGGAATGTTGTGTAGGTGACGAGCACGGGAGCGACGTCCACGAGCCTCGTAGAGATGCTTGACGCGGAGTGACGCTGCTTCGAGGTAAGTGGTTTGCCACTTAAAATCTTTTACAAGTTCAGGTAAATTCTTGATTTTGGTAATGAATGTAATAGTTAAGTAATAAAAGAAAATGAAAATGATCTTCAATATCAAGTTAAAGTTTGAGTATATAGGGTCCTATGGAACCTATATAGAAATAGAAATTGATGCTAAGTAGTTAGAAAAAGAAATTGAAATGAGAAAGTTTTCAAGACCTCTAAACTAGTGAGTTGTGCTTTTGGCACTAAATAAATATAGTTTTAAAACCCATGTATGTTCCTTAAGATATAATGAGATTTAGCGCTACGTGACCACGCAGTAAATTCCATCCGTAGTCGTTCAGAGTAGAGAAAAGTTAGTACTACGCGACGACGCAGAAAATTCCGTCTGTAGTTGTCCAGTTTCATAGAAAGTATAAGCGCTACGTTGCGATGCAGACAATTCCATACGTAGTTGGCTATTTTTATAGTTTGGCACTATGTGGCGATGCAGAAAATTCCGTTCGTAGTTGCCCAGAGTTTTAGCACTACAATTGCAATGCAGAAAATCCCGCATTGTAGTTGCTCAGTGATAAGCTTTAGCACCCTACATGCGATGCAGTAAATTCCATAACGTAGTGGTTGAGATGACTTAGTAAGCTTCACGTTAGCGTTAGTTTTAATCATCCGTGATGGTTAGAATGTTTAAAGGATATACATGGGGGTTTTGAAAGAAATCATAAAACAAATGGTAAATTGTCATGTTAGTGTATGTGACATTATATCTTCGTTGCGTTAACTCGTTTGTTTATTTTGTAGCTATTTATATTTCATTGTGTGCCACCGCGGACGACAGGACGACATCATTTGATTGTATATATATAGGTGGGCGATTCATGACATGTGAAGGTGTAAAACTTTATATATGAGATGGATATGTAATTGAGAAACAAATATTCATATTTTGAAATTGTACATTTGTAAATATTCATGCATTTTATATATATGATGCATCTAGATATATTTTACATGAGTTCGTACTTATAAATTGAGAATTGAGTGTTGATGTTGCATGTTTGTGGAAAAATAATGATGATTATTGCATGTTTGGGAATAAAGAAGTTGGGAGGAATTGAGGTTTTAGTCGAAGTGTAAATTTCTTGATAGGTAAATTTTGGTTTATCAGAAATGCAGCTGTTATGCTACCGAAATTTTTTTAAAAATATTTGAAATAGAATCAAGAAAAATTTTATCACTCCCAACTAGTTTAAAAGAAAACTGAATTTTTTAGTTTAAACGAGTAAACCGGTTGAAGAAAGTTAGGGTTCACTTCTCGGATTTCTTCAATCCGACAAGTCGGTTTCGATAAGTCTATTGAAGTGCCCGACAGGATCCTCCAGACAAGAGCATAGATAAGGTCTGGGAAGGGTCCTGTCAGTTTTGGTCTTTCTTTAACTGGTTGGGAGTGATAAAATTTTTCTCAATTTTTGTTTCAAATACTTTTATAAAATTTCGGCAGCATAACGACTGCATTTTTTATAAAACCAAAATTTACTTGTAATGAAAATTACACTTCAACTATAATCTCAATACCCTCCCAACTTCTTTATCCACAAACAATATATTATCATCACAATTTCCACAAGTATAAGCAATTTATAATGTAATGCATAACTACATATCAATATGGAAATATAACAAGTTATCAAACTATTTATAAATTTACAATCTCGAACATTAGTGTGTTTCGGAATGTAATATATTTAGTACATATACCCAATTGTACACAAATGTTTAGCACAACGCGCCCACCTATAAATAGATATGCAAAACAAAAGGGTCGTCATCTCGTCCGACGATGACACTCAATAGAAGCAACCGAGCTACACATTAAACAAATAAGTTAGCGCAACAATTATATATAACATCACATGTACTAATATAGTGATTTATAATTTATTCAAATTTTACGATTTCCTACAAAACTCCCATGCATATCCTTGAAACATTTTAACCATCACGGGCGATTATAACTAACGCCAACGTGAAGCTTACTGAGGTATCTCAACCACTACGTTACGGAATTTACTGCATCGTACGTAGGGTGCTAAATCTTATCACTGAGCAACTACAATGCGGGATTTTCTACATCGCAAGTGTAGTGCTAAAACTTTAGGCGACTACGAATGGAATTTACTGCATCGTTTCATAGCGCTAACTATCAACTAACCAACTACGTTCGAAATTGTCTACATAGCAACATAGCGCTACACTTTTCTATAATCTAAGCGACTATAGACGGAATTTTCTGCGTCGTCACGTAGTGCTAATTTTTATAAACTCTTAAGGCATATACATGAGTTTTTCCAACTAACTTATTTAGTGCTAAAAGCATAAAATTAACTAGTTTTGAACTTCTAAAAACTCTTCTCATTTCCACTTCATTTCTAAACAACTTGGTATTCATTTCACTTACTAAATCAACTTACTATTAATTTCTAATACTATATAGATTCCATAGGAACCTATATGCTTAAACTTTAACCTTAACATTGAAAATCATTTTCAATCTCATTTATTACTTAACTACACATTCATTATAAACAATCAAGAATTGACATAGAATTTAAGAAATCATAAGTGGCGAACCACTTATCTCGAAGCCGCGTCAAGTGCCTCGACAAATCTCGGGGGCCTCGGTGTCTCGCTCTTCACCTATACAACATTTTCTCATCATTACTAGTGACAATATAAATTCTCAACTATAAGTTAAGAATTCTCAACTAAGGCCCTTTTTCTCTATATAACCTCCTAACTTGTTTTTAATTCGACCAAGACTCCCTAACTCCGATTTTTATGCAAAAGTTTCAATTTTGGACCCCTAGGGATACCCCACGCGGTTCGTATAATTGTTAGAGGCCCGAAACGAAAAATCACATTTTTAAGCGAGATTAGAAGCCCATAATAGAACGCACGGCAGCGCACTGCTCGGGGCTCCGTTTTCCTTCGGTTTTTTTTCTACTGTTTACTTATCTCACATTCTAATCACACATCAAATTTCGTTGAAAATTATTATCGTTTGCTAGGTCAAATCTAAGGAAAACGCCCTTTTTCGAGCACTTTCAGGCACTTTTAGTGCGCGTTTTGTATATTTTTCGTTTCGGATTAGTGACGCTAGATTTTCTTCCATAGCTAAACTTTATTTAACTAATTATGACCAACTAAACTCAAACCATACAATAATAATTGCATTTACATAGCCGTTTCACTTCTCAGAGCTCTAACAACACTATTTCGTGCGTAACTTATGTAATTTTTATCGGATTTGATCCGTTCCAAAACCTATGGTTTTCTATGGCCCCTAGGCATCATTTGAGGTATAGAACACCCTCATATAGGTCAGTTTTAGTCAAGTCTCCTCTAGCTCAAAATTTGAGCTCGAGAATCATAAAATTATCAAAACTACTTTGTAGCTCTAACAATTCTCTAACTTTTCTAACCCCTTTTTATGCTCAAACTTGGGTTCAAAATCACTTAATTTCAAAGCTTATTTACTGCCCTTCAAGTCTTTAATACTCACATAAACATTACTTGTTCATTTGGACACTAAAAATTCACTCAAAACTTTCATTAACTAGTTGGAGTGCATATGCAACAATTTTCTGTTTCAACTTTGTTTAAGTGTATAACAACCCATATTTACATTTATAAGGTATCATTTACACCCAAAAAATCATCATTCAAATTTCTATTTCACTCACATAAAGTTCTATCAAAGTTTAAAAGCAATTAACTAACACAACTCAACCACAACAAGCTGTCACAATTCTTGACAACTTTTCTTCTTAAATTTTCAGCAAGAAACTAGAAAGATGAAGTGGTTCTTACTTGGTTCTTTGTTTAGAGAGTTGAGAGAGACTTGGGAGATGGTTTAGAGAAGAGTTTGGAGGCTTGAATGGGCTAGAAAGGGGCTGTCTTCTTCCATTTTTCTCTGCTGGCCGTCCAGCCAGCTGCTGTCCTTGCCCAGGTCTGATTCTGCTCGTGTCTAGTTCTGTTTTGGTTGCTGTTTTGTGTCACGACCAGACTTGCTTCTTGCCTCCTTTTGCTACTGCTTGCTTTCTTCTTCTTCGGTTCTACTATGATTCATGACCAGCAGCTGTCTTCTTTCTTCACTCACACGTGAGCTGTTCTGTTCTTGTTCTGGCGTGCTGTTTGTTCTTCACGGCAGCTTCTATGCTACTCCTTCTTTCCTATCATCCAAGCTGCTGCCTTCTTTTTCTCTTCTTCTCTTTTGCTCTGGTTTGGCGTTGCACAACTACAACTGTCTGTTTCTCTTGGTTTCTCACGGTTTTCACAAGCTTCTCAACTGATTTCTTTGTCTCTCGGCTGATAGCTCTTTGTTTGCTGAAAATTTTTTTAGCAAGTGTTATATTTATACTAGTGACACTTCTCTTAATTGCAACCTTACCCCAACTCTTTTTAATTTTATTTCAAACTCCTCTTCTTGGTGTTCTCTCACGGTAACACC
Source organism: Litchi chinensis (assembly GCA_019925255.1). Classification (NCBI taxonomy): domain Eukaryota; kingdom Viridiplantae; phylum Streptophyta; class Magnoliopsida; order Sapindales; family Sapindaceae; genus Litchi; species Litchi chinensis. The sequence goes on along the minus strand of CM034464.1, from coordinate 30,355,699 downwards.
CCTCTTGGTTCTTTTGTGTCTATTTTGTTTCTACTTGATTTAATCATTCGTCTCGTTAGAAGTTGTTTTGATCGTCAAGCTTGTCTTATTGACCCCTTAACTCTCTCTTTTAATTAAATTTTTATTCGACTCATCATCGACTAAAATTTTCAATTTCCTAACTTGGATTTTATCGAAATGATACTTAAATGTTCATGGTTGACGAATTTCATCGTACTCTCACATTAATAACTCTCTGAGGCTATAAAGTTCAATTTATTTAATGTAGAGATTCAATTTAACTTTTTAATCTATCCTCTTAACATTAGGAGATTATAATTCGAGACTAGGGGTTTATAATTTCTTCCCCCCTTATAAAAATTTCATCCTTGAAATTTTAAATTGCGTACCTTATTCAAACAATTGAGGGTATTAGGCACGCATCTGCGTTTTGGGCTCCCATGTAGCCTCTTCTGCTCTGTGATTTCGCCATAGCACCTTCACTAGCAGAATCACCTTATTATGCAACACTTGATCTCTACGATCTAGGATCTCTACTGGATGTTCCTCGTAAGTCAAGTTTTCTTTCAACTGAACTGGTTGCTCCTTAAGAATGTGTGAAGGGTCAGCTATATACTTGCGTAGCATAGAGACGTGGAACACGTCATGGATGTTGGCTAACTCTGATGGTAGCTTCAGTCGATAAGCCAATTCACCCACCTTGTCTACTATCTCATAGGGGCCTATGTATCGTGGGCTCAACCTTCCACGCTTTCCGAATCTCAAAATACCCTTCCAGGGTGAGATTCGTAGGAATACTCTATCTTCCACTTCAAACCTTAAGTCTCTTCTTCGATTGTCCGCATAGCTTTTCTGCCTGTCGCTTGCAATCTTCAATCATTCTCTTATCATATTTACTTTCTCGGTTGTATCTTAGACAATCTCTGGCTCAATTAATCTTCTCTCCCCCACTTCGTCCTAACAGACTGAGGTTCTGCACTTTCTGTCATACAACGCCTTAGACGGTGCCATACCGATGCTAGACTGATGGCTATTGTTGTAGGCAAACTCTATCAATGCTAGGTAATTATCCTAGCTTCCTTTAAACTTCATCACACAAGCTCTCAACATATCTTCAAGAGTCTAGATGGTTCTCTTTGATTAGCCATCTGTCTGTGGGTGAAAAGCAGTGCTGAAGTGCAATCTAGTACCCATGGCTTCTTGTAACTTCAGCCAGAATTGAGAAGTGAAGCGAGGATCTTTGTCTGATACAATGGACATTGGTGCGCCATGCAGTCTCACAATCTTGTCTACATACAACTATGCATATCTTTCCAGAGAATAGGTATTATTAGAACCAATGAAGTGGGCTGACTTTGTTAATCTATCTACTATAACCCAAATGGCATCATGTCCACGCTGTGTCCTAGGTAGTCCCATCATGAAATCCATCATGATCCTTTCCCACTTCCATTCTGGAATGGATAGAGGTTGTAGTAAACCTGCGGGTTTCTGATGTTCAATCTTGATTTGTTGACAGATTAGGCACTTGGATACGAACTCTGCTATCTCTCTCTTCATACCTTTCCACCAATAGTGGTCTCTAAGAGTCTGATACATCTTAGTACTTCCTGGATGCATAGCATAAGCTAAGGAGTGTGCCTGTTCCATGAATTCTTTCTTCAACTCTGCTACATCTGGCACGTATAATCTTTGGCCTAATACTAGTGTTCCATCACCTCGCAAGGTGAAACTACTTTGTTGCCCAGCCTCTATCTTGCTTCTCAATTTCATCAGGTACTGATCCTGAGCTTGCAAGTCTCTAACTCTGTCCACTAACACTGGCTGAACATGGAAAACTGCTAATAGAGCACCTGACTCTGCTGTCTCCAAACTGACCCCCATAGATCTCAACTCTACTAGCATCGGCAAGTACTCTGCTTTAAGCTGGGCTAGGGAACTAGAGGGCTTCCTGCTTAGTGCATCTACTACTATATTTGCCTTGCCTGGGTGGTATTCAATGGTGCAGTCATAGTCTTTGATGAGCTCTATCCACCTTCTCTGTCTCATGTTCAAATCTTTTTGCGAGAATAGATACTGTAGACTTTTGTGATCAGTGAAGATCTGCAAGGTACTCCATAAAGGTAGTGTCGCCATATTCTCAAAGCGAACACTACAACCGCTAACTCTAAGTCGTGTGTCGGATAGTTTACTTCATGCTTCTTTAATTGCCTTGAAGCATAAGCTATTACTCTATCATGTTGCATCAACACACAACCTAGACCTTGGTTGGAGGCATCATAATATATTGTAAATCCCTCACTCCCTGGGGGAAGTGTAAGCACTGGTGCTGTAGTCAACCTTTGCTTCAACTCATCAAAACTATCTTGGCATGCTTCTGACGAGATGAACTTCTCTTCTTTTCTTATTAACTTGGTTCGTGGAGTAGCTATCTTTGAGAACCATTCTACAAACTTTCTGTAATAACCAACTAAACTCCAGAAACTTCTAACTTCTGTTACACTCGTGGATGGCTTCCAATCTATAATGGCCTCTATTTTCTTGGGATCTATTGAAATACCCTCTGCTGATACCACATGTCCCAAAAATGCCACTTAGTCAAGCCAAAACTAGCACTTACTGAACTTTGCATAAAGCTGATGCTCTTTAAGAGTCTGCAATACAACCCTCAAGTGCCCTGCATGCTCCTCTCTACTACCTTAATACACTAGGATATCGTCAATGAAGACTATCACAAACTTGTCTAAGTAGGGTCTGAAGACACGATTCATCAAATCCATAAAAGCTGCTGGGGCATTGGTTAAGCCGAATGGCATCACCAAGAACTCATAATGCCTATATCTAGTTCTGAAGGTCGTCTTGGGAACATCTTCCTTACGCACCTTCAACTGATGATATCCTGATCGTAGATCTATCTTCGAAAAGACTTTGGCTCCCTGTAACTGATCAAATAGATCATCGATTCTTGGCAGTGGATATTGATTCTGGATGGTTACTTTGTTGAGCTACCTATAATTAATACATAAACAGAGGCTTCCATATTTTTTCTTAACAAACAACACCGGAGCTCCCTACTGTGATGTACTTGTCTTAACGAAGCCCTTGTTCAACAACTCTTCCATTTGCACCTTTAACTCCTTTAACTCTGTTGGTGCCATATGATACGGTGCTATAGAGATGGGCTTTGTACCAAGTACTAGCTTAATCTCGAACTCAATCTCTCTATCCGGAGGTAGTCCCTGGTAGGTCCTCGGGAAATACATCAGAGAATTCGTTCACCACAGGAACTTCTGCCAACTGCAACTCATTACTGCCAGCTTCTATTGCATACACTAAGTACCCCTGGCATGCTTTACAGAGCATCTTATTTGCTTGTATCACGCTTACTAAGCTTGTAGAGAGCATTTTCCTCTCTCCGCAAAAGATCACATTTGGTTCCCCAAGCTTGCTGAACTAAACTCTTTTCTGTAGCAATCTATGGTAGTACGATGCTTAGCTAACCAATCCATGCCCAAAATGATGTCAAAGTCATGAATATCGAGTACTATTAAATCATCCTCGAACTCATGACTTGCTATAATCACTTTACTTCCCATGTAGACTCTATCCGCAATAAGCAAATCACTTGTGGGAAGTGACACTACCATACTACACTCGGTCGATCTCAACTCTATCCCGACTCTATCTATGAACTCTCGAGAAATAAAAGAATGGGTGGCTCCTGGGTCCACTAATACATGAGCATCAGTATCAAATAAAGAAATGGTACCTGTGACCACATCTGGTATTGCATCTGCCGCTTGTTGGGTCACTGTATATACTCTGGCAGCATGATTGTAAGGTCTACCTATCGGTGCTCTGGGTGGTCTACCAGGCTATCCTCTAGGGGGTATGCCTCTACTTGCTCTACCACTAGGCTGTCATGCACTAGTAGCTCATCTGGTCTGGGGGCCTCCCCTCTCGGGTCCACGACTCCCACTAGTTTACCCCTGAACAGTTGATCTGGCCTCAGACGGACTCGACGCCACTGCACTGGGACAGTCTCTCATAAAATGGCCCTTCTGTCCATACCTAAAGCATCTGGTCTTGCCCTGAAGGCACTCACCGTGGTGTGATCGGTCACATCTAGTGCAAACTGGTCGGCTCCTCCAGCTCTGCTGGCTCCTGGACCCTGCTGATGACCAAACAAAACTCTGACTTGTCTGGGGTCTTGGCTCTACTGCCGACTCTGTGACCATGCTGGGAGCTAACCACTCTTGGGTACTTTACTGGACTCTCCCTGATGGCTACCAGTCCAGCTCCGCTTCTGACTGAATTGTGACTTTGACTTCAAGGCGGTTTGTGCGCTCTGCTCAACTCTGGTGGCTGCCTCCACCAGTTGCCCATATCTGGTATGTGATGCAGATGTCACGATGGTCCTAACTGCGGGGTTAAGACCTGCCATAAATCTGTTAATCTTCTGCTCCTCATTCTCTACAAAGAAAGGAACTAGACAGATCAGCTCTGAAAACTTCTTTTCATACTCCGGCACTGAGGAGCTCTCCTGCTCCAATCTATAAAACTCTTCTACTTTGGCATCTTTATAGCTCTTAGTGAAAAATCTCTCTGTGAATTCTCTCTTGAACTCAGCCTGTGTGACTCCCTCTGAGTGTGCTCTCTAATGTGCCTTCCACCAATCCTTGGCGCGATCTTTAAGTAGGAAGGCAGAATATGAGACCATCTGCTCCTCTGTGCACCCCATCATTTGAAAAATCTCCTCGTTTGCCTCTAGCCAAGACAATGCTCTCTCAGGCTCTCCGCTCCCATCATACGGCTTCGAACCTAACTTACGAGCGTACTCAATCGATATCCCAGACTCTCGCGGTTGCTAAAGGGCTGCTGCTAGCATCTGGGCCATCTACTCCATCTGCCCTGGAGTAGGTCTTGGGGCAGGCTCTGATCCCGCTGGCTGAGATGGTTTAGGATGGGATGAGCTCGCTGGCACATTGATGGACTCGTCAACATGCTCATCCTGTGATGGGGGTGCCTCTGCGGCTACCTGTCTCGTCCTCGGACGATCTCTACGCTGCATAGCTAAATGTGTACTAATACACTAATAGCCACAAAATCAAAAATTCAAGTTCAGCAAACTAGCTCAATAAAATCTGGCATGATAATTTCATGCAATATTTAGCTCAAAATCTTATGCATAAACTTTTACTTAACAACTCGCTTTGATGCATATTCATAACATGCTTTAACTTATGCAATCAAGGAGAGCATAACTTTTAAAAACTTTAAAAGAATTGAATGCACATAATAACTTCGTGTCTTAAGCATAACTAACGCACAATTTGTGCGAAATAACTCAAACTTTTCTTTTAAAACTTTCTCTCAACTTAATGAGAACCGGGCTTTGATACCAACTTGACAGGACCTTTCCCAAACCTTATCTAGACTCTTGTCTGGAGGGTCTTGTCGGGCACTTCAACGGACTCATCGAACCCGACTCGTCGAATCGAAGGAATCCGAGAAGCGAACCCTAACTTTGCTACACCGGATTACTCGTTTCAAACATAGTGTTTTGGTCTTTCTTTAACTGGTTGGGAGTGATAAAATTTTTATCAATTTTTGTTTTAAATACTTTTATAAAATTTCGACAGCATAACGGCTGCATTTTTTATAAAACCAAAATTTATCTGTAATGAAAATTACACTTCAACTATAATCTCAATACCCTCCCAACTTTTTTATCCACAAACAACATATTATCATCACAATTTCCACAAGTATAAGCAATTTATAATGTAATGCATAACTCCATATCAATATGGAAATATAACAAGTTATCAAACTATTTACAAATTTACAATCTCGAACGTTAGTGTGTTTCGGAATGTAATATATTTAGTACATATACCCAATTGTACACAAATGTTTAGCACATCATGCCCACCTATAAATAGATATGCAAAACAAAAGGGTCGTCGTCTCGTCCGACGATGACACTCAATAGAAGCAACCGAGCTACACATTAAACAAATAAGTTAGTGCAACAATTATATATAACATCATATATACTAACATAGTGATTTATAATTTATTCAAATTTTACGATTTCTTACAAAACTCCCATGCATATCCTTGAAACATTCTAACCATCACGGCTGATTATAACTAACACCAACGTGAAGCTTACTGAGGTATCTCAACCACTACGTTATGGAATTTACTGCATCATATGTAGGGAGCTAAATCTTATCACTGGGCAACTACAATGCGGGATTTTCCGCATCGCAAGTGTAGTGCTAAAACTCTAGGTGACTACAAACGGAATTTACTGCATCGTTTCTTAGCGCTAACTATTAATTAATCAACTACGTTCGGAATTATCTACATCGCAACGTAGCGCTATACTTTTCTATAATCTAAGCGACTACGGACGGAATTTTCTGCGTCGTCACGTAGTGCTAATTTTTATAAACTCTTAAGGCATATACATGGGTTTTTCCAACTAACTTATTTAGTGTCAAAAGCACAAAATTAACTAGTTTTGAACTTCTAAAAACACTTCTCATTTCCACTTCATTTCTAAACAACTTGGTATTCATTTCACTTACTAAATCAACTTAGTATTAATTTCTAGTATTATATAGATTCCATAGGAACCTATACACTTAAACTTTAACCTTAACATGAAAAATAATTTTCAATCTCATTTATTACTTAACTACACATTCATTACAAACAATCAAGAATTGACATAGAATTTAAGAAATCATAAGTGGTGAACCACTTACCTCGAAGCCGCGTCAAGTGCCTCGACGAATCTCGGGGGCCTCGGTGTCTCGCTCTTCACCTACACAACATTTTCTCATCATTACTTGTGACAATATAAATTCTCAACTATAAGTTAAGAATTTTCAACTAAGACCATTTTTCTCTATATAACCTCCTAACTTGTTTCTAATTCAACCGAGACTCCCTAACTCTGATTTTTATGCAAAATTTTCAGTTTTGGACCCCTAAGGATGTCCCCACGTGGTCCGTATAATTGTTAGAGGCCCGAAACGAAAAATCACGTTTTTAAGCGAGATTGGCAGTCCATAACAGAACGCACAGCAGCGCACTGCTCGGGGCTCCGTTTTCTTCCGTTTTTTTTCCTACGGTTCACTTATCTCACATTCTAATCACACGTCAAATTTCGTTGAAAATTATTATCGTTTGCTAGGTCAAATCTAAGGAAAACGTCATTTTTCGACCACTTTCGGGACTTTTAGTGCGCATTTTGTATACTTTTCGTTTCGGATTAGCGACGCTAGTTTTTCTTCCATAGCTAAGCTTCATTTAACTAATTATAATCAACTAAACTCAAACCATGCAATAAAAATTGCATTTATATAGCCGTTTCACTTTTCAGAGCTCTAACGACATTATTTTACGCACAACTTGCGTAATTTTTATCAGATTTGATCCGTTTCAAAACCTATGGTTTTTTATGGCTCCTAGGCATTATTTGAGGTATAGAACACCCCTATATAGATCAGTTTTGGTCAGGTCTCCTCTAACTTAAAATATGAGCTCGGGAATCACGAAATTGTCAAAACTACTCATTTGTAGCTCTAATAATTCTCTAACTTTTCTAACCCCTTTTTATGCTCAAACTTGGGTTCAAAACCACTTAATTTCAAAGCCTATTTACTATCTTTCAAGTCTTTAATACTCACATAAACATTACTTGTTCATTTAGACACTAAAAATTTACTCAAAACTTTCATCAACTAGTTGGAGTGCATATGCAACAATTTTCTATTTCAACTTTGTTTAAGTGTATAACAGCCCATATTTACATTTATAAGGCATCATTTACACCCAACAAATCATCATTCAAATGTCTATTTCACTCACATAAAGTTCTATCAAAGTTTAAAAGCAATTAACCAACATAACTCAACCACAACAAGCTGTCACAATTCTCGACAGCTTTTCTTCTTAAATTTTCAGCAAGAAACTAGAAAGATGAAGTAGTTCTTACTTGGTTCTTTGTTTAGTGAGTTGAGAGAGACTTGGGAGAGGGTTTAGAGAAGAGTTTGGAGGCTTGAATGGGCTGGAAAGGGGCTTTCTTCTTCCATTCTTCTCTGCTGGCCGTCCAGCCCGCTGCTGTCCTCGCCTAGGTCTGATTCTGCTCACGTCTGGTTCTGTTTTGGTTGCTGTTTTGTGTCGCGACCAGACTTGCTTCTTGCCTCCTTTTACTGCTGATTGCTTTCTTTTTCTCGTGCCTCTTTCTTCTTCTTCGGTTCTGCTATGATTCACGACCAGCAGCTATCTTCTTTCTTCACTCACACGTGAGCTGTTCTGCTCTTGTTCTGGCATGCTGTTTGTTCTTCACTGCAGCTTCTGTGCTGCTCCTTCTTTCCTATCATCCAAGCTGCTGCCTTCTTCTTCTTTTCTTCTCTTTTGCTCTGGTTTGGCGTTGCACGGCTGCAGCTATCTGTTTCTCTTGGTTTCTCACGGTTTCCACAAGCTTCTCGATTGATTTCTTTGTCTCTCTATTGATAGCTCTTTGTTTGTTGAAAATTTTTTTAGCAAGTGTTATATTTATACTAGTGACACTTCTCTTTATTGCAACCTTACCCCAACTCTTTTTAATTTCATTTCAAACTCCTTTTCTTGGTGTTCTCTCATGGTAACACCCCTCTTGGTTCTTCAGTGTCTATTTCGTTTCTACTTGATTTAATCGTTTATCTTGTTAGAAGTTATTTTGATCGTCAAGCTTGTTTTATTGACCCCTTGAGTCTCTCTTTTAATTAAATTTTTATTCGACTCATCATTGATTAAAATTTTCAATTTCCTAACTTAGATTTTATCAAAATGCTACTTAAATGTTTATGGTTGACTAATTTCATTGTACTCTCACATTAACAACTCTCTGAGGTCATAAAGTTCAAATTATTTAATGTAGAGATTCAATTTAACTTTCTATTATATCCTATTAATATTAGGAGATTATAATTTGAGACTAGGGGTTTACAGATAAGCTGGAGCCTTTTACCCGATCTAGCGCACCCTTCTTCTTAATTTTTCTTCATTTCTTCATTTCTTTCTCTCTATACTACTTTCTCTCACATCAACTCTCCCCCAAACCCTAGCCACCCTCACGCCTACTGTGCCGCCTATCCGACCATAGCCTACGTCGTCGCCGACCCTCTTCCTCGCCGGTACTGTAGATCTCCCATTGTTTATCTTCTTCTCTTCTTCTTCTCATTTTCTTCTTCTTCTTCTTCTTCTTCTTCTTCTCTTCTTCTTCTTCTTCTTCTTCTTCTTCTCTTCTTTCTTGTTCTTCTCTTCTTCTTCTTCTTCTTATTCTTCTTCTCTTCTTCTCTCTTCTTCTTCTTCTCCATTTGATGTTGTTGATGCGTAAGATTTTGCAACGAAAATGCGACGGTCAGACTGCCATTGCGGCGATGCCGGCACCGGCGCCACCACGGTGGCAGTCCGACCATCTTCTTTTCTCTCACATTTTTTGCTTTTTGTTGACACTAATTTTTTATGTTGCAGTAGTTTGTAATAATTTGGTCCTCGTTCAGAAAAGGTGCCTAATTCTCTTAGTCAAGGTAATCGGTGAGTTTCTTAAAAATCTCATCTTTTTAGCATCCAATATTGCAGAATTTTTATTTTAAATGTATCATACTTCTTGGATTTGATTATGTTGGATTGGTTTTGTTTTTCTTTTTTGTGGGTGATATCTCATTGTGTTTTTTTATATTTGTTTGTGGGTATTCTTTGTTTTGTGTTATTCGATTTTCGAAAATGATTTTTGTTTGTGGGTAGAAGAAGAATGTAGAGGGGAAGATTGATTTTTTGTTAATAAATATGTGAAAAGTTATTGATAGTGGATTATTAGTATTTGATTTGAAGGAAAAATTTGAAGATTTGATTGAGAGGTGATTATTATTATTATTATTATTTTATGGGAGGTGGTTTGGGAGGGAGGGGAAATTAAGTTTTGGTTGTGTTGTTTGTGGAAGTGGAAGTGTGAAAATTTTGAAGGTTTGATTGAGAGGTGGTGATTGTTTTTTGTGGGAAGTGGTTTGGGAGGGAGGGAAAATTAAGTTTCGGTTGTGTTGTTTGTGGAAGTGGAAGTGTTGTTGGTGTATTTGGTTTTATTAGTGTGCATGAAAAGAAGTGAGAGAGCGTGTGATGATTTGATTAGTTTTATAGAAATGGATGGGGAAGATGTAGACATGTTTAGGGAGACTCGATTGGTAGTTGGATATTGTTTCATTATCATTTGTCAAAGATATGGATTTAAGGGTTATAAATAACACATATAAAAGTTCATTGTAATTTATGTAAATGTTGTGAATGTTTATATGATTGTGATTGTTTTATTTTTATTCAAAGTTTAATAATTTTAATATAGTTTAACACTATGTTGTTATATGTTTTGTTTTTTAGTGTTATATGCTTTCACATGTGTCGACATTGAAATTCAATCGACGGGTATTCAATGTCCAATACCTGCAATCAATGTGAGAAAACACAGAAATCAAGAAAAAAACGATAAAGAACCAAAAACCAAACAAGAAGACAAAGGATTTTTAACGTGGTTCAGCGAGTACGCCTACGTCCACGACTGTCTCTATTAAATTCTGTAGAATGATAGTATGTTATTCAATGTGTCTTGTTATAATGATTTTAACCCCTTTTTATAGGAAAAAGTTGTTACAGATTAGAAAGCTTGAAAATAGGAAAAGAATTATGATTTAATTACACTTCCTAATCAGTTGGAATAAAATTAGGTAATTGCCCCAAATATCTCGAGATAAGGTTGACTAAATTTGAATTTGAATTAACTTCCGTTTCGGGAGAGAGAATCACGATTAGATTAAGTAACTGCCTGTTCTGGAAGATACTGTATTAATTACCCTCTGAATGAGCTACTTAACATCAATGGCAACCTACGACCTCGAGCTAGACGCTTCTGAGCAACAAGCTATGAATAAGGCAAATTATGGAACGAGCTACAACCTGGTTGTGATACGAGCTCGTTACTGCGAGCTGAGAAAATTGTTGGGCGAGCTATGGAGCTCGCTGGGCTTAGAGTTGACACCTGGGCCTTGTCTGATGGGCCTTGATTGGTTTGATTTTATCAAGCCTTCTATTGGCCTAAGTTAGGCTTTTACCAACCCATTTGGTGAGTCCGGAAAATACACATAACATCAGCCCCCTAGCTCTTTGTTCGTTTTGCGAAGTGGGAGCTCGAGCTCACTGGTAAAAGCTAGCTTATCTGGTAAGCCAAATTGAATTACTGTTTTCCCGCCCATTCAAATTATGTCTTGTCAGCTTTGACACGTGACGGTCATGCAAGAGGTAATTGAAACGATGCTAGTACGTCCCTTACACGTACATTAAATGCGCACGTCTTTCAACTGACGGCTACATGATTACAAAACCGTACCTTATGTTGCACCGTTGGATTTATGACAATTGCACAACATAGAGATCCTACGGCTGGGGTTCGAGCTCTTTCACCTATATAACTGGTGGAGCCTTTTCCTTATTCTTTTTTCATCTGTCATTTTCTCTCGAGGCAACCAAGCAACGAAGTTTAGAAAACTCACTAATTTTTCACGAAATCAACACTCCCAGTCGCCGTTCTTACATTCTCATAAGTGATTCACGGTAAGCTTCTGATCTTTTTCTTTAAACTTTCAGTTTTTTGGTTCATTTTTGTTGAGTTGATATTGCGTTTTGTTTTTTGCCTGAACGATTTGAATGCATTGTATTGTTGCTGTTGAATCTTTGCCATTACCATGTATAAGATGGCTCGAATATATCATGTTCTTGATGTTAGACTTTTGTTGGTTTGAGTTTCTTGTTTAACAAAAATTTTCAACTTTTGTTGATTTGATCTTGTAGCATATTTATTTGTGACCTGATTACTATTTATGGCCTCTTATGCATGCAAACTGTAGAATTAAACACCTGTAGACCATTAGCTCGCAGGTCGTTTATTCATAGGTCAAGCCTCTCATTGTACAAGTGATCTGTAAAATAGAAAACTTCGAAAAATTTTTAGTATTTTAATAGTCTGTCTGCCGCGACCTGAACATGCTTCTTTTACACAGATGTCTTCAAGCGGAACTCGCAAAGTTAGTGGGGCCACTTAAAGAGAAGGATCAGCTGAAGCGCGAATCGCTTTGGAAGCAAAGCGTCGAGTCGTAGAAAAGCAACGAGCTAAAGAGGAAAGGGAAGCTTCCAAAACGTTTGCTTATTACCCATCTTCTATAGAAGTTTCCAAACTGGAGATGATCGCTCTTCACTTCCATATCCCCAGAGGCTGCCGCGCGATGTCACCCACTTCAAGAAAACATGCAGTCTATCCTCCGCGGGGGTATATTGTTGTCAACACTCAGCACTTGGAACATGGGCTAAGATTCCCAATTCCTTCTTATTTAATCAGGTTTTTAAATGCTGTCAAGCTCACGCCGTTCTAGTTGACACCGAACTCATACTCGCAGCTAACCTCGTTGGCTCTGGCCTTCCTAAAAAACGGCCTTCGTCCTCCAACTCCAAAAATAATTTAAAATTTCTATAGTATCAAGGCTTTGAGCATAAAGCAGGGAGAAAAGTCGGACGACATCTATTACCTCACAGCTCGTCCGTCAGAATATAAAAAACTCTTGCCCCAAGGAGAAGCAAAGGGCAAGTCCAACATAGGAAAATATAAAACGAGCTGGTTCTATGTCTCCTGCCCTTCTCTCGCACGTCTTAAAAACTTTAGCTTTGTCTTGGAACCAAGTATACAAAGGAAAAGCATTAGTGAGTTTTTTTTTTTTTTTTTTTTTAACGACTTGCTTTGCAGATCTAAAAATGGACAAATCTCCTCTCAGCAGTGAGGAAAAAAGGGCTCTCGATATGCTCGCAAAATCGAATGAAGCAAGCATAAGCAGCAAATTTGATACTGCTCTTCTTTAGGCTCACGACCTTGCTCCTTTAGATGATTTTCCACTGATTGATGTCAAGAATGACATATCAAGCATTGGGCAGCGCGAGCTTCCTTCTGTCTTCAAAGTTCCTGTCCCTACCTCGCAGGTAGAAACTTCTCCAGTTCCAGCACAGGCAGAAACGGCTCCAGCTCGCACTCCCTCCTTGTGAGCAGAGACAGCATTAGCTCCTGCTCCAGTTCGGGCAAAAAAGGCTCCAACCCGCGTAACCCCTCTTGTAAAAGTAGATTCATCTCCCTCCCCAAATCTCACAACTATTTCAGAAGCTCCTTTGCCTGCTTCAGCAGTTTTAGCGCATGCTTCAGTAGCTCCAACATCTCCTGAAGCAACATTAGCTCCAGTTTGTACCCCAGCAATGGGTGCATCTCAAAAAGTTGCTTTTTCATCTCCTGCTCCTTCCACTGGACGAGCTCCAGCTAAAAGGAAGAAACTTGCTCTGCTGGAGTTCCCATTTGATAAACTCGCTAAAACTCCAGCCCCTTCAACAGCTCTAGCAAAGCGACCAACTGAACCTCAGCCTCTCCAACTGCTCCTTCAAAATGCTCCAAGCGACTTGCTAAAGCAAAAACTCCCTCGATTGCTGCCCCAAGCGAGGTACCGCCTTCAGAAACAATAGCAAATCTTCAGCTGGTTCCAGCTTCTAGCTCACAACCTGAAAAAGGGAATGCTCCTTCTAAGGTTGCTTCCCAGGTAACCCGAGCTAGTACCAGTAAGAGAATAACTAGGCATATATTTCTTACATGACGTAATGATTATCGGACTGAGAAGGTTGATATCCCGGAGCTTGAGAGGACTATTTCGCCAACAAGACCAGACGTCGAGATTGGACCTGGGGAAAGATATTTAACTTTCTTTGTCGATAACTGGACACCAATTATGTTCACTCATGCAAGGGTCTTAGAGAATAGGTCCCTTAAGGGCACAGACCTAGACGAGTTCACAGCTCGTCATTCCATGCTGGTAAATCATTTTTCTTTATCTTTTGGCCTCTTTACTTTATTATCTATTAACTTGTAGAATTTTTAGGGTGCCCTTATTGCAATGAAGCGAAGGAGGGAGACAAAGGTCACTGATGAACGAATAATGAATCTCAAAATGGAACTGGAGGCTGCTAATAAGGAAATAGCACGCTTGGTTGAGAAAACCATAGAGGAGCACGAGGCACAGTTAGCCGCAGTGAATAACGCTAGACAAATCGCCGAAGAAGCTATGCGAAGAATGGGAAATGAACGTGACACGTTCAGGAATGAGCTACACAAAGTGAGAGAGGAGTTGAGACAGTCTGAGCAACGGGCCGAACAGGCTCAAAGACAAGCTGAGAAAGTGGAGGCTGCAACACAGCAGATCAAAGAGGTTGAAAATCGGGTTGGGATTGCAGAGAGTTAGATCGAGGTCCTTAGGAAACAAATTCAGGCCATGGTGCAGCAAGCTGAGATGACCAAAAAGCGAGCTAATGAAATGGAAACTGCTGCCAAACGGGCTGAAGATGCTGAGCACTAAGTTGAGGTGCTTAGGCAGCAAGTGGGGGATAATTCAGCGAGCCGAGGCTACAAAGTAGCAGATTGAGGTTATGAAGCAAGAAGTCGAGGTTATCAATCGCCATGCAGACAATGCCTTCGAAGAATTGATGGCTTTCAAAGAAAGATCTATCCAAGAAATGGTGGCGTAGGTCATTGATGACAGGACCCTTCCCAAACCTTATCTAAACTCTTATCTGGAGGATCCTGTTGGGCACTTCAACGGACTCATCGAACCGACTAGTTGGATCGAAGAAATCTGAGAAGCGAACCCTAACTTTGTTACACCGATTTACTCGTTTTGAACTCATTATTTTGGTTTCTCTTTAACTGGTTGGGAGTGATACAATTTTTCTCTTGCTTATTTCAAATATTTTTTTATAAAATTTTCGACAGCATAACAGCTGCATTTTTTGTAAAACCAAAATTTACCTGTAATGAAAATTTACACTTCGACTATATCTCAATTGACTCCCAACTTCTTTATCCACAAACCACAATCATCATCACAAATAGGCATAGACAATTTATAATGCAATATGTAAACATGACAAATCATCAAATATTTACAACATACAATTCCTAATACAAATGTATCCCAAAAAGGTGATATATTTAATCAATATACACAACATTCACAAATATCTTGCACCACGCGCCCACTTATATATATATGCAATCAAGAGGTCGTCGTCTCGTCCGACGGTGGCACTCAATGAAAACAATTAAGCTACAAAATAAATAAACATGTTAGCACATCAATGATATATAATATCACATATGTTAATATAACGATGCACCCATTATTCAAATTTTAAGATTTCTTTCAAAACCCTCATGTATATTCTTGACTCATTTTTAATCATCATAGGCGATTATGACTAACGCCAATATGAAGCTTACTAATGTATCTCAACCATTACGTTACGGAATTTACTGCATCGTACGTAGGGCGCTAAATCTTATCACTGAGCAACTATAATGCGGGATTTTCTACACCGCAAGTGTAGTGCTAAAACTCTGAGCGACTACGAGTGGAATTGGCTGCATCGCTTCATAGCGCTAACTATCAATTAACTAACTACATGCGGAATTGTCTGCATCACAACGTAGTGCTCTACTTTTCTATAATCTGAGCGACTACAGACAGAATTCTCTGTGTCGTCCCATAGCGCTAAACTTCTTAAGGCATATACATGAGTTTTTCTACTAACTTATTTTAGTGCTAAAAGCACAAATCTCACTAGTTTGTAACTTTGAAAAACTTTCTTATTTGAACTCATTTTCATAGCAACTTAGTTATCATTTCAGTTACTGTATAGATTCCGTAAGAATCTATATACTCGAACTTTAGCTTTATAGTTAAAATATTTTCATTCTTATTCAACACTTCTAAGCAAGATTTATTGTACAAACTAAGGATTGAAATAAACTTGAAATAATCATAAGTGGTGAACCACTTACCTCGAGGCTGTGTCACTCCGCGTCAAGCGTCTCGACGAGGCTCGTGGACATCGCTCACACGCTTGTCACTTACACAATATTTTCTCATCAGTACTAGTGACAAAAATCTCAATTCTTAACTTTAACTCAAAAATCTCAACTATGACATTTTTTCTCTATAATCTCCTAACTTGTTGCTAATTCAAACGAGACTCTTTAATCTCGATTTTTATGTAAAATTTTTAGTTTTAGACCCCTAGGGATCACCCCACGCGGTCTGTTTAGTTGTTGGAGGCTCAAAACGAAAAATTACATTTTTAAACTCAACTTACAACCCATAACAGAATAGGTGACAGAACGCTGCTCAGGGCTCTGTTTTCCTTTGTTCTTTCTCCTACGATTCACTTATCTCATGTCCTAGTCACACGTCAAATTTCGTTGAAAAATATTATTGTTTACTAGGTCAAATCTAAAGAAAACACCCGATTTCAGACACTTTCGGGTACTTTTAGTGCGCGTTTTGTATAGTTTCCGTTTCGGATAAGCAATGCTAGTTTTTCTTCCATAGCTAAGCCTTATTTAACTAATAATGATCAACCAAACTCATTTCATGCAATAAAATTTGCATTAGGATAGCCGTTTCACTTCTTTATGCATAACTTGCACAATTTTTATCGGATTCGATCTGTTCCAAAACCTATGATTTTCTATGGTTCCTAGGCATCATTTGAGGTGTAGAACACCCCTATATAGGTCAGATATAGTCAGGTTTTCTAGAGCTCAAAAATTCCACTCGAGTTGCCCAAATTTGCTTCAAACTATGTCTTTGAAACTCTAACCATTTCCTAAGCCGTCCTAGCTCTTTTTATGCTCAAACTTGGGCTCTAAATCACCTAATCTCAAAGCTTATCTACTGCTCTTCAAGTCTTTAACACATACACAAACTTAACTTTGTCATCCAAAGCTCTCAAAATTCACTCAAAACTTTCATCAAATAGTTGGTGTGTGAGAAAAACAATTTTTGTTTCTATGGTTCTCAAGCCTATAACAGCCCATATATACAGCCCTAAGTCATCATTTACACCCAAAAACATGTTATTTAAAGTTCATCATCATCTAGTTAGAGTTCCACACTTGATTGAAGTGTAAAACTCTAACACAACCCAAAACAATTTTCTACAGAAAATTTCAGCAGCTATCTACTTCAAACTTTCAGCAAGAAACAAGAAAAGTAAGAGGTATCTCACTTGATATTTGTTTAGAAGAGTGAGAGGGACTTGAGAGAGGTCTTAGAGAAGAGATTTGAGGCTTGAATGGGTTGGGAAGGTTGCTTCTTCTTCCACTTTTCTGGTGGCTGTCTAGAATTTCTGCTACTGTCATGTTTTTCGATTTTGCTTCAGCTGTTGCTACTGGTTGCTTCCTCTTGAGCACGACCAGCTGTTGGTCTTCCTCTTCTCTTCATGCCTTCTTCTTCTCTTCTTATGGCCTTTCACTTCTGGTCCTCTTCTTTTCGGTTCTGGTCTTGATTCACGGCTGAAATTTCTACTTCACGGCTGATATGCTCTTTCGGTCTTTGCTTCTCACGATTTCTGGTGGTTTCTCGACTGAAACTTCTGCTTGTTTGCTGAAAAATTGTCAGCAAAGTGTTGTATTTATACTAAGAGAACTTCTCTTAATTGCATCTTTACCCCATTTCTTTTTAATTTCACTCCAATCTCCTATCTTTTCCTTGTTTTTCATGGTTGCCCATCCATGTTTATTTCCTCTTTTCTTTCATCATTTGTTTTATGTTTTATGTATTATATATATATATATATACATATCTCATTAATATTTTATGAAGAGCCAAGCTTGTCCCTTTAATTATCAATCACCTCTTTAACTAAATTAAATTTAGTTATTAATTAACCATTCTAAATAACACATTCTAAATTCTTAATTGTGCAATTACTAATATTGTTTTCTTTCGCTTGTCTCTTATTTGCGGATGGATTATTTTGCTCTTCTTGGATCTTTTTCTTTACTAAATTTATTTCGATACTCTTCTAGAATGAGCATTCACGAAATCGACGAATCGATCTAAATTAATACTAGCTCAATTTTTATTGAAATGCTACTTAAAATTTTTATAGTTGACGAATTTTGTCGTTAATCTTAAATTGATAAATCTCTAATGCCATGAAATTCAATTAATTTTAATGTAGAGATTTATTTTAACTCTCTAATCCATCTTTTAACACTAAGAGATTATAGATCGAGACTAGGGGTTTACAACTGAGGCCAAGGATGAAGTTGAGGAAAAAACAAACATCAACTTTCTATACACGCTGTGGGTGTCCCATCCTCAGATGGATTTTTTTATCTTTAGGGATGTGGGACTTGAAGCTGTAGAAAAGTTTAAGACAAGGGTTGCCTTATCCTCAGCTGATGCAGTTCCTTTGGCAACAGAGGTGTCTGGTGCGACCTCTCAAACTGAGCCTACTGGCAACCTCGAGCTTCCTGGCACATCTCCTTCTCTT
Source organism: Litchi chinensis (assembly GCA_019925255.1). Taxonomy (NCBI): domain Eukaryota; kingdom Viridiplantae; phylum Streptophyta; class Magnoliopsida; order Sapindales; family Sapindaceae; genus Litchi; species Litchi chinensis. The sequence continues at coordinate 30,337,231 of CM034464.1, read as the reverse complement.
CGTGAGGACCCTCCATTAAACCCCGATCCTTCAGCTCAAAGCTAGCAATTTATCTTTTGTACTTATATTTACTTTCAATTCTATTTTGTACTAAAACTTTAAACTTAATGAAATTTCTTTCATTATATCATCTATATTGAGTGGTGTTTGTGTTATTGTATTTGCTTTAATACAAATCATGTCTTCACTTTATAATCCATAATATTTCTTACGAGCTGATTGTTATAACATGTTCGAAATTTGATAAACTTAAGCAATCACTTAATTCAATGGTCAACACAATTTTGTAATAGAAACAAATGATTAGAACCTTTTCTACCATATTGGAACATTGACGAGCTATGCAAGGGCACTTAGCCACACTTGCTTTTTAGGCTCATTTTCATTTAAGCGAGCTATGCATGAGTATTTAACCTCACTTGTTTTTTTGACTCTTTTAGTTTAAGTGAGCTATGCAGGGGGTCGTCACCTTGCCTACTTTTTAGGCTCTTTTTTAACGAGCTATGCAGGGGTACATAACCTCGCTTGCTTTTTTGGCTCTTTTTAATATAGCGAGCTATATAGGAGTACATAACCTCGCCTGCTTCTTAGGCTCTTTTTAATATAACGAGCTATGCAGGAGTACATAACCTCGCCTGCTTTTTTGGCTCTTTTAGTTTAAGTGAGCTATACAGGGGGTCGTCACTTTACCTGCTTTTTAGGCTTTTTTTTAGTGAGCTATGCAAGAGTACATAACCTTACCTGTTTTTTTGGCTCTTTTAGTTTAAGTGAGCTATGCAGGGGGTCGTTACCTCGCCTGTTTTTTAGGCTCTTTTTTAGCGAGCTATGCAGGGGTACATAACCTCGCCTGCTTTTTTGGCTCTTTTTAATATAACGAGCTATGTAGAGGTACATAACCTCGCCTACTTTTTATGCTCTTTTTAATATAGCGAGCTATGCAGGGGTATATAACCTGGCCTGCTTTTTAGTTTTTTTAGTTTAAGTGAGCTATGCAGGGGGTTGTCATCTCGCCTGCTTTTTAGACTCTTTTTATTTTTGGTGGGCAGCGAGTTAATCAGCACGAAGCCTGTTAACTTGAAGAAATAACGCGCATCATGGGAGAAAATGAAGCTTCCATTCATAACATTGAATCATGGGTAACAAATAAAGTTACTGGTAATATGGTCGAAGATGCTCAGCATTCCAAGCTCGAGGGACCTCAGCTCCATTCATGTTGGTCAAATGATAAGCTTCATTTCTCAAGTTTGCCTTGATGATATAGGGTCTTTCCTAATTTGGGCCTAAGGACCCATCACTAGGTTTACGGGCTCTATACAGAATGATACGCAAGACTAGGTCTCCCATATTGAATCTGCGGATTCGAGCATTCTTGTTATAATACCTCGCGATTCTTTGCTGATAGATAGCTACTCTTAACCTGACCGTTTCCCTGAGTTCTTCAAGCAAATCTAGGTTTGCAGTGAGTAGTTGATCATTGTCATTTGGATTGAAGGTTGCTCTTCGTTGTGAGGTGACTTCTAACTCAACTAGGATCATGGCCTCAGACTTATATACTATCGAGAAAGGTGTCTCACCTATAGTGCTATGAGCTGTGGTTTTGTAAGCCCACAATACCTTCTGAAGCTCGTTTACCCATGCTCCTTTCTTTGCTTCCAATTTCATCTTTAGGGTCTGCTTGATAATCTTGTTCACAGCTTCAACTTGGCCATTGGCTTGTGGATGGTCTACTGCAGATAAACTTTTAACGATCTTGAGGTCGTTGCATAACCTAAGAAATTGGTCGCTGCTGAACTGTGTCCCATTATTTGTCAACACGAACTTCTCAATCTTCGTTATGGAGATTTCTGTCAACTCCTTTACTTCTGTCCACTCAGTGAAATAGTCAACTACGAACACGGCGTGTTTGCACCTTCCACGAGCTGTTGGCAAAGGCCCGATCAAATCCATTCCCCATATTGCAAAGGGTCATGGGCTTATCATTTGCTTGAAATAGGCTGGTGGAGCTCGTGGAACTTGGGCAAACCTCTAACACTTATCACACCTTTTTACTAAATCGATAGCGTCCTGTCTCATAGTAGGCTAATAAAAACCTTGACGGAGTGCCTTTTGTGCTAGAGATAGCCCCCCAACGTGATTTCCACAATGGCCTTCATGTATCTATCTTATCACTGTTTCGCACTTTGGGCCATCAATGCATCCTAAAAGTGGAGTTAAGAACCCCTTCTTGTATAACACATCATCATAAATGCAATATCTGGCTGCTCTAGCTCGCAGACGCCATGCTTCTAGCTTGTTACTTGGCAGTTTTCCATCTTGTAGGTATCTCAGAATTTGACCCATCCAAGAATTGGGTTGCATAGTTATGGCCATCATCACATTTTTCTCTTCTGTACTCGGAGCTGGTAGGAATTCTACTGGGATTGTTCCTAAAAAGTCTGCATCTTATGTGGTCACAAGGCGTGCTAATGCATCTGCATGCGAGTTCTAAGCTCATGGGATTTGCTTTACCTCGTACCTCTGAAACACACCTAACAACTCATGAGCTTTCTGGAGGCAAAGGGTCATCTTTGGTCCCTTAGTCTGATATTCTCCCAGTATGTGACAGACAACGAGCTATGAGTCGCTGAAGATTTTTAGCCATTCAGCTCGTATTTCCTTAGCCAAACGTAAACCTGCGAGCACCGCTTCATATTCAACCTCGTTGTTTGTAGCCTGAAAACCAAATTTTAAAGCACAAAGGATCTTGCGGCGTTCAAGACTAATTAGAAGAATCCCAGCTCCAGCCCTCTGCTCACTGGATGATCCATCAACATAAAGCTCCCAAGTTGGACCTTCAGAAGATTCAGTCTCATCATCCATAGGTCCTATAAACTCTGCAATGAAGTCTACCAGAGCTTGAGCTTTAATAGTTGTCCTTGGCTTTAAACTGAATGTCGAACTGTACGAGCTCCACTACCCATTTCAACAAACGACCTGAGGTGTCCGCTTTTTGTAGAACTTGCTTGAGCGGATACTGGGTGAGGACTTCGATCGTATAAGCTTGAAAGTAAGGTCGCAGCTTCTTTGATGCGATCACCAGGCAATAAGCGAGCTTCTCCATCTGTGAGTACCTTGTTTCAGCATCTTGCAGCCTTTTACTTACATAATATACTGGAAGTTGTGTCTTTTCTTCTTCCCTCACCAGCGCAGCACTTAAAGCTTGCTGAGACACTCCTAAGTACAAAATCAGCTTTTCTCCCTCCTTAGGCTTAGAAAGGAGTGGAGCTCCCCCCATATATTCTTTTAGCTGTTGGAAGGCTACTTCACACTGCTCAGTCCATTCAAAGCTTTTTGCCTTCTTCAAAATGTCAAAGAATGGGATGCATTTATCCGTGGCTTTCGAAATGAACCTACTTAGTGCCGCGACCTGACCATTAAGGCTTTGCACATCTTTTACTCTAGTAGGCGACCTCATGTCGATCAATGCTTTGATCTTCTTAGGGTTGGCTTCAATACCTCTACTATTGACCATAAAACCCAGAAACTTCTTAGAAGTTACTCTAAATGCACACTTGTGCGGATTCAATTTCATCTGATAGCTCCTCAGAATCTGAAACATTTCCCTCAGGTTGCGTACATGGTCACCTACCTACTTGGACTTTACTAACATATCGTCGACGTAAACCTCCATGGTCTTCCCGATCTGTTCTTCAAACATCATGTTCACCAAGCATTGGTAGGTCGCTCCAGCTTTCTTCAAACCGAATGGCATCACCTTGTAACAATATAGGCCGCGATCAGTTATGAACGAGATGTGCTCTTCATCCTCAGGATTAATGGGAATTTGATTATAGCCCGAGTATGCATCCATGAAGCTCAGGAGCTCGTGGCCAGCAGTAGCATCCACGAGTTGATCTATCCTCGACAAGGGGAAACTATCTTTAGGGCACGTCTTGTTCATATCAGTGAAGTCGATGCGAGTTCTCCACTTCATGTTCTTTTTCTTCACTAGTACAGGATTGGTGACCCAGGTCGGGTAGTAAGCTTCTCTGATGAACTTGTTAGCCAATAGCTTGTCTACCTCCTCTTTCAGTGCTAAGTAGTGTTCCCCTATCATTGCCCTTCTCTTCTGATGAATTGGCTTGAAGTGAGGATCAATATTTAACTTGTGAGACATTACTTTTGTATCTATCCCCACCGTATCCTCATGGTTCCATGCGAATACATCCAAGTTCGCCTTCAGGAAATCAATGAGCTGAGTTTTCAATTCTGGAGCTAAACCTCTCCCCAGCTTCAAGCACCTCTTTGGATCTGCCTCGCTGACTTGTACATCTTCCAACTCTTCGACTGGCCCTGTGACTCAGTCTGCATCTACCTCGTGAGGGTCCAGGTCGTGACTGACCCCTTTCTCAATAATAGCTCGTGGCTCTCCTCTTGAGACCACGTTCACATTCTTTCCTCTTATGCTCATCTTGACAGCATCTTCATAACATCTTCTAGCCAAGTGTTGTTCCCCCTGAACGCAACCAATGCCATTAGGGGTTGGAAATTTTACTGTGAGGGTCCTAGTTAAAGTAACCACATCCAACTCATTCATAGCAGGTCTTCCTAGGACCACGTTGTATGTTGATAGGCAGTCAATTATCAGAAAATCTGCCAATACAGTAGCTTGGCGACCTGCTTTGCCAAGAGTAAGCGGTAACTTGATCTGGCCCACTGGTACAACAGTAACTCTAGTGAAACCGAATAGAGGCTCTGGGGATGGTTTCAATTACTCTGCTCTTAACCCCATCTCCTCAAAACAGTTCTTGTACATCATATTCACCAAGCTCCTAATATCTATCATGATGCGTCGTACTTCCATGTTACTGATCTTGGCTCGAATAACCAACGTATCATTATGAGGCCAGACCACACCTCTAGCATCCTTTCGAGTAAAAACAATCTCATCTGAGGTAGTATTTGGCTTTCTTGGTAGGTCCCTCTGACCCACTGACTTGAAAGGTATGATTTGCCTCTCGGACGTACCTCTCATGCAACCTGTTTAAAGCACCTGCGATATGAGGGCCACCATAGATTGTAAAAATAGTTCTTACCGCAGGCTCATGCTCTGGTTCCGGAGCTCGCTGGGGTTGTTGTTGTGCTGGCTACTGAGGTCGTTCTTGATGAGGTCGCGAGTCAGCAGGTCTTGCCACATAATCTCTCAAGCAACCTCTCCTGATCAATTTCTTAATGACGTCCTTTAATGCCCAACAATCTGAAGTATTGTGCTCGACCTCATTATGATAGGCATAAAACTTACTCCTGTCTCTCTGATGAACAGGGGCTCTTAAAGGGCAAGGCTTTCCAAAGTCTTCCCTGTTCATTTCTACTGCGAAAATCCTATCCGGTGATTCCGTAAGGACGCTGTATCATTCATGGCGACCTAAACGCTGTGATTGCTTATTCCTTGACTCTCTTTTCGCCCTTTAGGCAATCTGATTACTTGAGCCATTGTTTCTACATTCTTCATTCCTGCCATTGTTTCTCCTCTTAGGCTGGCTAGAACTGCCCGCTTCATTTCTCGGATTTTGCTTCTTTGGGCCGAAGGTCTCTTCTCACCTAATCTCCTTTGTAGCTCGCTCGTAGAACTCTCCCAGATCTTTCATTGGGATTTGTAAATGCTTTCGTATAGTTTCCCATCCTTTCGCAGCCCAGTTGAGATCGCTGTCAATATGCTCTCATCTGACGGATTCTCAACATTGGTGACCTCGCGTCTAAACCTAGTGATATATTCTTTCAACGACTTACCTTGACGCTGGAAGATTGTAGCTAAGTGGCAGGATGGAGCGAGCTGCCTTTTTAGTGCCCTGTACTGATCAACGAACTTCTGCTGGCATTCCTCCCAACTACCAATACTGTGAATTGGGAGATTCCTGAACCATGTCCTTGGAATGTCCCCAAAAGTAGCCGGGAATACACAGCACTTCACCATAGGATTACCTGTTTGTAGGTCCATCTGAACGTTGAAGGTGTCAAGATAGTTATAGGGGTCACTATCCTCATTGTACTGTTGGATATTTGGCATCTCGAACCTCGGGAGAAGAGGTCGCGTCTCAATTTCCCTTGTAAATGGGGTCCTTTCTCCATAACGCCCACGTTGCTCTGGGGCTCTAGGTCGTGCTTCCAACTGTTGGACCCTCTGGAGAAGTTCCTCTACTTGTGGATCTCAGAGTTCGTATCTCCTCCTGTGGTCGTGTCTTGGGGAAGGATGCTATGGGTCATACCTCTCGTGCTCTTCAAGCCAGCCCCCAGGCTGATGAGACCCCGCATGTCGCCCATTCACCTCATCAACATTACGAGCTACAGCTTTGACTCTATCGTGCCCAACCTTTGCTCGTTGGCGTCCTTCACCATGGCACAACCTTACGACAAGGCTAGCTAGGCGAGCGACCTCTCTTTCTTCACGTATTGGAGGAACGAGCTAAACCTGCAGGTCACGGGACTTCCTCCGCTAGCCTTTCGGGTACCTGCATCGCTTTAAGCTGCTAGGGCACATGCCTTGGCGCTTAAACCTTCGCCCTAGGTACATTCTGTACCTGAGCCTGCACCAACATATTGATGGCCTCTGTGAACTGTCTGACCATATTCTCCAACATCTTTTGCCTCTGATACCACACCTGTTGCCCATTTACTACTGGGGCGATTGGAACTGGTTGACGTGGAGGCAAAGGCGGTATGCTTACTTCAGCACCGACTACCTGATCATACGACGTTCGTGCTACATGCGTGGGTGCGCCTTCCACCTGCTGTGCATCATGTTGACAGTGACTGGGCTGGCTCTCTGCCTGGTCAGCCTGTGAACCCACATATTTGGTTTGTCTGGTTCTTACCATGTTGTCAGAATTGAGATGTAAAAAATTATAGTTTTGGCCCTCCTTCTATCGCCAAAATGTCAATGTTGAAATTCAGTCGACGGGTATTTAATGTCCAATACCTGCAATCAATGTAAGAAAATATAGAAATCGAGAAAAAAACAATAAAGAACCAAAAACCAAACAAGAAGACAAAGGATTTTTAACGTGGTTCAGCGAGTGTGCCTACGTTCACGGCTGTCTCTCTTAAATTCTGCAGAACGACAGTATGTTATTCAATGTGTCCTGTTACAATGATTTTAACCCCTATTTATAAAGAAAAAGTTGTTACAGATTAGGAAGCTTGAAAATAGAAAAAATTATGAATTAATTACACTTACTAATCAGTTGGAATAAAATCAGGTAATTGCCCCAAATATCTCAAGATAAGGTTGACTGAATTTGAATTTGAATTAACTTCCATTTCTGGAGAGAGAATCATGATCAGATTAGGTAACTGCCTATTCTGGAAGATACTGTATTAATTACCCTTTGAACGAGCTACTTAACGTCAATGGCGACCTACAACCTCGAGCTAGACCTTCTGAGAAGCGAGCTATGAATAAAGCAAACTATGGAACGAGCTATAACCTGGCTATGGTACAAGCTCATTACTATGAGCTGAGGAGATTACTGGGCGAGCTATGAAGCTCGTTGGGCTTAGAGTTGACACTTGGGCCTTGTCTGATAGGCCTTGATTGGTTTGATTTTATCGGGCTTTCTATTGGGCCTAAGTTGGGCTTTTACCAGCCCATTTGGTGAGTTCGGAAAATACACATAACAACATGGATAAGGAGTGGTTAAAATTTTTAAGGTTAACATTCTAAACTCAATTTATAAGGATATAAGATTTAAACATTCAATATCTTTAACCATGTTTTTTGTCATTTTTTAAATTTTACAGTGTCGAAAGAATATAAAGAGGGAGCTAAAAACTTAGTTGAGACTGCAAACAAACATTCAATAAATACCAATTTCATCCTTTGCCCTTACATAAAATGTTTCAATGAGAAATATCATGACACTAAGATAGTATATGAGCACTTAGTCATTAATGGAATGGATCCTCAATATACTACTTAGTTCATGCATGGAGAACCCTCGAAAACTCCTACACCTATTGAAAATATTTCCAATACATTTAGAATGTATTGTGATGCAAACCTTGATGGTGATGATTATGTTGAACCTAATGTTGAAGTAAGAGACGAAGGCATAAATGTTACTTTAGAAGATGTTTAAACTCCTTTGTATAAAGGTTGCTCCAAATACACAAAATTATTGGCTATTGTATCTTTATATAAACTTAAAGCTACCAATGGTTTGTCCGATAAAGAGTTTGATGAACTTCTGAACATTGTTCGAGACATGTTGCCATCAGATAATATTCTACCGGAGTCATTGTTGACAGGACCCGTTCCCAGACCTTATCTAGGCTCTTATCTAGAGGATCCTGCCAGGCACTTCAACGGACTCATCAAACCCGACTTGTCGGATCGAAGAAATCCGAGAAGCGAACCCTAACTTTCTTAGCCGATTTACTCGTTTAAAACTTAGTAATTTAGTTTTCTTTAAACTTGTTGGGAGTGATAAAATTTTTCGTAATTTCTTTTTAAAATTCATTTCTAAAATATTTGGCAGCATAATGGCTGTATTTTTTATAAAACCAAAATTTACCTGCGAGTAAACAAACACTTCGACTATAATATCAATTTCCTCCCAACTTCTTTATTCACAAATAATATTTATCATCACATTTTCATCACAAATAAACATGAAGTCATGTTGAAATGTACATGTATATATATCATATGTAAAATGCATAATATTTACAAATATGCAATTCTCAAATACAATGGTCATAGTTATCACATAATCTACATCTATATACACAAGAATTCACATCATCACATTCCATAAGTCGCCCACCTATATATATACAACAAAATGACGTCGTCCTGTCGTCCTATGGCAGTGCCCAAGAATACAATAAGTGAGCTACACAACTATCAAACACGTTAGTGCAACACAATCAAATAATATAACATGCTTTAATGTAATAAACTACAATCTTATATATTTTCATTACATTCAAAATTTCAATAGTTTCTTTTAAAATTCCCATGTATATCCTTGGAATGTTCTATCCATCACAGACGATTTTGACTAACGCCAACATGAAGCTAATACGATATCTCAACCACTACGATATAGGATTTACTGCATCGTACGTAGGGTGATAAATCTTATCACTGAGCAACTACAAAGCGGAATTTTATGCATCGCAATTGTAGTGCTAACTCTAGACGACTACGAGCGGAATTCACTGCACCGTTGCGTAGTGCTAACTATCAAATATCTGACTACGTGCGGAATTGTTTACATCGCAACGTAGCGCTATACTTTTGTTATAATTTGGGCGATTACGGACGGAATTTTCTGCGTCGTCACGTAGCGCTAAATCTCATAAACTTCTTAAGCATATACATGGGTTTTTAGAATCAACTTCTCAAGTGCAAAAGTACAAAATTCTCTAGTTTTGAAACTTCTAAAAACTCTCTCATTTCACTCTTTCTAAAGCAACTTAAGATTGATTTCAATTACTTTATGGATTCCATAGGAACCCATATACTCAAACTTTAACTTTAATGTTGAGAAATCATTTTCATTCTCATTTAATACTTATATATAATATTTATTACAAACAACCAATAATTGACATAGAATTGGAAACAATCATAAGTGACGAACCACTTACCTCGAAGTCGAGCCAATCCGCATCAAGAGTCTCGACGAGTCTCTTGGACTTCGCTCACGTGCTCGTCACCTACATGACACTTTCTTATCATTACTAGTGAAAATTTCATAACTCAACTTTACTTTATAATAACATTCTCTAATGACAACTCTTTTACTCTATAATTTCCTAACTTGTTTGTAACTCAACCGAAACTCTCTAACTTTAATTTCTTCACAAAATTTTTAGTTTTAGACCCCTAGGGATACCTCCACACAGTCTGTATAGTTGTTAAAGGCCCGAAACGAAAAAAATCAAATTTTTAAGTTCAAATGACAGCCCATAACAGAATGCATGACAACGCACTGCTCGGGGCTCCATTTTCCATCGTTCTTTTTTCTATGGTTCATTTATCTCACATTTTGGTCACACGTCAAATTTCGTTGAAAAATTCTATCGTTTGCTAGGTCAAATCTTAAAAAAATGCCATTTTTTCAGACATTTTTAGTGCGCATTTTGTGCACTTTTTCGTTTCGGGTTAGCAATGCTAGTTTTTCTTCCATATCTAAGCTTCATTTAACTAATTATGATCAACTAAACTCAATTCATGCAATAAAAATTGTATTCACATAGTCATTTCACTTCTCAAAGCTCTAACGACACTATTTTGCGTATAATTTGCGCAATTTTTATCGGATTTGATCCGTTCCAAAACCTATGATTTTCTATAACTCCTAAGCATCATTTGAGATGTAGAACATCCCCATATAGGTCAGACTTAGTCAGGTTTTCTCTAACTCAAAGTTTGAGCTCGGGATTGCAAAAATTATCAAACTAGCTCTATTAAGCTTCTTTCCTTCCTACATGCTTTCTTATGCTTTTCTAATCCTTTTTCATGTCAAATCTTGAGTTCAAAATCATCTAAACTCAAGGCTATATACTTCTCTTCAAGCCGTTAACACACACAAACATAACTTGGTCATTTAAACATCACAACTCATTCAAACTTTTCATCAACTAGATGGAGTGTGTGAAAACTGATTTTGTTTTCACTTGAATCAAGTCTTTGGTAGCTCATAAATACAACCCTAAGCTACCATTTTCATACAACAACATGTCATCTAAGATCCTACCACAATCACTTAGGTTTTGACACAATTATTTTAGTGCAAACCTCTAACATCACACAACAAAATTCTACACTACAATTTCAGCAACTCTACTGCAATTTTCAGCAAAGGCAAGAAAGAATAAGATGATATCTTACTAGGTTTATGGTTTTGAGAAGTGAGAAGGGCTTGGGAGAGGTCTTAGAGGGAGGGTTTAGAGGTTGGAAGGCAGCTTGAAGGGTCCTCATTCTCTCTTCTCTTCTACTGTCGCATTTCTACTTGTTTCCTGGGTTGGACGGCAGCTTTTGTTCTGCTGTCTTCACGTTTGACTTTCTGCTTCTTCTTCCACAATCAGCAGCTGCTAGTTGCTTCTTCTTCTTCGTGCCTTCTTCTTCTCTTTTTCTGGCCATACACTTCTGCTATGGTCACGGCTGCAACTGCTAGCTTCTTTCTTCCTTCACGCGAGCTGTTCTATTTTTGTTGCAACTACTATCTTTGTCTTCGGTTCTCACAAATTCTTCTTGTCACATGGCTCGATTGCTTCTTATTTGTTGAAAAATTCCACTAAGTGTCATATATATATACTAATGGCACTTCCTTTAATTGCATTCCTTGCATCCATCTCTTCAAATTCACAAAACTCCCTCTTTTATTTGTTTAATTCTCTCTTACACCCTTTCTCTTCTATTCCTTTTATAATATTTGCTTCTAATTGATTGGTTGAACCATCACTAATACTTATTTAATCACTTAGTAATACTTTATTACTTATGGATATTTATGTAATAAAGTTCTAATTTTTGAATTTGTCCACATTGTCAATTATATATATCTCTTATTTGTAAAAACATAATTTTACTCTTAGCTACTTTATTTTCTTTAATACAATTATCGAATAATCCTAACGATTATTAATTCCCAAAATATTCCTGATTTGGATAATCGTTGACTCAATGTATTCTTTGAACTCCATCATCTAGTTCTAATGCTAGAAAGTTATAGATCGAAAATAGAGGTTTACAATTGTATTCAACAAAAAAGTTGTTGAAAGTGTTTGATTTAGGGTATGAGAAAATTCATGCATGCATCAATGATTGTTGTCTATTTAGAAAAGAATTAGAGCATCATGGAGAATGTCCAAAATATGGCACTTGTAGATGGAAAGTAAACGAAGTTACGAAAAAAATTCATAAGGGAGTACCGGCTAAAGTACTTCGATACTTTCCAATTATACAACGGTTTAGGAGAATGTTTACATCAGTTGAAATGGCTAACAACTTGAAATGGCATTCAACCCATACAAGCCAAGATGGAAAGATGCGTCATCCCGTTAATTCTGAAGCTTGGAAGATTATAGATAAGAAATGGCCATCTTTTGCTTCGGAGCCACGTAATTTAAGGTTGGGTTTAGCTACAAATGGATTTAATCCTTATAGCAACCTAAGCACGGCCTACAGTTGTTGGCCAGTGGTGTTAGTTACATACAATCTACCTCTATGGAAGTGTATGTCGAAAGAAAATCTGATGCTCACACTATTGATTCCAAGAAAAAAATAACTAGGGAATGATATTTATGTATATTTGTAGCCACTAATTGAAGATTTGAATGAGTTATGGCACTCGGGAGTACAAGTGTATGATGCATATACTAAGTCCACCTTCAACTTAAAGGCTATTTTAATTTGGACCATAAATGATTTTTCTACTTATGAAAACTTAACGGGATGTTGTGTGAAAGGAGAATATGCTTGTTCTATATATGGGTTGAATGTACATTCACAAAGTTTGAAATATAGTAATAAACATGTGCATATGGGTCATCGGCGATTTCTTCCAAAAAATCATGCTTTTTGAAAGAAGAAATCATAGTTTAATAGGAAATAAGAAATGGATGATCCTCCGGAGTTTCTTCATGGTAAACAAGTTCGACTTGCATGTGCGAAAGTTGAAAATGATTGGGGAAAGCAAGTCAAAGGGAAAAGGAAGAGAAAAGGGCATCCTATATGGAAAAAAAAAAATCAATTTTCTTTGATCTTCTGTATTGGGAGGTAAGATTTTTAATTGAAAAGATAATATAACTTATTCTATTATGTAACTTATTATAGTATATATAACTATGCTAAAAATGTACCATCATCAATTTTTACAGGATATATGCTTGCGTCATAATTTAGATGTGATGCACATTGAAAAAAACATTGGTGAGAGTCTGGTTGGCATTGTTGGACATCAATGGGAAAACCAAGGATGGTGTTAATTCTCGTAGAGATCTAGAAGACATTAGGATTTGGCAAGACCTTCATGTGAAAGTGAATGAAGAGAAATTGTATCCGTCTGAAGCACCATACACTCTATCAAAGGTAGAAAAATAACAATTTTATAAGAGGTTGTTAAATTTAAAGATACCTGACGGATATACTTCAAACATATCTAAATGTATTTTGTTGAATGATTGCAAGATAGTGGGGCTTAAGTCCCATGACTATCATGTTTTGAAGTAACATTTGTTATCGGTGGCAATACGGGGTCTCTTACCTAAGGGGTCAAGAATTACCAACTATCGGTTGTATTCATTTTTAATGCAATCTGCTAAAGAGTGTTAGATAAAGATAAGTTAGATTCATTGGAAGAGGAAGTTACAGTTACTATGTGTATGCTTGAACGATATTTCCCTCATTCTTTCTTTGATATAATGACCCATCTTACAATTCATCTAACAAGAGAAGCTCATTTATGTGGACCGGTTCAATATCGTTGGATATACCCTTTTGAAAGGTTATTCTTACACTATTCTTCACATATGAATTAAGATTAAATTATATCTACATATTTCATTTACTTGTATATATTCATTTTATAGATTTATGAAGATGTTAAAAGAATATGTAAGAAATTGTGCATGACCAAAGGGTTGTATAGTAGAATGTTATTTAGTCAATGAATGCATGTAATTTTGTAGTAGATATGTACCACAAGCAACAAATGTTGGTGAGAAGCATAATAGAAATGAAAATATTGTGTTTCAAAATGTAGTCGAAGGACATCCTACATCTGCACCAATGTTAAAAACATTTTCTGTGGACATGCAACGGATTGCACATATGTATATACTGTTAAATAATGTATTAGTGAAACCATACATTAAGTAAACAGTTTAAATTGAAGCTTAATATAGTGTAACTGTTAATAAAAATTACTAATGTTATACTTATTTGGTCATGTTGTTTTTATTTATATAAATGTTTTATTAGTATGCACCTAGAAGAGCTGCAATGATTAGATCCCAATCTATTAAGTAGACCAACTTTGTTACAAATGACACATAGTAGAGAATTTCCAACGTGGTTCAGAAATAAGGTGAAATCATCACTACCTTATACATTAATAATACAATGTATTTACTTTAGTTTTTTGTCCCTTATAATCTACATTGTCATCTCCTGAAACAGGTCCTCGATGAATCAAATACGATGAATATGCCCTCAACTCTCAAGTTTCTAGCACTTGGCCCAACTATGCAAGTCATATTCTATTCAAGCTATGTTGTGAATGGGAAACGATACTGTATAAAAAGTAGTGAAAAAAGTACACAAGATAATGGTGTTTCCCTTGAAGTAGAAACTGTTTGTAATGAAAGAGACGACACTCGAATTATTAAGAAGATGGTTTACTATAGAATTTTAAGGGAAATACTTTTGTTGGATTTTTTAGCATTTCGGGTTCCATTGTTTAGATGTGACTGGATGGATAGTGCGAGTGATGTTAAAGAAGAAGATGGGTTCACACTAGTTAATTTTAGTCGACGTGGAAATAAATGGGATAAAGATCCTTTCATTTTAGCCCTATAAGCAACACAAGTATTTTATTCTAGGGAAAATGATAACTCTAATTGATATGTTGTCCTTAAAGCACCTCCAAGAGGGTTTCATGATCTAGCACAGTTTGATGAGCATGCTTATATGAAAATTACACCATTAGATGTGTCTAAATTTGACCCTAATGTGGATGACAGTGAGGATTATGCTCAGATAGATTGTGAGAAATTGGTTGTAAACATGTAATGGCAATGAATGATTCTAGTATATTTTCATATTTTATTTGCAATATGTGTGAACATAAATTGTTTGTGTTTATGTTTGTGAGGAGACAGAGTCTCTGAAATGGTTAGATATATTGCGAAATTACTTTGTTAGTTACATTGCAGGTAAACTAAGTTTTTGGTAAGGTCAACAAACAGAGGAAACTCTGTCAAAATTTTTGTGGAAGTGGAATGACTTTATATGTATTAATTTGTATCTTGATGTTATTCTTGTGTTGGCTACTAATATAGGTGATTTCCATGACATTTTTAAATGTCAATTGAAGGAACATCGATTGGTCAGTCTTCCGGTAGCTCAAGTGGAGACAAAAAAAGAAAAGGAAGAGATCCTAACCATTTGGATTATGAGAAAATAGCCAAGGTCAAAGCTATAGGGATACAAATGAATGACGTTGGACAACCAATTAGAGAAAATTCCGTGATCTATAGTTCAGGTTGTGGAGCAATTGTAGCTCAGATGATACATATAACTTATAGTAGCTGAGATAAGATACCATAATCTTTAAGAGATACAGTGTGGGAAAATGTAAAGGTATATAATGGTTTCATTTTTTTATAATATTAATGTTATATATTTAATTTTACAACATATTTTAAATGTATTTAACAAACTTATAACTGCAGTTATAACTTGGTGATGATGATTCCATGAAAGTGCAAACATTAAAATCAATGAATGAGTGTTGGAGACACTATAAAGGTAGAATAACAAAACAAATTAGAGACGTTCCTCTGAGTCCTGATGTGCATAAAAGATATAAAATGCTAAAACTAGCTAATGTCAATGATCAGGATTGGATTGCATTCATCAATCAGCGCTTGTCTCTAGAATTTGCAGTAGTTATGCATTCATATTCTTAAGATGACATAAACACGTACGTTTAATGAATTTTGATTAAGTTTTATAATATTTCAGAATACTAGTAACCATTATAGGGAGTTGTCAAAGAAGAATTGTACTCCACATACATCAAGTCATAAAGGAATGACATGCCTACGAGAAGATTTGGTAAGAGTTTAATCTATTGTCCTAATTATATTATACGTGTATATATTTGTTTTTTGAATCAATATATGTTTTGTATATGAATATCAATGTTAGAGAGCGAAAAAAGTGGCTGCAAATGAAGATCTTAAAGTCGATAGAGTTGACATATGATAGCTAGTCACAAGCACAAAGATGGGAGTGCAGTGAATGAGGAAACGACAGATAAAATTGTATGTTATGTTAATTTGATTAATGGTGTTGTTGATTGTATTACATATGTATAGTTTTTTCAATTAATATTAATATCACGTCACATAATTTTTAGGCACAAAGGGAGTTACTTCATCAATAAACCTAACAATCAATTAGAGATGATGTTGTCACACAAGTTATGGGTAAGGAGCATCGAGGTAGAGTTTGAGGATTGGGTCATGGTGTAACACTATCAATTGTACAAGCATCTGTGGTTGGTAAACAAAGTTTCGCACAATACCAACAATATGTCGATGGTGAGATGGCAACCATGAAACAGACAATTGTTAATTTGACAAACTTACTCATAACTCATTTGTCGAACGTAGATCAAGCTCAAATATTGGCATGTATTCCTCCCACACAGTCGGTAAATGACTCACAACATTTAATTTTATTGGTTATTTCCATTTTCTGGTATTTAGAATGGATTTTTTTCCAGTTTCCATGTTTTCTATAAGTTAATGTAATAATTTCTAAAAAATTGTTTTAGATGTCTATGTTTTTTACAATTATATATCTTACTTGCATATATATTTAGTGAGAAATATTGTTTTTGTTGGATCGTTTGTGAAAGATTGAAGAAGTTTGATAATTTGCGGAGAAATTAAATTTTTGGTATAGCTTTATACCAAAACTTTGTCGAAATTTCTTTAAAATTGATTGAGTTTATGTGTATAGCTTTATATATAGCGTTTGTTATTGTCAAATAAGGGTACTTATATTGTTTTTCCTCGATATTCATGTTCCCTCACAACAATGCTTTGTATTTTTTTTGTAAACACAATATGTAAAATATCTGCGAAAGTTATATTTTTTTTTTTTCATTTTAGTTTATATAACTATATATGAATATAATCTTTTAAATTTCTTGATATGAGTAAATGTTTAAATTCTTTTGCATACAGTCTATATCTCGGGGCTCGTCAAGCCAAGCTGGTGGATCGAATAGTAATCAATGCAAATTATTTGATTGGATGGGTAGAGGAATAATAGTGGCAAAAGCAGAAATTGATTCAAAGGACCCCTGTGCTAAAGTTCATCATCTTGACCTTGGTCTAGATTATTGGCTGTTTCCATCAAGAAAGTATTGGTTAGTATTTCACTACCTCGACCTACCAACGAGCTACTAACTCTTAAAGACGCATTAAATACATTTATTGCTTGGCCAATAAAATATATTGTACTTTAGATTATGTACTGAGTATTTATTATATAACTTTTTGTAATGTACGTATAATGTTAGATTATATAAATTTAATGTTAGATTATGTACTGAGTATTTACGTATGTTTCCAGTTTTGATGTAATATATTAAATTACAAATCATATATATATTTTTAATTGAAAGCTTTTCCATATCAAGCATCTGCCCAGTATGGATAATTAATAAGCCATATTGGGCGATTCGGTATGGTTAATAATTCATTCCGGGCAAAAACCTGATATGGATAAGAATATCCATACTGGGCTACCTAGTATGGATATTTGTCCATACCGACTGGCCCGGTATGGATATTGTGGATAGACCCCTCGGGTCGACCTATTCAATGCAGTATCCATAACGGGTTCGGCGCGATATGGATATTTAATATGGATACTGGGTACCCGCTCGGTATGGATATTAATTTATCCATACCATGAGCAAGCATGCCGGGCTTGCTGTTCGGTATGGATAGGCAACCATACTGGACAGTATCGGCTAATGTTCGGTATGGTTGACCTGTTTTCTTGAAGTGCTAGTACCACAAACAGTACTAGAAAAATAGACCAAGCGCTCGGCACACTAGCCCCCAAGAAGCTAGTGGGGACAAGTTTGAGCAAAAATAGGCTTGTTGGTGGATTTCTTATTATGATTGGATTCTGATTGCTTTGGGAGCAAGGAAAAGTTTTTCCTAAAAGGTTTTATATTAATTTGTGACAATGTAAATTCTTGTCATAAATAGGGTGCTTATTCTTTGTTAATGGGGTACGTCAAGATGTAACAAGATGTTTGGAGAGATGGAACAAGGGAGCTTAGTGTTGAGCTTAGGGCTTGACATACTTGATAATGAATTTAGGATTTCATTGTAATTGAGGATTAGAGTTAAAGAAAGTATACGTGTATAGTTGTACCAACTTTTTACAAAGTGATTTTTTTTTCTTTTATTTTTCAAACGGTCGTGGTTTTCTTGATTTGGGTTTTCCATGTAAATTATTATGTTGTGTAATTGGATTCATCTTTTCTTTGTCTTAAATACATTTTTTTTTAATGGATATTAGGCATGATTTTGCATGTATCCATTGCTCTAAATATCTTTAAACTAATCAAACTTCTTTTAGATTTGCTTGACTATAAAGTAGAATTTATACTAAACTTTGTACCATTTGTTACCATGATTATAGCTTTTCCGGAGCCTTTAATAAGGTCTATAGGACTAGATTACCTTAGATTTGTGCAAGGTTATATCCAAGAAATAATTTTTATTTCAAAAATACTATGTGTAGTTCCACAATTGACAAGACATATATCCCCAACATCCAAGTTGAATTTAGATCGTTCATCCATATTCCTTTTATTAGGAAAAAAAAAAAAGAAAAATAAGTAAATAATATTAATATCTTTATTTATGCAAATATAACCTTAACAAGCAAGCAAAAAAATTCCTTATCCTAACAAAGCAAGAAAAGGAAATTTCAAATAATTTTTCAAATTTTAACACCTAAGATGAGAATAATGCTAAAATATAACAAATAATTTTTCAAATTTTAATTCGTATGAACATGCCCATCACTAATTAAGTGATTAATTTTTCTATCTAGTTGCTCAAAAAAATTAGAGACATCAAGATGATTAATATTAACAAGGTCAAAAATCATATGCAAAATTTACTTAAACTTTTTTCCCTTTTTCTTTCATGGATGCTTGACTAAGGTCAGCTAAATATTTAGATGTGCGGCAAGTATGAGACCAATGTCTAGTCATGCTACATCTATGACAAATATCAACATTTTCAATATGTTTGCTAACTTTATCATGTTTGGCTTCATTCCACTTCTAGGGAATGTTTTTTCTGATTTAGCCGACTTGAAGATCTTTTACCACCACGACCACGAGGATTATGACCATATCCATGCCCATGTTGACATCCAATTCTTTGGTGTGATCGTTGGTCCTTTTTTGAGTTAGCATTTGCTTCTAGCAAAGTTGAGGAACCAGTTGGACATAGCTGATGGTTTTTCAATAATAAGTCATTATTTTATTCTATAACTAAAAGACATGAGATCAGCTGAGAACATTTGGTAAACTAACACTTTCGATATTGCTACTATAGGAGTACATTTGAGACATGAAATGTAGAAAGAGTTTTTTTCTAACAAATCTACATTGGTTAATTTTTCATCATATAATTCAAGCTATGAAGTGATATTAAATAAAGCAATATTATAGTAAGCAATAAACTTGTAATCCTATAGTCTCAAATGGTGCCAATTGCATCAAGCTCTAGTGAGAACAATAGTCTTTTGATGATCATATCAATCTTTCAGATTTTTCTACAAAGTCAACGGTTCTTTCACTGTGAGATATTGAGTTTTCAAACTTTCATGCAAGTAATGATGGATAAAAATTATTGTCGCAGCCTTATCTTGTGCATTTGCTACATTTTTCTCTTTAACAACATCAACCAAATTCGTTGATTGCAAATTCAGCTTAATATCAAGAATCCATGATTGATAATCTTTTTAGTTATATCAAGCATGACAAATTTAGGTTTGGAAGAGTTTGACATCTTCAAGGTGCTAAAACAATAAAAACAATATATAATCAATATTTATTTTGAACAATGATAGAAATAATATAGATTACATTTAATATTAATTTCTCAATTCACATGAACTCAATATGATGTTAAAAAGTATATGAGTTTATAGTCATAAATTGAAAAAATAAATATCAAAAATTGATTTTGGAAGTGATGTTATGAAAAAGAAACAAATAACAATTCGATTATATGTATTTTTCGGACTCACTAAATGGGCTGGTAAAAACCCAACTTAGACCCAATAGAAGGCCCAAAAAAGTCAACCCAATCAAGGCCCATAAGACAAGACCCATATTTCAACTCCAAACCCAGGAAGTTCCATAGCTCACCTAGCAATTTCCTCAGCTCACAGTAATGGGTTCATATCGCAGATAAGTCATAGCTCGTTCTGCAGTTCTTGTACATAGCTCGCTATTCACTGAACAACGAGATCCAGCTCGAGACCGCCATAGACAGCAGCTCACTCAAGAGCGCAATTAATGTAATATCTTCCAAAACAGGCAGTTACCTAGTCCAATCGTGATTCTCTCACGTGACTTCCTCACCAGATATGGAAGCTAATTCAAATTCAAACTTAATCAACATTATCCCGGATTTTATTCGACAGTTTCCTGATTTTATTCAAACATATAAGGAAGTGTAATTAATTCATGATTCTTTTCCTATTTTATTGTTCCCTAATTTGTAACGTCTCTTCCCCTATAAATAGGGGTTAAAATCATTATAACAGAGAGGATTAGAAATTTATAATATACTGTCACTCTACAGAATCTAAGAGAGACAGTCGTGGATGTAAGCTTATTATTGTTGAACCACGTTAAAAACCCCCTTTGTTCTTTCATTTGTCTTTGGTTCTTTAATTGTCTTTTTCTCGATTTCTGTGTTTTCTCACATTGATTGCAGGTATTGGGCATTGAATACTCGTCCACTGAAATTCAACGTCGACATTTTAGAGCTAGAAGGAATGCCCAAACTGCAATCTTTTCCATCTCAATTCGTCGATTTTTGATAATATGGCAAGAACCAAACAAACCAAGTATGTGGGTTCAAGGGCTGACCAGGCAGAGAGCCAGCCCAGTCACCATCAGCATGATGCGTAACAGGTGGAAGGTGCACCCATGCATACCGCAGGAATATCCTATGGTCAAGCATTTAGTGCTACAGCAGGTGTGCCACCCCTGCCTCCTCACCCACCTATTCCGGTAGCCCCAGTAGTTGATGGACAACAGGTGTGGCATGAGAGACAAGAAGCGCTGGAGAATACGATCAGACAGCTCAGAGAGGCCGTCAATATGTTGGTGTAGGCTCAAGTACAGAACATACCTGGGGTTGAGGTTCAAGTGCCAAGGCACGTGCCCCAGCAGCATGAAATGGTACAGATGCCCGAAAGGTCGGCAAGGGAAGTCCCGTGACATGCAGGTTCAGCACGTTTCTCCAATGCGCGTTCTAAAGCTGGACATCCTATCCGTGAAGAAAAGGAGGTCGCTCGCCCAGCTAGCTTGGTGGTAAGATCGAGCCAAGATGGACGCCAACAAGCAGAGGTTGGGCATGATCGAATCAGAGCTACAACTCGGAATGTTGATGAGGCGAATGAGTGACATGCGGGGTCCCATCAACCTGGAGGTTGGCTTGAAGAGCACGAGAGGTATGACCCAGAGCACCCTTCTCCAAGTCGCGACCATATGAGGAGATACGAGCTCCGAGATCCATAAGTAAAGGAGCTCCTCCGGAGGGTCTAGCAGTTGGAAGCGCGACCTAGAGCCTAGGAGTAGTATGGACGTTACGGAGAAAGGACCCCATTTACAAGGGAAATTGAGACACAGCCTCTCCCTCCGAGGTTCAAGATGCCGAATATCCAGCAATACAACGGGGACAGTGACCCCTATGACCATCTTAACGCCTTCAACGTTCAGATGGACCTGTAAACAGGCAATTCTATAATGAAGTGTCGTGTATTCCCAGCTACTTTGGGGGACATTCCAAGGACATGGTTCAGGAATCTCCTAGTTCACAACATTGGTAGTTGGGAGGAATGCCAGCAGAAGTTTGTTGGTTAGTACAGGGCACTGAGAAGGCAGCTCGCTCCATCCTACCACTTAGCTACTATTTTCCAGCGTCAAGGTGAATCTTTAAAGGAGTATATCACCAGGTTTAGACGCAAGGTTGCGAATGTTAAGCATCCATCAAATGAAAGTATACTAACAGCGATTTCAGTTGGGCTGCGAAAGGATGGGAAACTGTACGAAAGCATTTACAAGTCCCCAGTGAAGGATTTGGGAGAGTTCTACGAGCGAGCTGCGAAGGAAATTAGGTGGGAAGAGACCTTCGGCCTGAAGAAGCAAAATCAGAAGAATGAAGCGGGCAGTTCCAACCAGCCAAAGAGGAGAAACAATGGCAGGATCGAAGAAGGTATGAACAGTGGCTCTCACAATCAAATTGCTAAAAGGGCAAGGAGAAAGCCAAGAAACGAATGACCTCAGCGTCTAGGTCGTCATGAAGGATATAGCGTCATGACTGTTTCACCGGATAGGATTTTCGCAGCAGAGAGGAGCAAGGAAGATTTTGGAAGGCCCATTCCTATAAAGGCTCCGGTTCAGCATAGAGATCGAAGCAAGTTTTGTGTCTATCACAATGAAGTCGGGCACAATACTTCAGATTATTGGGCATTGAAGAACGCCATTGAGAAATTGATCAGAAGAGGTCGCTTGAGAGACTATATGGTAAAACCTGTTGACTCGCGACCTCATGAAGAACAACCTCATCAGCAGCCAGTACAACAGCAGCCCCAGCAACCTCCCGAGCCAGAGCATGAGTCTACGGTAAGAACCATTTTTACCATTTATGGTGGCCCCCATATTGCAGGTGATTCTAACAGATCGCATGAGAGATATGTCCGAGAGGCGAATCATACTTTTCAGTTCAACGGGTCGGATGGATCGTTAAAAAAAGCAAAAATGACCTCGGATGAGATCGTGTTCACTGATTAAGATGCTAGAGGGATGATCTGGCCTCATAATGATGCACTGGTTATACGAGCTAAAATCAGCAATATGGAAGTTAGACGCATCATGATTGATACTGGAAGCTCGGTGAACGTGATGTATAGGAGCTGTTTTGACCAGATGGGGCTACAAACAGAACAAATGAGACCGTCCCTAAAGCCTTTATATGGTTTCACTGGAGATGTTGTAGTACCAGTGGGCCAGATTAAGTTGCTATTGACTCTTGGGGAGGTAGGTCGTCATGCAACAACTTTGACAAATTTCTTGATAATTGACTGCCTATCAGCCTATAATGTGGTCTTGGGAAGACCTACCATGAACAAGCTGGATGTCGTTACTTCAACCAGGACCCTCATAGTAAAATTTCCAACCCTTAATGGCATTAGATGCATTCGGGGGGAAGAGCACTTAGCTAAAAGATGTTATAAAGATGCTGTGAAGATGGGCGTGAAAGGAAAGAAAGTGAACGTGGTTTCGAGGGGCGAGCCATGAGCTATGATTGAGAAAGGGGTCAGTCACGACTTGGACCCTCGCGAGGTAGATGCAGACCAAGTCACAAGGTCAGTCGAAGAGTTGGAAGATGTACCAGTCGGTGAGGCAGATCTAGAAAGGTGCCTAAAGCTAGGAAGACGATTAGCTCCAGAACTGAGAACCCAGCTTGTTGACTTCCTGAAGGCGAACTTGGATATGTTTGCATGGAATCACGAGGATATGGTAGGGATAGATCCAAAAGTGATGTCTCACAAGCTGAATATTGATCCCCACTACAAACCAGTTCGCCAGAAGAGCAGGGCAATGATAAGGGAATGTGACTTAGCATTGAAAGAGGAGGTAGACAAGCTACTGGTTAACAAGTTCATCAGAGAAGCTTACTATCCAACTTGGGTCGCCAACCCTGTGCTAGTGAAGAAAAAGAACCGAAAGTGGAGAACTTGCATCGACTTCACTAATCTGAATAAGGCGTGCCCTAAAGACAATTTTCCCTTGCCGAGGATAGATCAGCTCGTGGACGCTACTGCTGGCCACGAGCTCATAAGCTTCATGGATGCATATTCAGAATATAACCAAATCCCAATGAAACCCGAAGACGAAGAGCATACCTCATTTATGATTGATTGGGGGTTATATTGCTACAAGGTGATGCCTTTTGGGTTGAAAAATGTTGGAGCAACCTATCTACGCTTGGTGAACATGATGTTCGAGGAGCAAATTGGAAAGACTATGGAGGTCTATATTGATGATATGTTAGTAAAATCCAACTAAGTAGGTAACCATGTACGCGACCTGGGAGAGATGTTTCAAATTCTGAGGAGCTATCAGATGAAATTGAATCCGCACAAGTGTGCATTTGGAGTAGCTTCTGGGAAGTTCTTAGGCTTCATGGTCAACGGTAGAGGAATTGAAGCAAACCTTGAGAAGATCAAAGCATTGATCGACATGAGATCGCCCACTAGGGTGAAAGATATACAGAGCCTTAACGGCCAGGTCGCGGCGTTGAGCAAGTTCATCTCGAAAGCTACAGATAAGTGCATCCCTTTCTTTGGTATTTTGAAGAAGACCAAAAGTTTCGACTGAACAGAGCAGTGTGACATAGCTTTTCAGCAGTTAAAGGAATACATGGGGCGAGCTCCACTCCTTTCTAAGCCCAAAGAAGGAGAAAAGTTGATTATGTACCTAGGGGTGTCTCAACAAGCTCTAAGTGCTGCGCTAGTGAGGGAAGAAGAAAAGACGCAGCTTCCGATCTACTATATAAGCAAAAGGCTGCAAGATGCTGAAACTAGGTATTCTTAGATGGATGCCATTATGGTGATTTGCACATATCAAACAATACATAATGGATGAGAATAAAATTGAAGCATTGACTAATTTTTTCATATACATACATCACGTTTTCATATATATATTTACCCATATGCTTCAATATATAATTTAAATCATAAAAATTGGTAGTAAAGAATTTCTAATTCTAATTGATTTTAGTATTTAGAACTTCAGGATTGTAAACAATTTAGAAATCTAAAACTTTTGGTTTTAGATGATTATGAAAATTTTAGAACTTTTGGTTCTAAATATTTTGGAAATTTAAAACTTCTGGTTCTAAATAATGTGGAAACTTCAGGTCCCAAAAATATATGCATTCACTCCTTTATTAAAAGAATTATAAGAAAAGATCACATAAAGGCTAAAATTAGAAAATTACTTCAAATAATACTTTATAGCAATAGGATTATTTGAATCAAATAGTGGAAAGAAGATCTTATGAAATAAAGTGTCAATGACATAAAGGCTAGAAGATCTTATTAATGAAATTTGTCATACTAAATTCGTGCTAATAACGTGTTATGAAATAAAGCCTAAAAGCAAAGGTTTTAAAATGCAAACCAAATAATAGATAAAAGAAAAATACATGAGAAGGGATGAATAATTTTCTTACTTTCTTGTTCACTTTTCAAAAGGTATCTCAATACACACCCATGCACCCTCTATTTATAAGTTACGAATTATAAATAGAGGCATGGGGGAACACACAAATTATACAGGATAATAAGGCACTATTAAGGAGATCGTTATTTGGGAGATAATGATAGGATAGCAAAGGGTGGTATTCATTAATTTACAACAATATATATATAAATATATATAATACAGTTCAACTGCTATCAAATTGCTCTAGCAGTTGAATGCTTGTATCCAAACACAATTTGGATATTGGGTTTGGTCCACGTCATCTTGGGTGAACACACAGAACCCATGACCCAATAACCCAATAACTCTCATTTGGGCCATTCTGAGCAGGCTGATTAAATATTGAACAAAATCTAATGAACATTAGTTATCATATATAATAACAAGTCTTATATTCATAAAGTAAGAGGTGAATTAAAATAACCATAATTAAAATAGATGAGTAAACTTTAATGGTTGATGCATCATTTAACAGTTACTTCTCTCCGTATAAAACATTACCATTCCTTTTATAAGTATGTTATTTAAAATGTAATAATGGATAATGTTAATCCATGGCTTCAAGAAGAAAATTGGAATAAAGATCTAATGCAATCAATAAATTCATTCATCCATTTCTTTATCAATCTTTTACTCTTGCTTTTTTTTTTTCGTTAATTATTTATGATTATTAATTAACCTGTTCTCTTAGGGTACAAAGTAACACTTCCCTTTCTAAAATAATGCACTCTTAATACAAAATTACGAATTTTTCTATACATCATACAAGCATCTTATTCAATATTTTCGTGCTTTTCATTCATACAAGTAATGATAACGTGTTATTTAAATAGTGACTAAGATCATTTTAGAAAAGTAAACATAAATATGCATTGACTTGCGGAGAATAATGCACCAAAAAAACCAGGACATTGTTTGGAATTTGACTCTCTGTTTTTTGTCTCGCTGTTGACTTGTCGGGCTGTATAGTTAACATACATTGAATTTTCAAAAAAAGAAAAGAAAAGAAAAGAAAAACATATTATTTGTTTTCTAAATTAAAGTATTTCAGTTTTCTTTTAAAATATCTTTAGTAATTTTCGTTTCTGTTTCTTTTCCAAAGCGAAATTGATTTATGACCCACAAGAAAGCTGGAGAAATGTCTTAGACGAAAAAGTTAAGTATTTCAGTTTTCTTTTAAAATATTTTTTGTACTTTTCTGTTTATTTTTCAAAGTGAAATTGATTTATGGCCCGCAAGAAAGATGGAGAAATGTCTTAGGATAAATTTAAACAACGAAAATGGCCTACAAGAAAGCCATCTTGGAGGTTGATAGTTTAAGTGTGGTCAATTTCATCATTGAATGTGTTGATTGTAGGAATGCTAATGTTAGTATGGCGTATGATATCCGTCATACGTTTGATCATGACTAGAAAATCCATATCCGACATATTTATAGTAAAGGAAATTGGTATACAGAAGCTTTGGCGAATTTTGTGATGGTTTTCTCTATTGGTTTGCATCTTTTTCATCCTCCTCCTACTGGTATTCATCATATTTTATTTGAAGATGCTGTAGGTGAGTTTTACTAGACTATGTACGATTTGAGTTTGGGCATTTTGCTCCATTCTTTTATCCAAAATATGCTGTCCAGAGAGTTTTCCATAGGATCAATATTTGTGAAAAAATTTTAGTCAATGCTTATCGCCATTGTGATTGAATTTAGCTTTTCTCAACCAATGAACCAACCATATTCACAACACAATATCACAAGATAAATCCTGATAAAATACATTAACGTTGGATTACTGTCTAACTAGTCGTAAAGTTATGTTGATATAAATTTATAAGACCGAAAAACTTTGACACAAACACAAGCAAAGGACAAAAGTGTTTTGGGAGTTTTCATGGGATTAGTATGTTGAGAAAACTAAAATAATTACATTCTATTATGCATTTCATGGGACCAATTGGAGAGAAAAGTGATTACTGAAGTTTCGATTTCTTTTGGAGAGAAACGAAAAAGGGATGTTTGTGTCTCTGAATTAAGTCTTATTCTATCATAAGTTGATGAAACTTGGGCAACATTAACTAGAGAAAGACTTAATCAACTTGACTCAATCTCTTATCCTAAGGTCTTGTTTGGTATGCGAGATTGAATAGGGTAGGATAAGACATGATTGAATAGGTTGGAATGAGATATAATTGGATAAGTTTAAATTAATACTATACTATTTTTGGTATAATTATGATTAGATTAGATTAGATTTAACTAAATTAATTTAATATTTGTATAAATTAAATTTTAAATAAAAATATAATAAATTAATCCTTAATATATTTAAAATAAATTATTGGGGAATTCAATTAGGATCAACTATCATACGAAGCAAATGCTTAATAAGAGATCCAATTGACAATTCAAGCCATTTTTGTAGCAAAAAATGGCTAGAATGACATCTAGATATTTTGTTGAGCATTTGGTTCGCACGATAGTTGACCATAGCTAAATTCCACAACATAAACAAAAAATAAAATGTAAAAGTTAAATAATTTGATAAACTTTAAATATATAAACTTTATAAAATTATTAAATAAATTTATAATTATTAAATATATTTAATATTATAATGAATTATTATATTTTTTTAAAAATAAAATTAACTTTAAAAAAAGAAATAAAGAAATACCGCATTAGTGGGATTTCTTTGGTGGGGCCCAAAACAAAAAATAGAATACTTGTAAGATTTTTATATCGTTCAAAAATTCCCTAGTCACGTCACTTGGTTGTTGGCGCTGTTAGTAGGCACCAGCAACCCTCATGCCTCCCTTTGTAAGAGGCATGGGTTCGACACCCCTATAAAATCCAAATGTGTGTGTGTTTATATATATAATAATATAATATGTAATATAATATAATATTTATATAATAATAATCATAATAATTATAGTCTCTCACTATTTATGTGGGTTGATCTCCTACTTTCGTGTGGGTCTCCCTCTACCTCTGTATGCGTGGGGGTCTTCTCCTATCTCCGTGTGGGTTGATCCCTTCCAATTGTGAGTAGTTTCCCGGGCCGTGTTACTAGCGTCCTACCCTAGTTGGTCCTAGTAGTGTTCTAGATCTATCCCAAACACTGTTCTTGTACTGAAAAAAAAAATTCCCTAGTCACATGGAAACATATTAGCACTTTTTCCGCTTATCCGCTTACATGCACAGAAACATAGATAGAATAATGAAAGCTCTCGGATACAATAAAAACACTTCTAATTAACTTCAAACACCTTATTAAGCTATAAACATAAAATTTTCTTTCGTATCGCTTCTAATTAATTGAAAGGAAAATTCTTGGGCCACTGAGCTCAAACACCAGAATTCTGACTTCAGGTTTCACACTCCAACAATTTAACATTTTCCAATGAAGGGAAACAGTTTTTTGGTGTTTTTTCATCATATAATATCAGGCCATGGAAGACCTTGACTCACTGTGCATAAGCCTTTATGATGATAGAGTGTCACACGTATCACAAAAGTTTATACTTACATTAATTGGTGTCAAATGATCAACTGATAGAATTTTAACATTTTCAAAACAGCTAAAAGACCAAATCATGAACCAATTGAAAATCGAGTAATTAGTGTGACAGATTTTGAGTGCTAGAAACTAGCACGTAGTAGAAAAATCAACGCAGTTATAATGGACCAAGTGAATATCCCCTTTTAATACTCTATTAAGTATGAATACCCCGTTTTAATACTCTGATATTATAAGTATCATGTTTTTACTTAAAAAAAAAAAAAAATTATCGCGTTTCGTATATACTTTGATTGGGCCTATGCCTTAGAGCTCTTTATACGTACGTGTGTTTCGAGTAGATGAACTTGAAGTCCTAATTTAATTCACCAAAACCACTGAATGGAAGTGGGGATATTAAATTGTTAATAATTAGACATCAATATTAGTCTTTATTAAATTTTGTCTATAATAGGTGAAAACAAAAGGCTTACGACTCTGCCATAAAGCGTTAATTTATACACGTGTTTTAGCGAAGAAGCACTCAAGATTGGTTTATATAAACCCCCATAGCTTGCTCAAGTTTGTATCTCCAAAATCAATAATCAAAAGAAACTTAAAAATGGTGATGGCCTCCACGTCCGCAGCTTGCAGAGTAATGGTGGTCATACTGGCTACTCTGTTTGTATGCAATAGTGCATCTGAATTGGAAAAAGAAGCTCTTGTTAACAGCGGTTGGTGGAATTCTGATGTAATTAGCAGCAACGATTCGAATCATTGCAAGTGGACTGGTATTACTTGCAATAAAGAAGAAAGCGTCTACTGGATATCCTTGGATGAAAATAAAATTGGAAGAGAGCTTGGAAAATTCAACTTCGCTTGTTTTCCGAACTTGGAACATTTTAGCGTTCATTATTGTAATCTGTATGGAAGTATTCCCTCAGAGATTGGTGCCTTTCAAAACTCCGATTCCTTGACCTAAGCGTAAATAGTATTGCAGGTGAGAAACATTTCAATGCTTATTCAAATTATTGCTTTATATTTTGACTGACACTTATACTATATGCAGGACCTATCCCTCAAGAAATCGGGAACATGACGAATCTGGCTACATTATATTTGTGGGATAACAAACTCGATGGATCTATTCCTTTGACGTTGTTTCATTTGACAAAGTTGACAGTCTTCAACGTCTACAATAACCAACTCACTGGTCTACTACCTCGGGAAGTTGGGAAACTTGAGAGTTTAATCTTTCTTTCCGTGGGTAAAAACAACTTAGTTGGATCTATTCCTTCAACTCTTGTCCACTTATCCAACTTGACTAGGTTATATCTTTATTCCAACCAATTCAATGGCACCATTCCTCCAGAAATAGGGAGCAATAAAATTCTAGTAATTCTGGATCTCTCACATAACAACATACACAGCAACATTCCACATGAGCTTACCCAGTTAAACCATCTTGAATATCTCAACCTTTCCACAAACAAACTTTTCGGCCAAATACCATCTACAATGAGAAGATTTGTCAACCTCACAGTTTTAGACCTCTCTAGTAATAACCTTAGCAGTCTCATTCCAACCAAGTTAAGGAATTGCTTAAAATTAGAAACCTTGAACTTGAGCAATAACGTATTAAGTGGGCGCATTCCATTAGAGATTGGCAACCTTAGTTGAACACTGTGCCATCTCGATTTAGGATATAATCTTATTGATGGATAAATACCTTCCCAACTTGGAGAAATGTCATTTTTGAGGTACTTAAATCTCTCACACAATAAACTTGGTGGTATTGTTCCTCAATCCCTTAGTATGATCACTGACTTAAATCTATCATATAATAACTTGGAAATACCGATTTCAATGCAATGTAAATACCCAAGAAAGATTTTCATAGGCAATAAGAATTTACTTAGTGATCAGGTTAATAGATTGTAGCTTGCATACCACGTCATACAAACAATGGCTTGAAGAAGATGATCCACTTTATTAAATTTCTTCTTCCCGTGGCAATATTTCTTATATCCTTAATTTGTGTGCTTTTGTTTTTCCACAATCATAAGAAAAAAAGTGTTGATCACAAAACAAGGTCAACCAGAAGTGGAGATCATGTGTTCTCTATATGGAATTACGATGGTAGAATTGTATATGAAGATGTAATAAAAGCCACGGAAGATTTCAATATCAAGTTTTGTATTGGAACAGGAGGCTATGGTAGCATATACAAAGTGCAGCTGCCCAATGGTGAGTTGTTTGCTTTGAAGAAGCTTCACTCTTGGGAAAGTGAGGATCCAATTTTTAGAAAGAGCTTCCAAAATGAAATTCGTATACTATCAGAAATACAACGTCGAAACATTGTAAAGCTTTATGGGTTTTGTTTGCATCATAAAAGCATGTTCTTGGTTTACGAGTATATTGAAAGGGGAAGCTTGTTTTGTGTTCTATGCAATGATGATGAAGCAGTTGAATTGGACTGGACAAAAAGGGTGAATGTTATCAAGGGTGTGGCTTATGGTTTGTCTTACTTACATCATAATTGTACACCCTCAATTGTTCATCACGGCATATCTAGCAATAACATCCTACTAAACTCACAATTTGAGGCTTTTGTTGCTGACTTTGGTATAGCTAGACTTGTACATTCTCACTCATCTTCAAATAATACTGCACTAGCTGGTACTTATGGATACATTGCTCCAGGTAAACCCCATAAATCATTTTCATGTTTCTTAATTAATATTTGATTTCTCAATCTAAAGGTTTCTATGTCTTTTGTAGAACTTGCCTACACTTTACTTGTTATAAAGAAATGTGATGTCTATAATTTTGGAGTGATAGCACTGGAAATATTAATGGGAAGGCATCCTAGTGAACTACTATCATTCTCCTCCTCCTCCTCATCATCATCATATGATGCAAAAATGAAATTGATTGATTTGTTAGATAAACGTCTCTTGCCTCCAGTTGACCAAACGGTAGTGCGGGATATACTTTTTGCTGTAGCTATTGCATTTGCATGCTTGCATACTAAGCCAAACTTACGGCCAACAATGCAATATGTGTCTCAACAATTTCTTACTTGGAGCATACCAATTGATACAAAATCATTTCAAGAAATTTCTATCTCTCAACTCCAAAACCAAGAAATGCTTTTGATTGAGGAATGTGATGATGTGTAATTAATAATGGAGTAGATGTTACAATCAAAGCATGTATTTTGTTTTTCTATGTGGTTAATTTATTGAGCAAAAGCTTTTTTCTTTTCTTTTTCTTTTTCTTTTTTTTTTTTTTTTTTTTTTTGGCTTTGTAACCTTTTCTTGTGTTTATTATCTAATAAGTTAGATCATGGCCTATTTCAGAAAAATTAATATGAAAATTATAAATTAAGTTTTTTAGTACTATTAGTTCATATGTGAATTTTTTCTTTTTGTGTGAATCAATTTTAGTTTGTAAGCGAACTATTAGTCAGATAATCCAAGGAGTTCTATGGTAAGTTTTTTGGATTTCAAAAAGGCATCGATTTTGAATCCTTCAACCATGATAGGAAACGAGTCAATAAAACACAGCATAAATCAAATTTACAAAACAAGAAAACACGTGGTAAGTGTGAAATATGATAAAAACACTCAATTCAGAATTTTTGGTATTAGTTTCAAAACTCATTTCTTGGAAAAAAAAAAAAAAAAAAAAAATCTCCTTTAAATATGTAACTTTTCTCAAAGTGTGGGATCCTAATTTTCCTCAAAGTTCAAGATGTGTTATATCTCAAATCTACATCTAAGTTACATTATTTTTTTTTTCCTTCTGCATTTCCCAATTCAATGGCAAAATGAGCGTTAGACAGCGAAGCTACTTAATAAGTAATTTAAATTAAAAATGCTTATATAATTAATTAATCAATTTCAAATAAGGAATTTCGATAAAAGAAATACTTTTACGATTGAATTAATTACAAGAGACATGAACAGCCATCATTTTTAAGAATTAAAAGCAGCAAAACAAATAAAATCATGATTCACTAATTAATTAATTAATTAATTATTGAAGGATTACCCATGATTGGGTGATGTATATGTGTCTATCTTTATGGTTTTCATATATGCAATTATGGTCCTTTTCCTTGACAAAATAGTAGTCAAAACCAATCAAGTGTCTATATATATATATATATATATATATATATATGTGGAGAACTTTAGATGCAATTATGGTTCCTTTTCCGGAAAAAAAAAGTACTAAGAACCAATCTAGATACAATCGTTTATTTTGGAATTCTTGGGCTGAAGTGAACCGACAAAGATGTATTCACCCATTTCATTTTGTTATATATCATATTTTTAGTTAATTTTTGTTACCATTAGATGCAATATTTGTATAGGGATGTATTGGTAATTAGACCAAGCTGATACGTTTTAGGATCGACAAACTTTAATTGATATGAAAGTAGTCAAATTGAAATTTGTTTTGGATGAGTAGATATATACCATTGAAAAGCTTAGCTCAAAATGTATCCAGTACCACAAATTGACAGGCCTTGTCCTCACTCGGCAACTCTACGGTGATCTTTCAGTCGAGATTTGCTCCAGTTGAAAGGTCTCCTTGAAGTTAAGTCGTTCATTTTATTGAAAATCTTTTATCACTTTTTAGAAATTTCTTTTCTAAAGGAAAGGGATGGAAACTTTTTAGTGTACATTTGCAAAACAGAGTTATTAAAAATTTTGACAGCACCATGGCTATTTTTCTTAAAAATCCAGCCTGCAAAAATTTGTAGAAAATTTGTACACTTCTATAGCAACCCACTAGTATGGAAATAATGGGGAAATATTATTTATATACCTGAAATGTAAATGTCATTAAACATATTTACATATCATGCTCAAGTATATTTGCACAGTTTCCAAAATTAGATTTGATTTCATACAAATGTATTTATACAAATTTTCAAAAGCATTTATGACAAGTATACATAAACACAATAGCACATGAGTAAATCCGTCTACTCTTGGGTCTAAGTCTCTGCAACTGAAACACTTGTACCTACACCTACCTTCAGAGAGGTTTTGTTCATAAAACATAAAAATAATGGGTGAGCTAAATGAGCTCAATGAGTATCATACATTTCTATTCAAACTTTACTTTCGAAAATAAGCCTCCCTAAAACTTTAAAAACATTTCATAAATGTTTTAATGATACAGAACTAAAATAGGTTTTTTGAAAATCATGTCTGAACTAAATGCATGAATAAACATTTATTATCAATATAAGTCATGCATCGTAAAATTGAAATTCAATAATATATTGAAAAACAAACTTTTTGATTTCAGAAAAACTATTTTGAAACGCTTTTCATATATGAAATATATACAATAGAATTTTGTATGATTTTGCTTTTATATTGTAAATCATAAATAGTGGTAACAATACAATTTTTGGAAAATCTTTGAGTGAAATAAACCAACCACTAACGGCTCATACCACATGGTACTCTAAGTATACGGCAAAGTGGAATTTATCATCGCTCGGAGCGGCATTTACCATCACTCAAGCCATCTATTTGGTAATTACATAACGGAATTTACCATTGCTAAAAGCTAGCTAATAATATACCTTGAACATGCAGAAGGCAACACACTAGACTGAACTGACTGACACACTCCCTCTCGTTGTTAGTGACAAATGCCTCTGACACTACCATGCACGCTTAGGGTACTCAATCGTTAATATCTGAGATACCTATAAGGCATATCATAGGCTCACAAAACATGTTTCTTTTTATCATATAATTCATATTTCGTGCAAAATTTCCAAAATCCATACAGAAGGTTTTAATATTGAATTTATTTACTATAAAAATCAACTTTCAATCTTTCAAAGCATGAATTTTAATTTAACATATAAAATCATTATGAATAGAAATATTCTCGTATTAAAATATTGTGAAAGGACACTAATATATTCTTAACTCACGATAAAGCAAAATTAAGAGTTTCCCTTGCCTCCACTCTATCTACACATTTTCACATTCTACTTTTAGGCCACTTCACGACCAAACTTATTTGCACATATTTCTATTCAAAATTCTTAATTTTCATGTAAAACACTTTAAATGGAGTCTAAATTCACACCAACACATTAAATGCATTTTTGAGTTATCCTAACTCATATTGACCGAACCTTGACCACACTTTTACACCATCAATCTCATTTAATTTTCTATCATAATTATGCTCAAACACATATAAAAGGGTGTCAAATCAAATCAAATTCATAAAACTCACACTTGTGCAATAAAACAAAGTTTAGCTATGAGGTGTGTCCTATGACATCCACATGACCTGTAAAATCATCCAAAACATCAAAAAAAAAAAAAAAAAAAAAAAAACAATTGTCTATCACTTTATAGTACTATGGTTGAAACATAACAAGTGAAAATACCATATTTTAACATTATAACTTGGCATTTTAGCACATTTACATGTATGAAAATTACTCAAATACGTTAAACTCAATTTGAACCATTTCAATCCTTCTTGTCTGTGAATCACCTCTAACACAACACCAACATTCTTTCAAGTTTTACACTTAAATTTATATTAAAATCACAACAAATTCATGGCAAGGCAACCATTGTCCTAAATAACATCATCTTAAATTTAAATCAAAAAGTCAACTTCACTAATAAGCTTACCAATTGCTCTTGAACCCCAAGTCTTGTTTTCCCACAAATTTGAGGTTTGAAAACTCTAGATCTATACATAAAAATCACAATTAACTCATTAAAGACCATTAATCTAAAGATTTACACAAACTAGTTATGGAAACTTGAATCTTACTACTTGAAATCAGCATGCAATTGATGGATTTCACTCTTAGGCTTCTACACACCTTTTGCATGTGTTGAAAACTACTCAAAATGATCTTAAAATCATCAACTGCAGCTACTATCCTTGGTTTTTCCTCTTGGCTAAAACCTCCTCTTCCTCTCAAATGAATTGCCTTTTGTTTTTCCATTTGACTTCCACTTTATATAGTTCTTAGTTGCTCTAATAAATGCCCCCAAATTAAGTTCAAATCCACAAGTTTTTCATTAGTTTAATTTGGAGGCTTTTGATTGGTTAAAATATAAAAGTCATTTCAATTTTATCTAAATTTCATTCCAATGCAACTAAATGCTAACTAGTTTGTCTTTTAACTCCACTTGTCATCATTTGCCATGCTTATTTCCACTTCACACGCCACATGTCACACTTTCATGCTTTTTCATGCTTTCTTTCCCACTTGTCATGCCATACACATGCATTCTCTCATATTTTCAATTTCCTAAAATATCCTTATACATGTCTTTTCCAATTCAATATAATCATGCTCTTTTTGATAATTTCTTTGGCATGAATTGTATTTTAAAACTTAGTCAATCACCATACCAAGTCTTATATGTAAAATTATTTCCGATCTACCCAGGAATTATACTAGAATTTAATTACACATCTAGACACTTTAATTTATTTTATTACCCCATAAATAAGAGCATACTTTATATAGTACATGTACGGTACAAGAATCGGATGGGTATATTACATAAACAACACAAGAAAAAGAGGCCAAGCATCTGCCACTCCTTCGAGAAGCTATTGGATCAAGTTTGAGTAAAAATAGGCTTGTTATAAGATGTCCTATTTTGATGGAATTTCGATTGCTCTGGATGCAAGGAAAAGTTTTTCCTAAAAGATTTTAGATTAATTTATGATCACATAAATTCATGTCATAAATATGGTGTTTATTCTTTATCCATAAGGTACACCAAGGCTTAACAAGATGATTAGAGAGACAGAACAAAGGAGCTCAATTGTGAGCTTAGGTCTTGGTGTGCTTGATAATGAGTTTAGAGTTTTGTTACAATTGAGATTTAGGGTTAATGAAAGTATTGTGTGTGTAGTTGTAACAATTTTTACATGGCGTTATTTTCTCTTATCATCTTGATGGTCCCGGGTATTATTGATTTGGATTTTTCACATTGTTTTAGAACTTGGTCGACTTAGCTGAATTCTCACTGAGTTGACTCGAATCGACACTCTGTCGATTCTAAAATCCCAAATCAAGGGTTCTACTGGCTGGAGGAGAGAATACGCGTCAAAGTTAGTCCAACTCGAGCTGAACCAACTCAGAATCGGCTTGTTGGGATCATCCTGGCAAGATTGGTAAACACCATTTTTCGAGAAAATTTCATTTTAATCCTTAAATTTTTGAAAAATATTAAGTTTTTAAAACTTTTTAAAAAATAGCTCTTTAAAAAATAGATATTTTTATCTCTAACTTTTTTAAAAATAACGAGCCCCTCTTCTTTATACTACCAGATAACATGCTCGGTAACCCTACGGTAGCCTTCCAATCAAGATCTGCTTCGTCTGAAAGGTTTCTTTGAAGTTAAGCCTCTTACTTTAGTTGAAACTTTTCTTAAACCCTTAGAAATTCTTCCAAAAGGAAATGGGTGGAGATTTTTCACTTTTTAAATTACATATTTGAAAAACATAGTTTATGAAAATCTGGTAACACGATGGTTGTTTTACTAAAAATTTCAACCTGTAAAAATGAAATATAAAACTTGTGCATTTCTAAAATCATTCAAATCTTAATTTCCAGCCTCAAGCCCTTATTCAATCCACAATCAATCATAATGCAACTATAAATCAAAAGATAGTTCCAAAATTCATTGAACTTGGATAAAACAAAATGCACGCATAGTTCTTAACCTTATGCAAAAGTATAAAACATGTGCTCTCAAATTATTACAAAACATGCAATGAGTCTTAAACAATTATGCATAATGTCTCAAAGTCATGTAAATACATGATAACTGAACAGTAAACCAACTAGTGCAGTAACATCGTGTCCTCAACCCTTTTGTATGCTCGACGGAGCTCCTTCTAATTTTTGGCTCGCACCTGCACCTAACTGGGTTTTTATAAAACACAAGAAAGAGTGGTGAGTTTTAACTCAGTGAATGGGTAACTTTTAGGCTTTGAATTTCACTTTCAATAACATATACATATATTTACCTCCCAAAATAATTTTTTTTTAAAAACAAAAACTAATAATTTATCTCAATATGACAAAAATGTAAATCGAGCATATAAAATAAAAGTACTTTTGCTTGAATTTGAAAATAATAATTTTCATAAATTGCAAAACTTTCTCATTTTCTGTATCTCACATCTAATGACGTGTGTCTCTTTCTAAAACTTGTCATACAAGATAACTTAGGGAAACTCGTCCTCATATGACTGTACGTCTACATGTCATGGAACTCGGACTAGGGAATGTTACTTGTGTAGTCGCTAATACAAGAACTCAAGGATCGCGATACTCCTGACATCAAGCTAATCTACACTACCGTATGCATGTGAAGGGTGACACACTGACTCAAATCCTCCCAAGTTAGTGACTCTCCCAATTAAACTATCATACATATACACAGTACTATAGTCGAGTATAACTGGGGATTAAGGTAAACCCAATGCATCTAAATCTTTTCAATATACTTAAAACTTTTCTTGTTTCTCTCTTTAACTCAGCTTAAAAGCATATTGATCTTATCTCATAAACTTTTATTTTTCAAGTATGCAGTTTAAACCGAAGTATTTCTTTTATAAGGCAAAAGCCTAAAGCTTTACTTATTAAGGCAAAAACCAAAGCTTTTCTTAATTCCTTAGCATTTCCTTTTCTATGCATGAATTTCTTTCAAACATTCTTCTTTGCCTTGCTTTTAAAATAAATATATTATAGTAATAAATTCAAGAAACTATTCATGTCTTAAAATTAAAATAGCGACATGTTAATAACTTGCTAACTAAAACATATTAATTTAAATACAAAACATGGTATCGCTATTGTAAATAAACAATTCATAAAATTCATAAAAGCTCGTAAAAATCCACACTCATAACTTGCTTTCCAAAATAAAACCACTCTTCCACTCCCTTTGCTAGCTCACCGCTTCACTTATATTTAAATACAAGCACGATTTCTAAGTCATAATGATCTTAATTACATGCACAAGCATTCCATTCAAAAATCTTCAACATTCAAGTATGCAAAACACTTTAATTCAAGCTATAACGAACTGAAGCACTGCCTAGCTCGCTCTCTGCGAGCTACTACCCAGCTTGTTTGGCCTATGAGTTGTTGTCTTAGCCTAGTTTGGCCAAAACAGTGAGCTCCTCTCAACTCACCCTTTGTGAGTTACCACTCTAGCCTATCTCGTCCTTCACAAGTTGCTGCTCTTAGCTCAGCTCAGACAAGTTTGCAACGAATTGTGGGTATCGCCTAACTTGTCCTTGTAAGTAGTTGCCATAGCCCGTTCGGTTTGAACTGCGAGCACTACTCAGCTCGCCAAGCTCGCCCTTTGCGAGCTGCTGCTTTAGTCCAACTCGAACTCAAAACCTAGGGCTGAGTATATTGTAACTGCAAGGCGAGTACTACAATTCATCCAAAATATTTGCTTAACATTTTAATACACCAATAACCAATGCATGGCAACTCGCATTCATCATGCTCGCTCCAAACCTTAACATCGCATTTCCATTTTCTAACATTTCCTTCTAGGATTCACACTAGCAAACACATCCAGATAACATCATTTCTCATGCCAAAACCCACAAACTACATTGAATCAAATTAATCAACCTTGACTGAATTTACCCCTAATTCAAAAACTAAGATATAATCATATTTTCCACAAACAACACAACATTTATCATCTTGAGGTCTTAAACCTTTAATTTCTAACATAACTTTACAATCAATTCCAACAATTTTCAACACAACATCATAACAGTCCGTCAACCAATAATCCATTATTTTCACCCAAGAAAGTCATAAAATCTCATGCTTACCTCTTTAAATCGATTTCAAATTGATGAACCCTCCTTCTATGCTTGCACACGACCTCCTTGTCATGAAAATCACTCCGACTCACCTCAAGAACCCCATTGTCAAGCTACTGCCCTCTTACTTCTTCCTTGACCGAATACTTCTTCTTTTCAGTAGCTTATATGAGTTAGAAATCATCTAAAAACAACTCAAAATCAACAAATGCAACCTGCTTGCCTTGATTCTTTCTTTCTTGGTCGTGAATCTCCTTTTGACCGAGAACTCTCCTTTCTCTTTCTCCTTTACTAAAGAGCTCTCTTTTTCTTGAGAAAATAAGTTTCTTTTGTGGGGTTTGAGTTGTGCAGCAACTACCCCTTTTCCTCTCTTGCATTCCGTTTATATATCCATCATTTATTCATGCCAAGAGTCTTAACTTTGCCCTAGTTACTTTACACATGTCCCTCATTCATGGCACCATCTTTCCACAATCAAGCATGCATGCTTCTTTTTTCTCATGTTTTCACACCAATTCATGTATGCATTTAAATTAATCACCTTTTTTCAATTCCTAAAATGCCCTTATACTAGTTTTTTCCAATTAAATCCAACCATGCCCTTTTTGGGAAATTTTATTTTAACTCGTAATAGATCACCATACCTCTTTCGGATTCGAAATCATTTCCCGATCTGATTGAAAATTTTATTATAATTAACTTAACACCTCCGGACACTTTAATTTACTTTATTACTCCTTAATTAATCGAAGGGCATTTTCGTTAGAAAATTTTCAGTTCACTTATAATTGATCGAATAAACTTATTTTCGATCCTCTT
Organism: Litchi chinensis; assembly: GCA_019925255.1. Taxonomy (NCBI): domain Eukaryota; kingdom Viridiplantae; phylum Streptophyta; class Magnoliopsida; order Sapindales; family Sapindaceae; genus Litchi; species Litchi chinensis. Next base: position 30,296,703 of record CM034464.1, on the reverse strand, counting down.
AAATTTTCCTTAACTCCAATACTAATTTCGAAACTTTTGTTTTATGAGGTCTGCTTTCCAAAAATTACTATTCATATGGATGGTTTTCGTCTAAAAATACTATTCATCGAGAAAATAACTTATTCTCCAGAAGGTAAGGTTTTGGATTTTACAAAAACTCTTCAAAAAAACTTTAAAGCATCAATCAACTAATAGTCAACAATGACTTTAGAAAATTTAAATTGCAATATAACAACTATAATTCAGGGGTATTTTAGAAAGTTTAACTTATAAATTCATTATTTTATGAGATAATCTGGTAATTTATGTGTCATTAGCAACCATTAAGAGTAAAAAAAAAATTTTTTATGCATTATGTTAATCTTTATCATTAATTAACTAATGGTTTAGACATTGTGGAAGAGTTTTGGAAAAACTAAGGATGTAAATAGTTGTTTTCAAAAGAGCCTTACAAAACCTAATATTTTTTAAAACCTGGTGGACTAAAATGAAGTTTTCCTCTTTTTCTTTGTTAATTTGTGCAAGAGTATAAGAAAAAAGAAGGATGTTAGGGAGATTATTGAGTTTGAGTTTCCCTTAGCCGTGGTCGGCATAAAGCTTAATGTTGTCGGGATTGATAGTGATGGCTTAAGTGTCGAGATTGACAGTGAGCTCCAAGTGGTTGTCGACAATGGCATCCATGGCTCTTTGTTTGAGATTGGAAGCCATTGTAGTAGCTACAAGAAGGACTGGTGTGTGTTTTGGTGAAAAAGGAATACGAAGAGAAGTTTAGAACGTGATAATCGAGAGAGATACTGTCAAATATGAGAGAGAGCACAATGTGAAACCAGAGAGATGGTCTGCTCCACGAAAAGAAGTCTAGAAGGATTGGTGTGCGTTTTGACCTTTTTTTTTTTTTTTTTTTTTTTGAAACCGAATAAATGGGGATAATAAGTGAAAGAGATGGTGTGCTACACTTTTTTTTTTTTTTTTAACAAATGGGAATATTATATAAGGTGATTGGTGTATCAAAGCAACACCATTTAATAAATAAATGGGTCACTAAACATTGAACTCTTTGAATGATTGATTTTATTTGGTATTTTTAATTTCTTCTTAATTGATGCATGGGTTGGTGGAGTTGATTTTGTGATATTAATATAAATGGATTTAGTTGATTATAATAAATATGGATTTATGACTTTTTGTGGTCATGTGATTATCTTTTGATTTTTTTTTTAATTTTTTATAGATTTGACCAAGTTTAACCATCAGTCAATGGGCTGACCGTTGATTGACGATCAAATCAAGTACTTGCTACTCACTGGGTCACCAATCGAGTAGTGAGTAAAGAGTTTTGAAACATAAGTTTTCCATGTAAATTTTTATGTTGTATAATTGGGTCCCTTTTTTTTTTGGGGTCTTAAATATAATTTGTTTTCTTTTTGTGGATATTAAACATGCCTCCACATGTGTTTACACGACAAGTTGAATCAAGACTTGATGGAGGAATGTACAACAATATATTGTTGGGTGTGTGTGTGTGTTTTTTTTTTTTCTTACATGACAAGTGGTATCAACAAAAAGTTTTGTCACTCATCATCAAAACCAAGAAATGTTTTTGATTGAGGAATGTGTTTATATGTAATTAATAATGGAGTTGACGTTACAATCAAAGCATGTATTTTGTTTTTTTTTGCTTAATTGATTTGTCGAGCAAAAGTGTTTTTTTTTTCTTGGTAAGCTTTTCTTATGTTTATTAATATAATAAATTAGATCATGGTTTCTTTAAGAAAAAATTGTTTCTTTGTTGTCAATAAATTGTTTTGATGATGTGCTATAGAATAAATTAAATATTGTAATACTTCATGGTGAAATTGAAAGGAAAATATAGTGGGCATGTAGCAAATTTTCACGGGACCAATTTATGAGAAAAGTGTAGTTGATGCCTGTCACCATTACATGCAATTGTATATATATTAACAAGCCAAAATTTTATTATTTGTTTTGGAGAAAAAATTGATGCTTTCTTAATTACCTTTGTCCTTGTCCTAAATTGATGAGTGTTATGAGTATATTTCGAACTATATGAATGGGCTGGTAAAAGCCTGGTAGAAGCCCAACAAGTTGATTCAATGAAGTGACCCAACAACTGAAGGTCGAAAGTCTAGTCCACTACCACTTAGCCCAAGCGAGCTCCGTAGTTCGCAAGGATAAGCTCGCATTGCTACTGCTACTCTTAGGTCGTTAGCCAACATTACTCAGCTCATTCTATGCATAACTCATTGCTCAGAGCAAGGTATAGCTCAAGGTCATCCAAGATAGTCTCTGGCTCACACATTAAACAACTCACTAAAGAAATCTTCCAGAAAGGTAACAACTCAAAATGATCATGATTCTTCTATCAGAATTAGAAATAAATTCAAATTTAAATATTGATAGATATGATCCCTAATTTAGTGGAACTGACTTCTGATTTGGTGCTAACTGATTTTGGAATGTAATTAATGCACGATTATTTTCTATTTTATTTTCACTCAAACTGTAATGCCCTTTCCTATAAATAGGGGCTGGAAATTCATTATAACAGAGATTGAGCAAATAATATATTGTGACTTTATCAAAATATTCAAAGAACACAATCGTGGATGCAGACACACTTGCTAAACCACGTAAAAACTCTTTGTGCATTGTTCTTCCTCTTTGTCTTTTATTTTCCTCTTGTTTTCTTGCTTTGTTTTTCATTGATTGTAGATATTGGGCTTTGAACCTTAGTCGACCAAATTCCAATGTCGACAATGAGGAATGAATCTTTAAAGTTTACTTGAAGATGTAAACACTTATAATGTATGGTTGATAACTAGATATTCACTTAATATGGCAATAACTAGTAAACTAAACCTGTGAAACCAATATAATGTTTCACATATATTGTTTCTTTAATTTATTTTTTCTGAAATGGGAAGCCAATCTTTTTGCGCTTTTTAATAATATAATATAAAGATGCTTTGGTGCACACTTCGAGTGCATGCATTAAGCCAATAATTTCATTTTATGTCATGTAAGTAATTTATATTATTGAATATTTTGTGCTAATAAAATTATTGGTTAGATACTTATTGATAGAGAAAAACAAAGTCGATATTTAACATATGCCTAAAAAAACTTTTGCTAATAGAAAAATAAATTGTTATTTAGTACTCATTAATCAAGTTTTTGTGATAAGAATTCATGTGACATCTACTGTTTATGATTATTTCTAAGAATTTTGTGCAAATTGAGAAATATAGAACCAAGTTGGTAATGAAAATAAGGGATTATTAGAGATTTGAAGTTTCAATTCGAATTAAGTTTCTTTAGGAGCTAGAGAAGAATTTGACTAGGACTAGAAGATTATGTGAAAGTGTTTGAGATAAAGTTCAAATTTGAAAATGGATAAAGATTGAATTTGGAAGATAAAGGTGGAATTGGAAAGATAAGCTTTGAAAGAGTTGTTGCAATTAATAAGGAGTTACGAAATTCAATTTGATTTGAAAAAGAATTAAACTAAATTAGGGGCAGTCGCATCTTGTAGTAGGAGGACACATGTAACACCCAAATTTGCCATAAAAATCAATATAATGTAATGTTCAATTAATCACTTAAATCTCTAAAACTAAAACTCAATCAATGAAAATTTCCATAAAGTATTTAATTAACATAAATTTGTCTCAACACCTCAACAAAAGTCTTAAACAACTTAAATTCACGATAATTCAAAATCAATTCTTACATTTAAGTCCTAACTAATAATACAAACTCAAATGGTTCTTTAATAATAAAAAGGGATATAACCACAATAACATAATTGAAATCCTCCTCCAGATGACACCAATAACTTGAAGTCATCTCTCAAGTTAAATAAAATCTACTAATTTGTAAAAATAGTAGAGATAAAGGGTGAGTTGTCAACTCAATAAGTGAACATTATACATTACAATGTAGTATATATTTAAAAGAATATATTGTAATTTTATGAAGTAGTTTTATAGTAAGAATAAAATCCTAATTTAATAGTAATTGAAAAATAATGAATATAGCAATATCAATAAAACATTTAATGATACAATATAGAAAACATTCAATTTTTAAATCGAAGTTAAAATAACAAAAACATTTCATATAAAAATTTAATTAAAATAGAAGTGGTTCATGTCATGTAATATCATTCTCAATTCTGATGACCTAGACAATACTATACAATCGTGATACCTGTAATCCTGGTGCAGGTCAATTCAATTGGCACCTATAATCTCGGTGCGGGGCCAATTCAATTAGCACTTATAATCCTATGGCGGGGTTGATACAATTAGCACTTATAATCTGGTGCAGGGCCAATACAATTAATATTGCATAACAATAAATATTCCAACTAGACCAATATAATACAATTATGACACCTACAATCTTGGTGCAAGGAGAATCAATCAGCACTATAATTCGGGTGTTGGGTCAATTCAATTAACACCTATAATCTCGGTGTGAGGTCAATACAATTAATGTTGTTCAACAATAAATATTTTAGCTAGACCAATGCGATACAATTATGAAATCTGTAATCTAGATATCTAGGCTATTTTAATTAAATGAACAAAGGATATGTGAGCCAGAACGTTTTCATTACAATTATGTTTTCAATACATATAATACTTTTCAAATATGGATGAATACTTTTGATAGAACATATCACATTTTCTAAACATGAAGACAATGTTTTTAATATAATCGAACAATGTACAGAAGACATATATTTGAGGATACAAAAGTCAATTAAATAAAATATAATAAAAAGTAATGTTAAAAACCAAGGTTTCATTTGATTATTTAAGAGGACTTAACAGTATTTTTGAAATTAAACATATAATATATTAAAGTAACGTATAAGGTTTACATAACTCTTCCACTTATCCCAATAGAGAAAATAACTTTACGAATTTAATCTCTCTTATCAACTTAAAATCACATTATGAAACTCATAAATTTACAAGAAATCATAACTTACTAAATTAATCTAAGCCTAAAAATTATTGAAATCCACTATTGTCAACATTGCCTCTATTGATGCAATCCAATTTCTCCATTTTTATTGAATTGTATATAAAACAAATCGTCTTGAAAATGCATATATATTTTCTAAAGACTCATAATAAATACCATAAAAATTTCTAGCCTTAAGTATCTCTGTTAACCTATCAACTTAAACCTCCGAATCCAAACTAAGGCTGTATCAACATCAGTTTTGAAATTGAACAACCCTTTATGTTCGAATTTTTAAAAATAAATTGCTTCATAAAAATCTTTTAAAATTTAATGGCTAGAGGACTCATCTTGGTTCATAAGAAATTCAATGACACCAAAAAAACATCAATCGAATGTCCAAAAAATTCACAATTCAACCTAGTTCAGTGCTATCCAAGTTTGTTATTTCACCGAGTCAGAGATGAACAAAAATTTCTAATTAACTACATGCTTACAATAAGACCATGAAATTCTCCAAGCTATAACCTAACATCCTAAGGATCATTCCTACCAAATTTTATAATTTTATAAGCAATATAACTTAACTATCTAAATTCTCTAATTCATTTGATTGTTGTAAACAATTCATACAATTTTAATCTAACATCAAAATGCTCAAAACCTAAATACCATGATCCCGCAAACCTATCATACCATAAAGTTTTAGAAAATGAAAGAAAAAGAAGGACATATATTTGATTCACAATCATCCTTTACGATAACTTTGATCTCTAATGCTCCAATGGTTAAAAGTTCAGTTCCATTAATGGAGAAAAGGATATTGAATAATAGGAGAGTCGGTTGCTGTGAAAACAAAAACAAGGTTTTATATGAATGGCTAACCCTAATAGTGATTAGGAGAAAATATATATTATGTATATCTATATATATATTATATATTTGTCAATTTTGTTTCCTTCAATCCTTCTTGAAATTGATAGGACAATATATGATTTTCCATTAATTACTCTGTAATTGGCAACCCAAAATTTAATTGATTACTTGCTAAAAAATTTTAAAAACTTTCCATTACAAAACAAGTCGTGCCAATACGCCGCTCGCAGAAGCCACGCTGGATGTTTGGAGGAGACACGGGGTGACAAGCCGCGCTTACAGCCCACGCTATAGTGTTGGTTCTGGATGTTGGTTGTGAAGCCACGTCTATGAGCCGCTTCCCTTGATGTTAGTTCTAGACACTTGTTTTATTCACATGAATACAACGAGCGACTCATTTAATCAAGAGAGATAAGATAAGCTCCAAATTAATTGCACAATGCAAAATTTCACCATGGACCTCGAGAAAATCTCATAAAAGCCTAACTTCTTTCCTATAAATAGATGTGAATTCTCAAACTTTTTTCATATATAGGAAAGTCAGTAATTAGACAAAACCAGAGTTAGAGTCAATGTGGGGTGAGAGCTCTGCTCTCAACCATAATTCTTTAACAGTTTGTGGAAAAGATATTTAACAGTCATCATCAACATTGGAGAAGTGAGGATCACAATACATTGGGAGATTCTTTGAGCTTTATTTTTTTTTTATTTGAATATGTTGTTTGATTGTTGCTTCAGTCATTTTATTTGTAGCGCTACCACATAGCCAACGACACCAATCTATTACCGACTAACCATTACTGGTCGATACTATTTTCTTTACTACTTATCATTGCATTCTATTTCACGATCAGTTTATTGACTTGAGCATTAAAGAGTTTTTAGTCGACATCTCACCAACATCAAGATCACCCGTGTTTTCTTTATTTGGTTTGTGTAGGATACAAGTTACTAGGTTCTAAGAAAGTTGATCAATGAAACCCTATCAAGGTTGACATAGTGTAGTTTTGACCCCGCTACAAGCTTTTGAAAGATGCAAATCAAATAATATCTATATTAGAAAGGCATGCATGTACTTTCTTTGGGGAAAACGCCAGATGATATAAAGGTTGAAGATTGGACTCTACTAAATAGGCAAAAGCTTGGATTATCCGGTTAATGTTATCTCACAATGTCACTTTCAATATAGTCATGGAGAAGACCACAATAGGTTTTATAACGGCTCTCTTTGACATGTATGAGAAGCCATTTGACAGGACCAGACCCGGATACCCTCTAATGGACCCGGCGGTCCTACCGGGCATCCTACGAGACTTTTCTGAAGTTCATCTATTAAGACCCAAAAAGACGTCGTGGAGCGAACCCGATATCTATAAGTTACTTAGCTAAATAAGAAAACCATCTAATTTAAAATTTCATTTCAACATCTGGATAAATCATGAATGTGCAAAGATCTAAAATAGATAAATCATAATGGTTATATAAAATTCTATAAAATATTATGCCATTTTTAAAATGTGCATGATAACACAAATAAATGATAACATTAGAAGCACAAAGTTCGTAGAGGAAACAATGTAGCGTCGTTGGTCGTCTGGCCCTACCTAGCTTGATTACGGCTGATTGGTACCTTGATTTCTTATACCTGCATCTGGGAGGTTTTGAAATATAAAACAAAAAAAGTTGTAAGCTATAAAGCCTAGTGAGTGCGAGGGTTTGGTTTAAATTTAGTTTTATAAAATTCCTCCTGAAAACATTTTTCTTTAAAAAGATTTGTTTTCAAAAACTTGAGCTTCGTAAATTTTCTGTAGAAATTCGAAAATTTTTTCTAAAATAATTTATTTCCGAAATCTGCTTTTCAATAGTATGCTAATCTTATTAAAATCTGTACTAATGGGGATCCAAGGGAAGCTATAACCATATGAACGGGTAGACCAGCTGCGCTTAGTGTGAGGGGTCACGTGACGGAATATCTATCATCACGTATAGTGGCAAAGCTACAAAGACACCTCGCAGCTAAGTGGCGGAACTATCATCGCACATCGCAAGCGAGACAATACCCCACGGTGTAGAAGGCGACTCATAAACATGACAGACTCTATCCCCCCGATGTTAGCAGACTAACCCTCTCAATACTTGCCCTACACTGTGGGGTATACCGGCTAGGTCTAAAATGCTAGAAGATCTATCTATCAATAAGCTTGGGTTGTTCCACTAGTCCTAAAAAATCTTTCCTTTTTTTTTTTTTTTTTGCTCTACTATATTCAAATAGGCTAAAATCTCATGCTAACATGAACTGCTGATGAGCTAAAAATAATTTATAAGAACTTATATAATAATTGCAAGAAAATCTAAAAAACATCTTAAAATAAATAAATTCTTTTTCACACTCACTGCTTGCTATCCTATTCTCTTGCGCCAATGCTTTCGCGACCTCCTGAGCGACCTCCTCCTTCAGCTCGCTATCACCTACACTTATTCACAAACAAAACTTTCACTTAGCTAGCTAAATTATTATCTCCAACTCTTAATCTGCACGAGCTGCTAAGGGCTACAATACTGCCAGGCTAGCTCGAGCTGCGAGCTCGTATCTCAGCTCACCCAACTCGCACATTTAGCGAACTCCTACTCTGCCCAGCTCAACTCGAGATGAGGGCACTCAAATTTTAGCGAGCGAGCTCAGCTCGCTCCTAACGAGCTGAGATCTTCCTCGAGCTCAGGTCGCTCTTCATACTTCTCAGCTCGCTTTACGAGCTACGACCTTAGGCCAGCTTGGTCAGGCACTCCTGATGAGCTACGACCTCTTTTAGCTCGCGAGCTCACCCTCAAGTTTAGTCCAGACAGGTGAGATGGGAAGTAAGCATAGCTCAGCTTGACCATCTCGACCAGCTGAACACACTAAGGACCTCCTTCATCTCACACCTCGCGAGCTCTTGCCCTGACACACCACTTAGCTCACATACACTAAAACAACATATCAATTCTTCACCAAAACTCAGGTCACGACCTCATCAAGTTCAGCGACACAAACTGAATCATCCTAAAACAATATCAAACTACCACAAAATCAGTACCATTCTCAACGATTTCACTTACCAGACTTTACTCAGCCTTTTTGCCTTGCTTTCTCTCTCACTACAACTTCAATCCACCAGATCTACACATCATAAATTTTGGTTACACAACTGTACACCAAAAGCTGTTCTTGATAGCTTTCTCTCCCACCAAAAATCATAAAAATCTCATTTTTGTCACTTAAATCTCACCAAATCTGGTTCCTTACCTTTAAATCAGCTTGATCTTTCTCAAAAATGGCAGAAATCTTATCAGAATAGCTACAGATCTGTTCTCTTCCTCTATCAGTGACAACTTCTCTTTCACTCTCTTTTCCAGATCTTTCTCCACCGATACTCTCACCACACACTTGTATTTATAAGCGTGGGTTAAGCTTGATTTCACCCTCGAACTTCTTTAAAATTACGCTTTTACCAGATTCTAGAGAATTCTTCATCTTTCGCCAATGTCCTTGTCCTTTCCTCATATTTACCATTCTGCCATTCTTTATAAAATATTTTATTTTCTCCATTTTACCCTCAACTTTTAATATTAATTTTTCTCCCAATTATCTCAAAAACTTTATAAAAATTTAATTGCACTTTTGAATACTCTAAAATCCCTTTTTATTATTTTATAAATAAAATTTATCTCCTCTCATGCATGAACACAGTACAATCTTGGGAGAGGGCGTTACACTATCTTCTTCAAATCAAGTGTACTTGATGACACAGTTTTCAACTTGTAAATAATAGAATGCACATCAATAGTAGTTCACATCAACAAATTTAGCATGATCATCACACAACTAAGTGGAAATCGATGTTAACACAAAAATAGACCATTATTTTGTATTCATTTACCTTGTATTTGTGATGATTTTTTGAGTAAATCATATTAATTATTTAATATTTTTTGTTATTTTATTCATTTGAGTCGAGGATGCTAAAGAATAAAATCACAAACTTTTCAAGGCAAAATCAAGCAAATACTTAAATCAAGGGCTAAAGTGTAATTTTTAGAGAAGTGTTGAGCAAATAATTAATAAAAGGAAGCTAAAGGTCGACTTATAATTCTCCAAGAGCATTATGGACACGTTAGGTATGATCAGCGGACAAGGTCAACCCAATAGGCAAGCTAGGGCTACTTAGTAAGGCTCGCATTTTAGTGACATGGGGTTTAGCGCCTTGTCTGGGACACAGACCAAGCCTATGTTGAGGAAGAAGGGTTTTGTTGAAAAATGACCTTATTTTGATGACCCAATCGAAAAACAACCCTTCTTTTTTTATTCTCTGCAGCATGATCCTTTTTTAACCAAAATACCCTTAATAGTACAGCTAATTACCACAGACCCATAGCTTTACTCCTATGACCCACCCCATCTCTCATTCATGGTAACTCTCTCCCTTTCTTTTTTCTCTCATTCTCTCTCTAAAATTCCCTAACCCACTGACATTCTCATCCCTCCTCCACCCAATCGACGTGGTGCTCTCACTGTCGACTGTTAGCTCTCCTCCATCAACCCACTATTCCATTACTCTCTCCGTTAGGAACCCAAAATTAACAAAAGAAGCATGACGAAGTTGAAGGAAGAAGAAGCTAAAAGTTGAAGGACGATGAAGCAAAAAATAGATTTGCTCTAAAGGAAGGAGCTCATCTGGTGTTGCAGCAGATGAGCTCATTTAAAGTTGGGATCTCATCTGGTGCTGCAGCAGCTGTTGCTATACAGCTGGCAACGAGACCAGAAAATGCTGGGAAAATGCATCTGAGTGAACTAAATTTGATTGCTAAAGTGTAGTTTGGATTATAAAAAATTTGTTGACAGTTGCTAACTTGCTCAGCAGCTGCGGTTTTTAAAACTTGGCAAATTGGAGTGTTAGTTTGGTGGATATGTCAAGCTTATATCATGTTTTCATTGGTATAACTTAAAATTGTTTTAGAAAATGAATGGATTTGGACTTTCAATTTTCAATCTGTGGTGTATCCACTTTGTGTTTCGGAAATCAGCTCGTTGTAATGTTATATGGTTTGAATTTGGGCATGTAATTGTTTTGAATATATTTGTCATAATTTGCAAGTTTTACTGATACCCTTTTGCTGGTTTATGCATTTAATTTTATAGAATGAAGATGTTGCAATGATGTAAAGTATGAATGTGTTATGCAGTGATAAAATTTGTAGGAGTTAGAAATTTTTTGGTTTCAATTTCTTTGTTTAAGATTGAAGCTAGTTTATGGTTATTGACAATAAATATGTGTGGATAGGAGATATGGAGAAATGTGTTTTAGATGTCTAAAACATATTTCTCCATATCTTTTAGTTTATGTAACCTATAAGAAGAACAACTGTTTCTTGGTGAAACAGTTTGGGAGGGGCAACGCCAAGGTCCCGTTTAGCAAAGAGAGCAACAACCTCTACAACCTCAACTCTTTCAAACACTTTAGCCTGGCCAATCGCAAGACCGTCTCTATACAGCCTAGAGGGAAGGATCAGTCCGTCGTCCTTGCTACCACCAAGACCAAGAAGCAAAACAAGCCATCTTTTTTGCTTCACAAGTCCTTCATGAGTAAGGAGTTCCCCAGAATGGCCAAGGCTATTGTCAATTAGGTTCTTTTTTTTTTTAATCTTATAATCGTTGTTGGTTTATGTATAAACTGTTCTTATTTTGCTGATCTTGATTTATTTTTAAAGAAATACGTGTACTATGTTGTTGGATCAGTAATGTAATTAAAAACTGACCAAGTTTTGGTGATTTGTGAGAGAATTGAAATGATGTTTCAAGCTGTGATGAGAAGCTAACATGTAAGAAGGCCTCTCTTGAAGTGGCTCTTATGTGAAATTTTCTTGTTACGCTTGGCTTCATCATTCTCAACTAGGGAGCTTGTTGTTATTATTATTATTATTATTATTATATCCTTGCTATTGTTGCTTGAAATAGTTTATTTTATTTTATTGTTTGATTGATTTGAGTGTTGTTAGAAATGATTCTTTAAGTTGTGATGAGAAGCTGACATGTAAGAAGACCCCCGCTTGGAGTGGCTCTTCAGTGAAATGTACTTGTTATGCTTGGCTTCTAAGCTATCATTTCTCAACTAGGGATCTTTCTTTTTATTCCTTTTAAAACTTTGATATGATATGGGAATAATTGTTATTGTTTGATTGATCTAGTTAGTGTTCGTATTCACACAGATGACATATAGTCTTAAATATGTATTGTAATTAACAAGTTAAGTATTCATATTTGTATGTGTTGTTGTTGTAATTAACACATACACCCAAAATTGTATGTGTTGTAATCATAGACCATATTCATGATGATGTTAAATAAAGAGAGGTCTTATTATTTTGTATGTGTTTTAGATGGTAGTTGGATACTTTTGTGTATGTGTCGGGGGCTGGTTGGTTTAACTCATTGCTTATTGTATTATATTATAGATTGGTAAATAATGTTATTTATATGCCATAAATTATTGGTATTCTCAACAATATTGTTGAGTTATCTCAAATGGTTATGAGAAATTGATACCGTCAATTTCTTCTTTTTCTATGGTGGTAATCTCTAACGACTAATTCTTATTTAGTTGAAAGGGTTAAACTTTTGCCTTAAGTTATTATGTTTATTTTATTTTTTTTGTTTTTTATATGTAGGTCTAGAAATACTAATCGATCTCATGATTGTTCTACTTTAATATATTTTAAAATCATATTAAGTTCATTGTCATTAATTTGCAACAATTATGCATTAAACTTTCATTCTTTTGCATGTAACATCTAATTTGTGATATAATTTCAACCGTTTGTCCATAGGCATATCTATGGTTGCCAAAGGAAGAATATTAATATTTTTTTATAGAAAACAGTATCTCTTTTTTTTTTAAGCCTTTCTTTTAGTTGTGATATTCGAATTATGTCTCAAGATTAATTGTGTCTTTATACCAGGAGTCATATATATATAATTTGAAATTGGTTAAAGTTCTGAAGTTTTGTTGTCATTTTTTGTTTGATTGGTTACTAAAAATTGAAATGGTATTACACAGGCTTGGTTCTCGAACATTTTAGAAACCTGATAAAGTTAAATACCCGATCATGGATCTCGCCTATGCTGCTGGACGGGCTGGAGGCATAATGACAGGAGTTCTTAGTGCGTATTAGGGATTTGCAGCTTTTCACCTTAGTTGTTGAGAAGGTTCAACAGCAAGAGCAAGAGCTCACAAAACACATTGCTATGGAAGGCATGTCCAGGGCCATTGGTGGAGGTTCCTCGATTTGGAGAGAGAGTTTTCTATTTCCCTTAAGGTCACGTGGAACAAGTATGCATTTCTAATTTCTAAAATTTTTGTTTTTCATTTTATTTGTCGTTATTTATTTGTTTTCATGGTAGATCGATTCCAATTAATTTTTATGATTTTTTATCTTCGTCTTGAGTTCTGTAGTTAGAAGCATCTACTAATCAGGAATTGCAACATAAAAAACCTCTGTTTAGTCTTGCTTCTAAGATACTTTGTCGTGTTGTCAACATTATGTTACTTGTATCATGTTTCTGATCTCAAATTTCATCGTTATTATTATTATTATTGCTATTATTGTCTGTGTTTGTTATTCTTTTGTAAACTAGTTGATTATACAAATTTTGCTTTAATTTGTTCTCGTTTGCATTCAATTGTAGGTTGAACTAGAGTCAGACAAGGTTTATGTCCAGATCACTTTGCACCCAGAACAAGAGGTGAGCTAATATGTTCCATTTCTTTGTCCTCTTTATTGTGTTTTTTAGTTTGGTTGAGAAAAATTGATCTTTAGAGCCCAAATACGAATGTATTTTGGTTTCAGAGTAGCAAATAGAATACTTTGGTTCAGAAAAGAGAATGGTAATTAGCTCTATTTTTGCTTTTGTTATAATCAGTTCTATTTGTAACTAGACCGCAAATAATTTTTTGTTGTTTTACATGTTTATGAATATATTATAGCAAAGTGAACCTACAAATCCAGACCAAAGCCCACCTGAGTCTCCAAAGCAAACGATACATTCATTTTGTAAGATTTTAACAGCTTCAGATACAAGTACTCATGGCGGATTCTTCGTTCTTCGCAAGCATGCCACTGAATGCCTGCCTCCATTAGCAATATCCATCACTACATCATTGTGCTTCGAAATTTATATACAATCAGTTTATTGGAATGTACTGATTTTTGTTTCGATTAGGACATGAACCAAGCAACCCCAACTCAAGAACTGATTGTCAAAGACCTTCATAGGTATGAATGGCAGGTTCAAACATATATTTAAAGGTAAACATTTCTTGGAATTGCAAATTGTTTTGTTATTTTGTTATGTTAGTTATTCAGTTAGTGATTGTTAATCTCTTGTTTTGAGTTATTTATCACCTGTTTTGGTTGTTCAAATTTATGTAATCAGGCCAACCACGGAGGCATTTGCTGACAACTGGGTGGAGTACATTTGTTACTTCTAAAAGATTGGTTGCAGGAGATGCTTTTGTGTTTTTAAGGTAGTTGAATCGAAATTATTTGACTTGTAATAATGCTCAGATTGAGGTGCAATGTTATGGTAGCTGAGCTTTATTGACGATGATATGTTCTCTAAGGGTGAGAATGGTGAATTAAGAGTTAGGGTTCGACGACTTGCTCGTCAGTAGAGCTCGATGCCTTCATCTGTGATATCCAGCCAGAGCATGCATTTAGGAGTCCTTATGACTGCTTCCCATGCTGTTATAACTGTCTAAGTGTATGTGCTCACATATTTCTTAAATGATTGTCTGATCATCTCTTCTATGCTTTGCTTTTATAATTTAATTTATCTAGTGTCGTTTTGGTTGTTACTATAGGGGTCTTGCTGGGGAAAAGTGTTCTCATTCCTTAGCTTCTGAACCTTATCAAGCTGAAGTGAAGATCACACAAATCGAAATTATTTGACATTCAAAGCCAACATCACTTAGCTCTATTGAGAGTTCTAAAAAGGGTATCCTTGAATGTATCTAGTAGGGCTCAAAGCATCGACTTATGTGATTACTTGATCAATTTGCTTCCCACCAGCGCAACTTGGAATCACTTATCCGTTACAACATGAGGCTCTATTTATTCATTCATATTTTCTTGCTGATGCCCAAATTCATTTTTACTTTGGACTTGAAATTTCTTAATAATTTGGTTTAAGAACCTTGTAAAGAATCTAAGTTGTAGGATTGCTAACATCAAAGGTTAAGTATGATCAAGTTCAAAATGATGGTTTTCTGATCAATTTTTTTTTTTTTTTTAAATAATGTGAACTAAGAAATGACCTCCTTAGTTTGTTTAAATGAGTATGTAAATGGCATGTTACAATGGTGCAATTATATCCTCTGTTCTTGTATTGGATAGATCTTGCTTGAATTGAAGTTTTCATCCTTTTTTGTTGTATTATTGTTTGAAAAAGTGAATAACCTTTATTATATAATTTACTATTATTGTTGTTTTAGAAGCTCATGATTCATGAATGGTAAATAATAACTATATAAAAACAATTATTAACTTGTTGGATAAAAGTTTCCATATCAACAAGTACAGAAAATCTCAATAGAATCAAAGTAAATAAGTAAGCTAAATGTCAACCTTAAGATAATCTCCATATCAACTGAATTAATGAGCACTCCATCATCTTCCCTATTGACATCATTGGTTTTCAGATCTTTCCAATTAATTTAAGAGGTGCATTGAATTAGTTGTTGCAACCCGGGTACTTCCAATCGAAAAAGTTTTAATATTATCCAAAAATTATTAGAAGTACGAAAAAAAATACTCAATTTCAAACCTAGGAACATAATTCCCAACCCAAAGTTGAGAATCTTCCCAAACTGAAGGGTAGGATTCCCAACCATCGGGTTGGGATTCTCAACTTTCGAGTTGAGAATGGGATTTCAAACTCGGACTGTGGGAATGGGTTGGGACTCCTAACTAGTGGGTTGGGATTCCCAACCCAGAGTCGGGAACCTTCCCAAACTCAGGGATAGGATTCTTAACCATAGGGTTGGGATCCCAACTTTTGAGTTGGGAATGAGGTTCTAAACTTGAAGAATGGAAATGGGTTGGGATTTTCCAACCTTGGGGTTGGGACTCCCAACCAGTGGATTGGGATTCCCAACCCAGAGGTTGGGAGTTCCAACAAAAGGGGTTGGGAAGGTTCCTAACCCCTAGGTTAGGATTTCAAACCCGGAGGGTAGGAATCCCAACCTAAGGATTAGGAATCCTAACGTACCTGTTGAGATTCCCAACCCTGAGATTAGGTTAGTTTTCGATTTCGGACTGTTTCTAAGGTGGATTCCCAACCTGGTAGTTGGGAATCCCAACTTTTAGATTGGGATTCCCAACTACCGGGTTAGGAATCCACCTTAGATTCGGACTGTATCGAAAAATAACTCAATCTTTCCCAACTTTTAGGTTGGGATTCCTAACTTCCGGGTTGGGAATCCACCCTAAATATCGTCGGACATCAAAAAATAACCCGAAGATAGGGTTAGAAATCGCAACCTATAGGTTGAGAGTCCTAACTTCTGAGTTGGGAATCTTAATAAAAAGATTAGGATTCTTAACACGGAAGTTGGGAATCCCAACTTCTGGGTTGGGAATCTCAACCGAAACACAAATTTCAGTACAAAGTCAACATTCTCCATATAGAGGCTCCAAACAGATGCCATCAAACTTAGCAATACTTGTCCATTCTGCAAATTCCATCACTTAAATGACATTCATCTCCAAGCATTCAACAAACAAGAAATCCATAATAGTTAAAACTAAAAATTAAAGCTTTCGAACTTGACAACCTTCAACATGTCAAACTTGGTAGTGTATTTTGAAATTTCAAACAAAAGATTTATATATAGTAGTTTTAATGGACAACTTCCTTACCCTCTTATAAATTATGTAAGATATTTGCTATAGTGTAAAATATTTCACTCGTCCTTATAAGGCCTCTAATGCCATAAATTTGGTTATTTGCATATTACAAATTACACACATAAAATAGTTATTAGGTGTATGGTACAAGGTACATAGATTTAACAACCATATATATATATAGAATAGAAATCTTCAATACACATAATTTCAACATAAGGAGAAGTAACCTAACAGTTTTAATTGCACAACAGGTTGATTGATATACAAATTCAGCCACACATCAAGCTTTATTAGGGAAAAAACTGCCAATATTTTACAAGCTTTGTACATAACTACACCACACTTGCCTAGTTTCTTAATACAAATGCAATCTATCATTGAGTTGATGTTGTAGAGAATGCAGAGACTTTCTAATACTTCTTTTAACCGTCTTGATATCAATCAACTTGTCCTAAACACAACAAGGGAAGCTAAGAAATGATCTTGATTAAAGCCCTCATTATAGCACCATAAGTGTTCACATGCTCCTTATACAGACGGGAAACATCTTCCTCAATTTTTGCCCCTGTGTAAGCTTGAAGGAAGCTGCCTCTTGCATTATAACACTGAGCTTATTGTCTTTAGTCATGGCATTCAACCACCATTTGACAGTAGAGTGAAGCGCAGCTGCTGCACCTTTACTATCTCGTTGGTAGCTCTTTAAAAGCCATAAGGGTAGATACAGTGACAGACATATGTTGGATATCAGGTACCTTAGCTTGGGACTCAACTGCAATATATGGGTGGTTGGCAGCAGCAACCTATGCCCTTGGCAAAAGAACAACTTTTGACTTGTTTGGGAACTTCTCTCCAAACTGCCTTAATATTTCTTTAGCTTTCCCAGCCTTGTTCTCTCTCACTGACACCAGAACGTTGAAGCAATACTGGCATCACACTATCTGATATCAGGTCCGGTAATGTTGCAACAAGTTATTAAGCCTTTACAAGTTCATCAATGCAAATAATAAATCTAGTAAAACTACGCAAGTAGGTAGAGTCTATTGCACAGGGTGATTCGAAATAAAGGTGCATAATGCAACTATATTACAATATATTAATGAAATATCTGATCCAACTTATTTTATCGCAGTAAAAGCACTCGATTTTCATATATAACCTACCTTTGCTTTGCTAAATGGTTCGCCTGAAGTATATGAGGAAACTACAAAAAATACCCACAACATCAACAATAACAACTACCAATACAATCTAACTTTATCATTCTATTAAAATACCCATAACATCACACACAAAACACACCACACATCACAACCCACATGCAATAGCCCAACCTTGGTTCACATCACCGCATTTGGATGCCTAAAGCAAGTAAAATTGCTCACCCATAACACCATACACAAAATACACCAAACAATCTCAACCCAGTTGCACTAGCCCAACCTTGGTTCACAATACCACATTCAGATACCCAAATCAAGGAAAACCAGTAAAAAAACTTACCACCCGCAGAGAAGAAATTGGTATCGGAATGAAGAAGTCAGTCAGCTATGGCGTAGTATAGTGTCGTCCAAAACCTCAGCCGTTGCTTCTTTTGTCAAGGTGGGAAGACGGAACATACTTTTAGTGTGGGAAATGACAGAGAATAAGATGTGGAAAGTAAGAAGATCGAGTGAGCTATGGGAAAGGACAAAATGGAACGCTGCAATGGGCAGGAGAGTCATGACAATGGACATGAGGGTCACAACAACTTAGTTTCAGTAATGGAAGGCTACAATGGGTTATGAATGCATTTCAGTAGCTGATGGGTAAAGATGTAGCTTATGGCACCCATTTTCATTAAGGGTGTTTTTGTCCTTCCAATGTCTTTTATTAATAATAAAAAATAAAAAGGCTACTTTTGAGGATGACCTTCCCAAATGAGTCATTTTCTCAATTTTCTCGAGGAAGAATCGGACCCGGGATGCATGGGCCGCAGAACCGAGTCACGTGAGGATGCGCAGGTTCAACCCATGTTGCAAGAGGGTGCGTATTCGGGTCGCATGAAATGAAGCGTGTCTAGGCTACATTGTCTTGTTTTGTCTTGGGGCACGGGTATGAGTTAGTGGGTGCATTTTGATCGCGTGAGATGGGTTTTTTTTGGGCTATTAGTACTTGTACTATGGGCCGTGTTTTGGGTTGCAAATTTGGCAAATAGATCAGGAAAACAAGACATGCCCAACCTGTCTACGCATTTAGTTTAAAAAACCCATTTACACCATTTGAATAATCTAATCAAATGGAGGAAGCAGAAAAGCAGAAATAGGAGAGAAGAGAGTTGTAGTACTGTTGAGGTGCTTGGTCATTTATTATAAAAACTCAAGAATAGCCTCTCAACTCTATCTCAATTCATTCTTTTGAGAGCCATTCAACAACCTTGGAGAGAAGTTGATTATCATCAACAAAAAAAATTACATGAGCTTTCTTTGTTCTTTTTTCTTTTTAATTTTATTCATAATGTTGTTAATTAATTATTTAATTTTACTCATGTATGATTTGTTGATGATGTTTTAGATTTTTATCTAGGGTTACAAAGTAACCCTAAAACCTTGAATTCACCATATTAATATTATTTAATTGAATTCTAATTATTATGTATTCTATCTTATTTTATTTATAATGCTTTGAATTGCTTGATCAACAATTTATATGATTTGGTAATCATGAGTGCGTTTGGAAAAGGTATTCATGGTTTATACCTAAATAGGATAGCATATATTGCATAGAATAGGAATATACATGTGTAGTTTGTGTGGTCTTAAATGCTTCACGTGCTTAGGTTAATTAATCATCATAGGAATATAGTTGGTTAATTAATTTAGGTAATTCTACTCGATCATTTGGAAAAGGCTTATGGATAATTTAGTGCTCGTTCAAACACAAGATGAGAATAAATATAAGTTGAGTAAATGGGTAGGGTGAAGTTGTAATCCTTGGCGTAATTCTTTATAGGTTGATTTATTTTTATTAATTGTTTTTATTATTTCCTTTGTTTCATTAATTTATATTTTTGATAGTTTGGATAAGGTATGGTCTTGACCGGATTGGTACTTTACATATGTAATTTAGACAATCCTCGTGAGAACGATACTCTACTCACTATTATATTGTGTGAGGACAATGTATACTTGCACTGGTTTTTAGTGTGTATATTGTATTATGCTTTTATTGATTATTTTCCACACTAGAAATTTGGCATCAATCAATTTCGATGACTAAATTTGAGCATGAATCTTTCTATCCTCTCTACCAAAAAGATGGAATGCTATGGTGACGATAGTGAATAATTCTTTTGGAAATAAGAATATAGTATTTAAAAATATTTGAGATCTAATTCTAAGCGAAGAAATACGTAGGAGAGAATTAAGAGAAACATCAAGTTCTGCCTATAACATCAAATCCATAGGTAGATCCATGATAGAAATTCAAATTGAAGTAGATCGAAATCAAGACGGAGTAAGTCTAGATTTGGGAATAAAGAGTACAACTGTTGGAACTATGGTAAGAGCGGTCACTTGAAGAAGGATTGTGAATATACGAATGTGGCCTAAGATAATGGAGATGGTCTAATCTTAAGTGTCAATAATCAAATTGAATCCTGAATTTTGGATTCTGGGGCATCATTTCACTGCACCTCGCATTGAGAAATCATGGAGAATTATATCAATGGTGATTTCAAGGAAGGTTCATTTGGTTGATGACGAGACCTTGAAAATTATAGGGAAAGGCGATATCTAGGGAAAGGTGATATCGAAGTAAAGCTACCAAATCAGACTGTATATAAGTTAAAGGATGTGGGATTTATTCTTGGTCAAAAAGGGAATTTAATCTTGGTGGATCAGCTTAGTCAAGAAGGTTATGTACAACCTTTGTAAGTACTGCATGGATAATCATCAAGGGAGCTATGGTCATAGCTCATGGAAAGAAGAATAGTGCTCTCTATGTTACTTCTAACAGGGAGAATATTTTAGCAATTATGAAATCAAATGACAAGTCAAAAATCAAACACCAGAGACTCAGTCATATGAGCAAGAAATAATTAAAGTTTCTTGTTTTAAAGGTGAAGCTATCATATCTAAAGTCTACAGACGTTGGTCTATGTGAGGACTACATTTTCAACAAACAAACTATTCTCCAAGATTAGCAATCCACCCAAACCAAAGAAATTGGAGTTAGTTCATACTTACGTGTGGGGACCATCACCAATTTCATCCATTGAAGGCTCATTATACTATATCACACCTTCATTGATGACTCTACAAGTAAAGAATAAGTTTATTTTCTTTAAAAAAAAAAAAGAAGAAGAAAAGGTTTGTGATGTTTTTAGAAAATGGAAAGCCATGGTAAAGAACAAGAGGAGCTTGAAAGTAAAACAGTTAAGGCCCAACAATGGAAGAGAGTATAGAGATGAGAAGCTTACGGAGTTTTGCATGGCTAATGCAATTAAGCTAGAAAAAATTGTTTACAAGACACCTTAATAAAACAGTGTAGTAGAACATATGAACATAACTCTAAATGAATATGTCAGAAGTGTGAGAAAACATGTTGGCTTATCAAAGATGTTTAGGGCTGAAGCCATAGCAAAGTGGCAAACTTTATCAACTGTGAGCCCTTAGTGCATCTAGGAGAGAAGTTACCTAAGGATGTATGGATCGATAAAGAGATAAACTTTTCACCTTTAAGAGTATTTGATTTGTATTTCTTGTGTTCATACTGACTCATTTGAAAGGAGCAAGCTTGACCTAAAGTTAAAAAAATGTGTTCTTATGGTTATGGCATTAATGAGTTTAGCTAAAGATTTTGGGATTTTGAAAATTGAAAAATCGTGAAAAGTAAGAATGTCATTTTCAATGAGAAAGCAATGTACAATGATAGATTATATGCAGAATCCACCAGCATAAAAGTTGAAGATGAAAAGGAGTTTGTTAAGTTTGAGGATAACTTTGAGAAGGAAGTGCAATCAAGGAACCAATATAGTCTTGAAAATGAAGTATCTCAAAGAGAGCCATACACTTTTGTAATAGAAGTGAGATGCTCATTGATCATGATAAAATATATAGTGATTTTATGCTTTTAAGTCTCACTTTTGCAATGAATACTTGAATAGTTTTGATTATTTTAATGTTTTTTGTTAATGTTTTGTATAGGTGGGTCATGGAAGGCTAGGATAAGCAATTTAAAGTGTTTTCAAGGTAAATTCAAGATAGGGCTTAAAGTCTTATTTGAGCTTATACGAAGTGGTAGAATTTTGTTTTTAGGCTACATGATGTGTTGTCTTGTTTGAGCTTATACGAAGTGCATAGTTTGAGTTACGTGAACCATATCAAATTAAGACTCTAGATGTCTAGTTTCCATAACTTCTAATAGTTCATGAATTGTACTTTTAAAGAAAAAAGTTATGACTGATTTGGTGCCTAAAGGTTAGAAGTATCGTGACCTAAGAACGTGAAACACGTTTAGAGATCCTAGGTCATGATACATTATAGAAAAGACTCTAAATTCAACTTGAAGACCTGATGGTGCACCACTTAAAACCCTACTTTACACCCTATAAATAGGAGACTTTAACCATGAAATAAAGCAACTATTCATAGCCATTGATCACACTAAAAGGAAGAGAAGAGAGAAGAGTTTTGAAAAGGGTTCAAGGGGTGTTTGCTACAGCCTTTTGCAGACATTTACAGCAGCCCCTTAAACCCATTTTATGCTATTTTGTAGCAATTTTTATCATAGCTTTGGTGAGGCTTTTAAACAGCCTTAAGAGAGGAGAAGAAAGAGCCTTTAAAGTGGTGTTTGAAGGCCGAAATTGGATCACAAAGTCATTAATAACAAGTCATGATAGCTTATGGAGAGGATATTTTGGAGCTAAAAACTAGTCTATTATCAATCTATTTAGAGTTCAACAATGGCCCATCATCACTTACATAACTTGGTGTAAAAATGTCAAAGGGATTAAAGTTTTATTGACGAGTCGTGGTTGATTCTTGGTGATAAAGGGGATCATGCCATACTCTGAGATTTCTTTTACTCTTATTTGATTATTATTTGTTGAATGGTGATGTTTAGTTGTTTGTTTGATTGGTTTGATTTGTGTTACATTGATGACAAACTAAACTTATTGTCTAGGGTTATAATGTAACCCTTGCCATGAAACTTACCTTGTTTATATTATTGGTTAATTGAATTTTCATTGTTTGAGTTTTGTTCTATTTTGTGCTTAAAGCTCTTGAATTACTTGATCACCAATTTAAGAGATTTGGTGACCTTGAGTAAGCTTGAAAGAGGAACTCTGAATAGAGTAGCATATAGCATGTAGGATAAAAATATAATTATGTGTTATGTGTGATCGTAAGTGGATACTTATTCATAATGAGCTTGCATTAACCATCAAACAATTCTCCACTATTAGGCCTCAGGCCCTCAAATCATTTCCACAATTCAACCACAAACCTTTTTCAATTTTAAATCTATAAATACATTTCATTTTTAGTTAACATAAATATATAATTTCATTTACCAAAAATTTAATTTTATAAGCACAAAATGTTATACAACCCAAAATATAATTTACAACATGTTCACTAGGATTATGTTTGTGATGCATGACATACACTTTAAATATAAACCTATGCAATGATATCTTTGTGTCAGGCCACCTACGCGTCCAACGGAGCCTTTTCTGATTGACGACTCGTACCTGCACCTGGGGAGGATTTTTCAAAAGCACATAGAAAGAATGATGAGTATAAAACTCAATGAGTGGATAACTTTTTCAACTAAAATATTCTTTTCTAAAATATACATATATCCTCCCAAAATAATTTGTAAAACTAGTAATTTATTATAACTTTTATTAAAACTATAAATCTAATTAAATCTTACAAATTGTTTTTTTATTTCTTGAAATTGGTCATAAATTTCTCATTTATTAAACTTCACTTTGTTTGACGTGTTTTTCTTTTTTATCTCACCAAAGGCAACCCAGTAAAGCTTAGCTCTATTGTGACAGAATTTTCTCATGACCACTAAAGCTTGGGAATACTACTATGTATAGTCGCAGATGTGGGAAACTCTTAGGGTCACAATCCCCCCCTAACATCAAGCAGATCTACACTACCATATACGTGCAGAAGGCGACTCATAGACTCAGACTCCACCCCCCAAGCTAGTGACTATCTTAACCATTTTGCCATTATTAATCAACTCATTTCCATTCCAAAACATCATACCAACCATTCAAGCATTAAAATCAACCCAACACATGCAAAAATAAAATTTGTCCATACACTAACATAAGTTGCTCATCACTTCATGCCTTTGCTTTTCTCTGCAAACATTCATCTCAATCAACATGAATTCTCATATAAACTCATCCAAATACTAAAATCCATTCAATTACATGAATTTTTCCAAGTTAGGCACTTACTAATATATGATACAACTAAGCTATTTACTTCATTCCATACTCAACAATCACTCCCAAATGCATCAATTAATCATCAAAAGATCAAATAAAGCCTCAAACTTAAAATAAATTAAATTCCACTAAACCATCACATAAACCCTAAGCCTTACCTTACTAATATTGCTTGACCAACACTTGCTTCACTCTCCTTCCACTTCCAAGCTCAATTTAAGGATGATAAACCTCTAAACAACCCAAAAATTCCATCAAACTCTCATTAAAGCAACAAACTTTAAAAACCCATAAACTAGTATGCATTACATCCAACTTACCTTCACTTTTTCTTGATTATCTTGCAAGATTTTTGATAGGTTTTAGAGAGAAGGATGGATGGCACACTTGGGATCTCTTCTACTTCTTCTTCTTCTTCCTTCTTCCTTCTCACGGTTGCAGATTTTTTTTGTCTCTCTTCTGGTTCTGTTCTTTATGGTTTCAGGTCTCTCTTATGCCTCTCCTCTCTATTTGACTGAATAATTCACTTGTTCAATCTCTCATGCACTTAAACCTTATATACCCATCCTTCCAAATGTCTAAATTTCTCTCTAACTATCTCTAAAATCTCACAATTGCCATTAGTGACAAATTCCATCATTTCATTAGTCAAACAACTCAATCCAATTAATCCACCAATCAACTCCATCCAAATTAGTTTCAATTCAACTAATTACACTTCTTTTTTATTTAAATGTGTCAACACTTCATTGGTCCATTCAAAGTCACATGGATTGTTCTTCTTTGATGATTATCTTTTCATGCATTTATTTAATAATCCTTAAACTTAAAATTTAATCCTCATTATTTAACACTAATAAATTCCAAAAATATTCCATGGTCATCCTACCATTAAATTGATCATGTAATACTCTAATTGAGTGTCTTAACCTTCAATCTCATGCTTCGAAAAAAATTTGATTGGTTTTAAACTCACTAAAATTCACAACTTTTTCGATAAGAGTATTTTTATCAATAAATATTCGGAACCCTTAAAATCTATTTAAACGAACTCATTTTTGCTCTATTGCAGCTTCTAATAACTCTAATTCCTATTCCATGACTTATGATATCTGAGGTTTATTTTTCAAAAATCACTATTCACACAGATACTATTTATAGAAAAATTTTATCTCACGAAACTTGAGGAAATTTTCTGTTTCCCGAAAATCACTATTCACTCAAAATACTATTCATATGAAATTACTATTCATCTAGAAATACTATTTCTCTTAGGGAAATGAAATTTTGGGTTCTACAAGGGTAAACCTTGCATTATAAATTCTTTTACTGTACTTATAACCTTCTTTTTCATGTACTTGAAAACGTAAAGTTTTCGCTAGTAAACATTCTTTTTCTAATATACAATTTATAATCGAAATACTTTCGAAATTTCTCAGCATATCTCTTAATGCATGTATTTCGTTCGAATATGATAAAATTTACTTTACTTCAAACATAAATAAAATTATAACATAATATAAGAAAACTTACATGCATCTATATAAAAATGTAATGACATGCCAAAATTTAATTAACTCATCATAAAAATTTGAATGCTAAAAAAAGTATTGCAAACATCGATATTTAAAATATAAACTCGTAAAATGCTTTTAAAATTAACCATACTCACAACTTGCTTCCAATTAACCACCCACTCTTTTATGATTTCCTTCCGATCACCGTTTCACCTACATTTTAATACAAGTGAATTTTCGATTAGAAGTTACGCACACATTAACATTTAACTTCAATTATAGAAGGATATCGAAATATCTATTTCCAAACCATACTAACTTTAATAATTCGCACACAATATCCATATAAAATCTTAACAACAATGCACAGAATTCACTTCAATTTAAGCCCAATTCTTATATTAATGTAACAGACGACGATTTGAAATCATCTTAACTGTTTTAACAGAATTTAAACCAAATTTTTACACCATCCATCCTATTAAATTTTCTTATCGAATTTACATTCGAACATATACAATATGGTGCAATTTCCATTAAAATCCATAAAATACTACACTTTTGAATTTTCAAAAAGTTTTGCCGCGAGATGACTTTTTAACAATCAATATGTAATATACTCTCCCGATTTTAGTATTATATATGTACTTTGTAAAGGTACTTTTATTTATGGAATAATAAAGTAATTTAAGATTCCTAGATGTGTAATTAGATTCTAGTGGGACCTCTGGATATGCCAAAGATATATCTAAATAGGAGAAGTAATATGGTGATCGATTAGAATTCAATATGAAAATGGTAACAAAGAAACTATCAAAAAGGGGCATGGTTAGATAAATTGTTAAAATGCATGACTAAGGGCATTTTGGGAATTTCAAAATTATGAGAGAAGGTAGAGATAAGGATGGCAAAATAGTGATTTTAAAGACAAATTGAATCACTTAGTTACCATATGG
This sequence comes from Litchi chinensis, assembly GCA_019925255.1. Lineage (NCBI taxonomy): Eukaryota > Viridiplantae > Streptophyta > Magnoliopsida > Sapindales > Sapindaceae > Litchi > Litchi chinensis. The sequence continues at coordinate 30,269,965 of CM034464.1, read as the reverse complement.
TTACAATGGAAGGGACCTAATTAGAATTAAACTAGTTTTAAAATTTTGACCAATCAAATGTCTTGGATTGTAACTAATGGCAAGTTAGTTTGTGGGCAATTTGTAATGGCAAGCTTGTAAATTTTAAGACAATTAAGGGCAATTGTTAAGGGCATGTAAAGGCTATATATAGTTATGTGAAGAGATGAAAAATTAAAAGAGAAGAGTTGAGAAAGTGAGAGTGCAGTTCGGCCTCAAAACAGAACCCAGGATAACTTGCTGCAGTTGATCAATTTCAAGCAATTTTTAGTGGATTTCAAGCCCCCAAGAGGTTATATACAAGCCTAGGAGTGATATTTAACAAGATTAAGTGACTTTCAAGTGATAAATTTCAAGTTTTCATGACTTTTATATGTGAAATGTGAGAATGAAGTAAATTAAGGGCTGTTACTGATTTTGATGTAATTTTTATGCATGAATTTAGAGTTTTGAAGTCTCAAACTTGTGGGAAATCAAGGCTAGTTATCAAGGAGAAATTGGTAAGTATACTAATCAAGATGACTTTTTGATTGAAGTTCAAATTGATGTGGTTTGTGGATGATTTGTACGTGATATGTTTGATAAAAATTCCAAGTGAGATGTATGTGATTTTAATGAGATGTTTACCCATGGATTTCAAAGATTTAAGCTTTAAATTAATGGGAGAGCAAAGTTAGGGTGTAAGAAGGATTGATAAGCTTACTAGTATAGGTGAATTTTTGAATGAAATTTTAGTGGAGGTTGTTTAGGATATTAGTGTGCTGTCATGAAAATATATGTGATTTGGGTGAAATTTCAAGCAGAAAAGCTTGAAGAAATTCTTGTGTATGTGTGCTATGATTCATGGCCAAGGTTAGGGTTTATGGTTTAAAAAGTGTTTGAGGTCTTTAAGTAGGTTTCATGCTTGGAAATATATTGAAAGATTGAGATTTGACATGAAAATGTGAAGAAAAATTTTGAGTACAAAGCTGTCATGTTTCTACTCAAAATATATTGAAGTGTTAAATAATTGTTTTTAAATGTTTTGGATGGTTTTATAACTTGTGTTGATGATGGAGTTAGTATGGAATTGAAAAGAAACCTATTTGATGCTAAATACGAAATGTCATTGTTAAATCATGCTATGTTACTAGATTTTGAGCTTTATGAGTTTGATTGGATTTGGCATTAATTTGAAGGTGTTGGAGCATGATTATGACAAGAAAATTCATTGAATTGTATGGTGTGAAAATTAAAGGGAAATTCAACTAATAGGGATTTGGAATGACTCAAAATTCCGTTGAATGAATAAATGCAAATTTAAGCAATTCTTGAAATGTTTTATGTGCTTAAAGGTTATGAATTCCGAGTAAAAAAAATTATACCAATAATATTGATTATGATGTAACCAAAATATAGAATATAATTGTGTGTAGGTGTATTGCAATAAGGGAACCCGGAATCGAATTTATTGTGAGCTAAGAATAGGTAAGTGTCTCAATAAAATTCCTTGAAGATTTTAAATTTTCATAAATCTTGATTTTATATGTTGCACAAAAACTTATATTTTAAATGATAGGAAGTTAGATTTTATGACAAATAAATTTAATATGATAACCTATTTTATGGACTTTAGAAAGTTATGCAAATTATGAAAATTTTTACGTTAAGAAAATGACATGTACGGAAAAGGTTTTATAAGCCTATGATACTAGTTATTACCCATTGGGGATGGTGGTTTCATCCCACCTAGTTATATGTTACCAATCAATGTACCCAAACCGTGCATGGGCAATGTCAGAGGTGTTTGTCACTAACAACGGGAGGGACTGTATCAGTTAGTCCTGTTTAATGTGTCGTCTACGCACACATTGGGTATATAAAATAGCTAGCTTCTATATAAGCGAGGGTAAATTTCGCTTTCACCGATCAGGACAATGCCGGGGTCGGGGCACAAAGCCTGGCTGGCCGAATCCGGGCTGATCCATACCTAGGGTACTATATGATATTTTGGCACCAGTGGTTGACTCCTTTTATGGATAGATTTTTCATAAGATATACATTGCCACCACGTGTTTATGATTTATGGTATAAAATGGAATTACGTAATTATTTATGATTTCAGATTTAAAAAGCAATTCAAAATAGTTTCCTAAATTTAGAAAATCGATTTGCAACACGTTACTGTATTTTAATTTTATGCAATATGATTCATATTGATATTAAATGTCATTCACGCATTTTAATTTAAACAAGAATTTTAGAAAGTTTATATTGGTTTTACGAAATTATAAATACATTGATTTTAAATTTTAGGGAGATTATTTTAAAAAACATAGTTTAATTAGAAGAAAATACGACATTTACTGAGCTCGTATAGCTCACTTTAGTTTTATGTTTTATAAATAAAACCTCCCTAGGGATAGGTACATGTGCAAGGACATTAATAGCGGGGACTTCGATTCAAGAATAGGTAGATTTAGTTGTGTGCTTATGTGATTGTGTACTTTTATCACAAACGATTTTAAAAATCTGTATAATAATTTTTGTATGTAAGTGAATGTATATTTTTGTAAATATGTGATGCAGGGTATATAATTGTTTTAATTGATACGTTATATTTTAATTAATTTCATATCAATGGGTTGCTATTTTTATGAATTTAACTTGTGTTCATATTGAAAATATGTTGTAATTGGTTGTGGAAAGAAAAAAGGGCCTAAGGCCCAATAGTTGAAACTTTGTTTGACATAGAAGTGTACAAGTTTTCTATGAAATTTTTGTAGGGTGGCATTCTAAAAAAAACAACCATTATATTGCCCAAGTTTTTATTAAATCTATTTTATGAATGTGTAATTAAAAGAAAAAGTTTTTACCTATTCCTCTTTACAATAAGAATTTTAGTAGGATATATGACGCCTTAGCTTCACAAGAACCTTTCAACCAAATCAGCTATCTACTAGAGGGTCATTATGGGGTTGCTAGTTGTAAGACCCGGAATTTCATCTCCTTGAGAGAAATAGTGTTTCTCGGATAAATAGTATTTTCGGATGGAATAGCATTTTCAGATGTATAGTGATTTTAGGGAAAAGGAATATTTCCTCAAGTTTCGTGAAATAAAAATTTTTCGATGAATAGTATTTTCTGGTGAATAGTGCTTGCGATGAATAATGTTTGCATGAATAGTGATTTTCAGAAAATGGACCCCGGACATCATAAGCTCCAGAATATGTATTAGAGTTATTAGAAATTGAATTGGAGTAAAAATGAGTTCGTTTAAATGGAATTTAAAGGTTATGAATATTTATGGATAAAAAACGCCCTCGTAGGAAACATTGGGAATTTAGTGAGTTTAAACCCAATTGAATTTTTTCAATGCATGAAATTAAATGTTAAGACACTCAATTAGAGTATTGCATGATCAATTTGATGATAGGATAATCATGGAATATATTTGGAATTAATTGGTGTTAAGTGAGGATTAAAATTTAAGTGTAATATTAATTGTGTAGGAGATAATATGTATTAAAGAAGCACAATCCATGTGCTTGGGTGAAGACCAATGGTGTTGTGACATTTTTAAGTCAAAAAGAAGAGTTATTAATTGAATTGAAACTAAGTTGGAGTGAGTTGGTGGATTAATGAGATAGATTTGTTTAACCAATTAAATGAATTTATTCATAACTAATGGTATTTTTGTGATTTTAAATCCATTCCAAGGGCAATTTAGACAATTAGGGAGTTAGTCTCTATAAAGGAATGCATGAGAGAGCTGAAACAAGTGGTGATATTCAGTTAACAAGAGAGAAAAACGGGAATGAAGTTGAAAACCAAAAGAGAGTAGTGACTAGTGGCATTGTTGTGATTATGAAGTTAATTTAAAGGCATTTTGGGCATTGACAAGGCATGAGTATATAAAGTAGAGAGGATTGAGAGCTGATTGGAGTGTTAAGTCGGTGGAGAGCTGAAGAAAATGTGAAGAAGCAAGCTGAAATCGTGAAAGAAAAACAGAAGTCGAAAGAGAAGAGAGAGCTGGACGTGCAGGCTGGAACCGTGAGGAAGAAATAGAAATTTCTGCAGGCCATGAAGGAGAAGAAGAAGAAGAAGAAGAGCTGATCCACCTCTTGTAGCCTCTCAATTCCATCCCTCTTCATCAAGAAAAAGTAAGAGTAAGTGAAGAGAATTGATGTTTGGTTAATAGATTTTTAAAGTTGTTGAATTATATGAGGTTTTGATGAGTTATATGAATTTAATCAAGGTTGATCATCATCAATATGAGCTTGGAAGTGAAGAAGGGGATTTAGGAATCTTGGATCAAGGTTTTTGAAAGGTAAGAGTTTGGGTTTGATCATTAAAGTTGATGAGATTTAATTGATATTTTTAGTTTAAGGTTATAGTTGACTTAATGAATGATTTGTTGAAGAGTTTATGTGAGATTTATTTGTTTGAGATGAAGTGGATGATGAAGTTGTTATATATTAGTATGTGTTTAGATTCTAAAATTATGGATGATGAGGTTATTTGGATGGTTAATGAGTGATATGTGGGATTTTAAGATGATGGAAATGAAGCTTTGAAAAGAAATATTAAGTGATTGTGTTGTTGTATATATATATGTATATTAGTGCATGGATTATTGTGTTCTTGCATGTATTTAAATTGATTTTTAATATGTGAAGAAGTGGTATAAGGTTATGGAATGAAAATAAGTTGGTTGGTATAAAAGAATGCAAGAGAAATGGAAATTTGAATGTTGGATAATTATGTTGGTTAAAATTAAATGTGAGAGAAAATTGGTCATCAAATAAATTGTATGTATTTTGATGATAGTTATAAAGTGATTGGGTGCTTTAATGTCAAAGAAATAAATGGAAATGGAGGTGAGAATATTAATTGGAAAGTTGGTGGAGTTGTGAATTTATTTAGCAAGTATATTGGAGGATAAAATAAATGATTAGCTAAATTATTTCATTGGTAATTTATGTAAGTGCATGAAGGAATCCTTAAATGAATTGTTATATGTGTTTGGATGGTGATTACGATGTGTTTGAATAATTGAGCACCAAAGGAATGAATTGATTTTTGTTATGAAATTTTATTGGAAGATAAGATAAATTGGTGGATTTATTGAATATGTATATATATTTTGAGTTAGATTAAATGATCGCTTGGGCAATTGATATGTGTTGAATTAAAAGTGAATCAATTGTGTGATATTTGAATTGATTTAGATATAAAGATTTTGGGTTAGAAAGTAATTGAAAAGCTAGTCAATAATATGGTGATATCATTCCTTGGTGCATGGAATTTTAATGAAGTTGAAAGTGTGGTATATTTATGAATCCTAAACCAAGATTGTTGGTTGGATTAAATTGTAGGGAAATCTCAAGAATATAAAGGAAGTGTTGGAGAGGTGGTGAAGAAATTGAAAGTGAAAAGTGAGTGGTTTTATTTTAAAAGTTTTGATGAAATTATAATTTGATTATCCATGTTAGCAATCATATATTTTAGTATTGAATTGTTTTAAATGAGAAGTTATTTACCTCATTTCAAGTTATTAAGTTTAATTAAATGGTTGCACATTTTAAGTTTTATCATGCATGAATATCACTTGAGTTTATATGCTAACTTTATTTGTTATTAAGCAAAGTAAAAATAGTAAGCTTTTAATATATATACATGCATGAGATCAAGTTGATAAAATATTTTGAAAGTAATTTTGATTACAAGTTGAGATTAGAAAAGAAAGTTTACAATGTGAGAATTGAGTTATTAAATGGTTGTTTCAGTAAAAGAGTTGATTATGTGATTTTAAAGATATTCTAGCATGTTACATATTTTATATGAATTGCATGAATATTTTCATTAAGTTGCAATTATGAGCATTTGAGTATTAAAGCAATTTAGTATATTGAGTTATTATACTCGAGAATTTTACGTTTTAAAGTTATTTATAAGTGATAGGCTTCGGCCTTAGAAAAGTAAAGTTTATTTCACGTGATTAAAGAAAAGAAAAATAAGATTTTTATTATGAAAAGAAAAGTAAGAGTTTTATTATGAAAAGATTTAAATGCCTTGGGTTTACCCTAGCCCCCAGAGATTTCCGGCCGAAGTACCGTATGCGTGTATGGCAAGAGCAGTTGGGAGAGTCAGTTACTAACACTAACTTGGGGGGATTGAGTCGAGTCTGTCAGTCGTCCTCTACACGCATATGGTAGCGTAGATCTGCCTGATGTTGGGAGGGGATCGTAACCCCAAGAGAGTTTTCCCACATCTGCGACTACGCCTAGTAGCATTCCCGAGCTCCTGTGGCATTGAGAGATTCCGTTACAATGGAGCTAAGTTTCCCTGGGTTGCCTTTGGCGAGATAAAATAGAAAAGCATTTCAAACTGACGTGAAGTTTATTAAATTAAAACTGATTTTCAGTTTTGAGAAATAAAGAAAAGTTTATGAAAAGAAAATTTCTCAGTTTTGTAGTTTTTATAAATAATAGAAAGATTATTAGTTTATATTTTTGAAAAAGTTTCTCTACTTGATTTTTATAAATTTATGGAAAGATTATTAGTTTACTAAGTATTTTGGGAGGAAGTATATACTTTTGAAAAAGAACATATTAATAAAAAGCGATCCCTTTGGCGAGATATATTTTAGCATATGAATTAATTATTTTAGTATGCAAGATATCTAAACAAGTAAATAATTGAGTTTAATCATAGAATGCGAGAAATCATTTTTAGTTTTAGAACCTAAAAGTTTATTTTCTAACCATTTTTGGGAGGAGTTAGTTTAAACCAGCATACAGTTAAATTACTTGAACCACTCACTGAGTTTTATACTCACCACCCTATTTTCGTATTTTATAAAAATCCTCCCCAGGTACAGGAACGAGCCGTCAATCGGAAGAGGCTCCATCAGACGCATAAGTGGCCTAACGCAACAACAATCACTGCATAAGTTTAGTTTAAAAGCATATGTCATGCATTCCATGCAACTTTTGATGAGTATTTGTAAATTATATTTTGAGTTGTATATAGTATTTTTTATTTATAAAATTAAGCTTTTGATAAAGTAAATTATCTATTTGTCTTGAATGAAATATAAATATATTTATGGATTTTAAATTGAAAATGTTTGTGATTGAATTGTGGAAATGATTTGAGGGCCTGAGGCCCAGTAGTGGAGAAATGTTTGCTTTAGAAGTATAAAATTTTGAAATTTACAGGGTGGCATGTTTGAAAAACAGTCGTTATGTTATCCAAATTTTTATAAATTCATTTTATAAATATTCAAAACAAAAAGAAAAATTTTTCTACGTTTCCGCATTAACAAAAAGTTTTAAAAAGTAAACGGCGTAGCTTTACAGGAATCTTCTAGTTGGATCAAATATCCGCTGAGGGCTACTGTAAGGCGGCCGGTAGGCCTAGTAAAGAGAGGGTCCTGTCACTAGTGGGCTACCGACCATATGAAAATAGAGGTATAGGAACAGGGCCCAACATAATAAGTTTCCTATAATTTTCCATGTCAATTCTAACATCAAAAACAGCCCATAAACATCAAAATCAACCAAAAATCATTTCATTCGCAACATCACTTCTTAATCGAATAGAAACCAACCCCTAACACTAACTTTCTTCAATTTAAACTATTAAATCCCTCCTAAACTCATCATATTTTATGGCAAAATCATCAAACAATATTTCAACAACAAACACCTCACTTTGGCCTAACCAAGACAAGCATCCATCATCAATTTTTCCATCAACATCACACTAAATTCACATGTAACACATCAACCATCACTTTAAAACACTAAATACTCAAACCCAAACATAATCTCACATAATCCATTCATTACACAATTTCAATCATGAAAACTAATTCCTTACCTTATCAAATCAACTCCAAATGAATGAGTTTTGCTCCAAGACTTTTATGCAAGCTTGAGGGACTTGAAAACCACTTAAACAAGCTCTCCAAATACTCAAGACAACTGTTGTACTTCTCCTTTTTTCTCACGGTAGTTCACAACTCTTCTTCCTCTCCAAACTGAGCTACACTTTTGCTTCTTGTTCCTCTCCCTTGCATGAGCTGAAATCTTTCAAAAATTGCACTCAAAATCACTTAAACCAGCTACTGAACCAAAGTCTCTCTCTCGACAAAATCAAAACAGCTCTCACACTCCTTTTTTTTTGTTGCTCTCGATTCACACACCCCTTTAAAGACCGAAATGAATTTTGCTTCTTTTGTTTGACCGAAATGTTCTCTCTCTTCTCTTGCTTTCTCTCAGTCCAACACACCTCTTTATGACCGGTTGTCTTTTGTGTGATTTCTTCTTGTTTGTTTGCCCTTTTCTTCTTGTTGACTGTGACTTCTCCTCTTGTTTATCTCTTCAATTTAATTTTTTATTCAACTTTATCTATCTTAAGCTTGTTTGATTGTGCACCACTCTTATTTATCACTTCAATTTTATTTTTTAATTCAACTTAATATATCAACCACAAGATTATGCCACTTGTCATTAATCTATTCCTCTTCTTTGCTAGTTGTCAAGCATCCATTCATTCTTCCTTTCTTTAATTGTCAAGTGTCTTTTTTCTCACCATTCCATGCATTTGTTTTATTCTTTTACGTTTCCTTGCTTGAAACTATTTCCGGTCCATTTGAAAATTATATAAAAGTTAAATTAATACAACTGAAAATTCTATTAAAATTCGATTTATGCTTACGATCACTTTAAAAATCATTTCATTACTTCGTAAATAAAATCATTCTCAATTCTATCAGGAAATTCTACTAAGATTCAATTTACACATCCGGTACTGAAAATTTATTTTATTTCTCTCTAAATATTGTATACGGGACACTAATTGAATAGAGTTCTTTTGTCCTATATACTTCGAATCACTTAAAATCTCTTCGAATGGACTTATCTTCACTCCGTTTCAGTTTCCATTAATTATAATATTAATTTTGAAACTTTTAATTTACGAGATCCGTTTTTCAAAAATTCCTATTTATACAGACACTTTTCATTTAGAAATACTATTTATCGAAAAAAATTTATCTCAAGAAACTTGGGAAAATTTTTGTTTTCTAAAAATCACTATTCACTCAAAAATACTATTTATATAAAAATATTATTCATCTGAAAATGCTATTCTAGAAGTTTTGGGTTTTACACCGTGTATATCTTTTGATTCCATTTTAAATATATATATACACACAACAACATTTCAGCTGGGTAGTTACCTTATCAAAATTGATGCTTATAGTACTATACAATTTATGCTAGAATTTGATGAACTCTTTACTGGACAAGAGTCTAAAAAGGGGGAAAAAAAAAAAAAAAGACAAGGTCAACAATCCATATCTTACGAGCTTTAAAGCTTTATGGTTTAATTGAAATGAGAATATATACCTACTTCAAACAACTTGAGAATTGAGATGTCATAATATTGGAACAACAAATCCTTTGGCTGCACCAAAGCAAATTTGTCTAGTGTAAGCCAAAAGGAAAGTAACAAACATCATACATTTTTTTGTACATGTGCTTCTGTAATTGCTTTTCTAGGCCACAAAACTATAAATTCTTAATGTTACTTGGCACCAATTCATTTTTCCTACCATTTCTTTTTTCTAGAGAGAAGATTTGAGCTGTCTTGTGCAAGCTTTCTAATTTGGGCTATTGCATCTCTCTTTTTGTACAACATTCCATTAATTTGGAAAAAATAAATACTTCATATAGACTAGAGATTTATTTTATTATTTGGTAAAAACTATAGTAAGAAACATACAATATCTTAAAAGGTTGCGGCACTTGACTTACAACTGGATGATCACTTTACAGAGAGCAAGAAAAATATGCTTTAACTTTGTAGAAAAAAAAATTATATACTTCCAGTTGCCAAGTTACCCAATCAAAATTGAAAAGCTAAACACCAATTTAGGTTCCATTTCAACACAGATCGACATTGATTTGGGTTTTGAAACCTAGATCGATGCATGTGTGTTTCCATTAAAAACCTAGATCAAGGATTGGGTTTCAATTTTGAACCCATCTTGGCATCGATCTAGGTTTGGAAACCAAATCGACATTGATATGAGTTTCTAGATCCATGGTGAGCGATGGAGTTTGTCGACCATGGATTTAACATTATTTATTTATTTTTTACTATTATTTATGTAATGTAAAAAAACTTTTTGTTATTAAATTTGAAAGTTTAAAGGGTGAAACAATGACTTTAAGGTTATTAAACTGATAATAAGGTTAAAATGGTCACTTTATAATTTTCGTCATAGTCAAAGGTTAAAAATTTGGTCAAAGCGACCAAGTTGATGGGTTTATGAAATTTTAGGGATCATGGGAGCCATTAATGGAAACAAACTTTAAAATGAGAAGAATTTTGAAAAACTTAGGGACTAAATGAAATTTCCCTTATTTAATTAAATTCTGACTAATATTTATTTAAGCATTATTAAAAATTTATTTATTTATATTTTCAATACAAATGTCTCTTCATTTTCCTTAACCCACAACTCTCATTTCCCTCTCATTTTACAACTTTGCCATTAGTTGTCCTTTCAATTATCTTCATCCTTGCCATTGTATTGTAAGCTTTTTGAAATATATGATTGGTTGTTTGAAAACGTAAAAGTGAACATGGAGCAGGTTCGCTTTGACGAAACCTACTCAAAACCAATAAGTCAGTTTTTAATATTGAAAACCAACTTAACCCGAATTACATGATAAAATTAACTTCCACCAACTCAAATCAATTCAGGTTGGCTCGGGAATGTGGAAACTAAAGTTAATTTTTATTTAATTGTTTCTATGCAGTTGTAGTGAAAAGTAGTAGTTTACATGTGAGTTGAATTCCATTTTATAACTTTTCTTTGTAACTTCCTTTTGTAAGATATACATTGTACTTGGTGAAGAAGTGTTATCATTTTCATGAGACTCTATGCTGTTTTGTTCGCTTGTTCTTCTTCTTTTTAAGTTTAGATTATGGACCCCGTGCACTCTTTGTAATGCCTTGTCGTAATCCAGTTGTTTGCCTCTATTTTATATGGTATCAGAGCAGTGAGGGAGTTTGTGTAGATCCCTTGGTGAAGAAGATTAGTCAGTGCTCCAAAAAAGGGATTCAATAACACATGTTAAAAGACTCGTTATGGTGTTGCCTGACCAATCCAATTATAAAATGTGGAAGACCAGTATGGAGTCTTATTTGATTGGTGAAGCCTTGTGGGAAGTTCTTGGCGGAGAAGAGACTGAAAAACCAGCTGACATATATAGTAACTCTGGAAAATGCCGAATCCAAAATAGAGCTTCTGCTGAAAAGATCTATTTCTCATGGGTTGTTTGATCATATCAATTGCAAAACAAAGAGTGAAATATGGGAAACTCTTAACATATTATTTGATAAAAAATGTTCCACTGCTGCTAATGTTGAAGAATGAATTGGCAAATACAACCCAAGGTGGTCTTTCAATTGTTCAATTCCTTTTGAAGATAAAAAATTTATATTCAGAAATCTCCTTTTTAGATATGGAGGAACCGATTTTTGAGGCACGAATGAGGTGACTTATCATTCGTGCTTTAGAAAGGGAGTATCTTCACTTTGTAACATCAATTTAAGAATTAATTATCATCAAACTCAAAAGCTTAAGCTAATAAGACTTAAAGTTCTTGCATAACATTTAAGACTTGAAGTTGAGGTTGACCCATAACATCAAGGATGGGATAAATAACCTTCTTTGGTAGAGTTTGAGAATGTTTTGACATCTCAAGAGACGTTAGCATGACAGATATATGGCTGGACTTTTTATTGCAAACAGTATAGACGAGGCCCTTTTTTCAAGTCAAACGAAGATTTTCAAGCAAAGAAATAGATAGTTCAACAAGTCTACTAATGATAGGGAATCTTCAGGCAACAGTTATAAGAAGAGTTTCAAATGTCACAGATGTGGCAAATATGGCCATATCAGAAAAAAATTGTTTTGTTAAATTAAGAGAAGGTAATGTAGCCGGGAGAAATGGTAACGCAAAACCTTCTGGTGATGCTAGAAATGAAGAGGATTTGGGGAAGGATTTTTGGCAGAAACTTCAGGTGTTGCTGCCATGGCCAGATGGCCTCCATCAATTTTCAAATTGGATTATTGATTCTGGTTGTGGTCATCGTTTTATAGTTTTCGACATTATGAAGGGAAAGATGCCATTATCAAAGCAGACAACACTGTTCATCCCACCAAGAAGGAAGACACTGCCATGCTTAAAAAATAGAGATAACAGCCCTATCTCTATTAATAGTGTTTCCATATTCTGGGAGTAAAGAAAAATATATTTTCTATTGTAAATGCAGTGGACTGTGGTCACCAATGTCCTTTTTGGAACAAATGGTGTTAAATTTCTCCAAAATGTTGATGCTTGGGGAGCAAATGTTGTTCATACTGATAAGAGATTAAATGACTTGTTTGTTTACAATAATGCATCTACGTGGCATAGGCTTGGGCATGTTAATATGGATAAACTGAAAGTGATGGTTCGCAAGAATATAGTAAAAGTTTTCCCAACTTTAACTGATTTTGGGAAGGGAGTGGTTTGTGAAGGTTGCCAATATGGAAAAGCTCATCACATTCCATTTGGTAAATCCTTATCTACTAGCCAATCTTTTTTTGGAGTGCATACATGGAGTTTTATTTGGACCTACGAGAACATTTTTAGTATATGATATTTGGTATATATTAATTCTTGTTGATGACTATTAATGTATTGTAATATTAAGTCTTAAATACTGGTCATTTCCTAGTAACTTAAGCTTTGGATTTTATGGTAACTATTATGGTATCAGAGCTTGGAGATACTCAGTTTAAACCCTTTCTCCTCCATTTAATTAAAAATCTTCTCGTTATACATGTTATATGGCTGGGGCCATTTAGCATATGTTCATCATCTATTACTTATCCACGTTGCACGTGATAAGATATGTTAACATATCATAATTTCAAGTCTTAAATACTATAGTTGAGTCATTTCCTCTCAACTTAAGTTTCTGAGTCCGATGGTAACTAACAATGACTACGTACTCTGGGTTTACCTAAGTTTATTTTGTTAAACAAAAATAAGATGTTCTCTCTAGGTTCAATGAATTCAAAGAATTTGTGGAAGGTTTACTTGGAACAAAAATAAAGATATTGAGAACTAATGATGGAGGTGAGTTTGCTTTTGATAAATTCTTTTTTTTTTTTTTTTTTAGTTGACAACATGGCTTTAAAAGGCAACTTTCATGTGCTTATACACCACAACAAAATGGTGCGGTGGAGAGAAAAATTAGACAACTTGTGGAAACTTGTAAAAAGGTGGTTATGTTGTAAACATTTGCCTAAAGCTTTGTGGGCAAAAGTTATGTTGTGTGCAGCTTATATGATCAACTAATTATTGGGATTTATGTCCTAAGAGTTTGTAATTATATAAATGATTTATAAATATTATTAAAGTATCCATTTCATTCAATTTATATATTTTTACACAAATTGTATATATCATGAGAAACATCCTTCATTACTTATGTAATTTCAAACTAAGTATCTAAGTGTTACATACAAGCGGATTTAATTTAAGATAATTAAGTAATCCAAAGAGTCCTTAAAAGCAAATGAAGCTGGGTACTTTATTTGTAATAAATCTACAATTGCAATCCATTTCGTATTCAATATGATAGTCTCATTCTAGACTGTTCATATGATGACATGGAAATGGAGACACTTTATTTAATCAATATTATATAAGACTGGATCACGATAAACATGAGTCTCTAATTAATATCTATTAAACTTAGAGATTTATATTTATCAACTAGATTTGATCTTAATCATTAGTGTATTATAGACTTTTTCTTATTGAGTTATATCTTTTGATTCACATGAGGGAGATTGGTATAGATACTCGATCAATAATTTTGTATTTTAGAGATATGATTTAATAAATAGCTAAAAATATTCTATATAATAGTGGAATCCACTCTTTGTGAGAAGTAGAGAAGTAATTCTACTAAGGATTGAAGTTTTTTGGTGTCCTAAAGGAGATCGTTACAGACAACGACTCTCGATTCATCTCATATAGCTTCCAAGATTACTGTAAAGGTCTTGGAATCAACTTGAGTTTTTTCACCCCAAAATATCCCCAGTTGAACAAAAAGGTAGAGTTGACCAACAAGACCATCATGGACATGTTGAAAAGGAAACTTGAAAGAGCCAAGAGAAAATGGGTCAACAAATTACTAGGTGTCTTATGGTCGTACTGGACGACATTATAAGCCTTGATAGGTCAAATATCTTTCTCTCTTGCCTATGGAACTGAGGTTGTTCTTTCGGCCAACATCAGACTCCAAATGGATAGGAGAGAAAATGATGAACTCGAGAACTCTTCAGCTCTAGAGTTTGACCTAAGGATAGATGACGAACTCAGAGCACAAGCGTTACTTCGCATAGCATCTTACCGAATGACTAAAGTTGTTAGATGAGGTACTTACAAACTTGTAGATGCAAACAAATGTGAAATTGTCAACAGCTGGTACGTATTGCATCTTAAGAAGTATCACTTTTGATACTTTACCTCATTAACTGATGTAGCATCTATCCGTTCAATGTAGACACTCTTTTTTCTTTAGCAGTTTTTTTCATTGGATTTTGCTGTTAAGGTTTTAATAAGGTCTACCAAAGCATGACAACATCAATGTTGCCCCTTACAAACATCTATCTTTTTGCTTTTTAAGTTAACTAATGCACTAGTTCTCTTATTTCAATAAAATGCTTACCCTACCAGCATCATTAATCTTTCGATTAATGTGGTAATTTTGTTCAATTACACATAATTTGTTTTTACTATAGCAAACCTTGCAACAAATCATAGTTCATTTGATAGATAGTTTGGACTAAAATCGTGGTTCAAGAAAGTAGTGACAATACTACACTTTCAACGTTCGTCATATGAATGTGGTTCTTAGGGGCATATCTTAGCCATATAATTATACTAACATGGTCGAAATCTAACTTTCACCATACTGGTATTAAGTGGTTCAAGGAAAACTCACTTCCACCACTAGAATGAGCAACAAATAATGTTGAAATTTTTTGCCATACATCGATCTACATTAAACACTAATAGGTTGTTCAATAAAAATGTCACGATCTAATTATCAAAGAAGTTGTTCACAATGAATGCATATACATAAGCCAACTAACAAAATGTCACACTCTCTGATTTATTGTATTTAACTCAACCTACATCCATTGAATACAAGTTGATTCTTTTTTCGACTTCATATTTAGCTTTATCTATTTCGATTGAATAAAAGCGAAGCAACATTCCCAATAGATTGGGACAACAGACATTGGTTTCATTTAACATTAAATGCCTTTTAATTTAAAGTGTCGAGTAAGCTTCCTAAACAATGCCGACCGACCAACTTTGACTCATCTAATGAAGCCAAACAAATCAATAATCCATTGGACTTTAATACAAATGTTGAACAATAATGGATTAATCACCAAGATCATTCACAAACAATTGACACAAAGTTGTACTAAAACGTGACATTATGATCAAACAAGTTTAACGATTGACTTTGACTATATTGGTCAACACTTAAAGATATCAAATCACACAACCTCAAACTGAAAGGATTAAGTGTAACTTAAACCCTAAAAATACAATGCATAGTTTCACTACTATACATGCCATCAAGCATACACCATAGTATAAAATGTAAAAACATACTACTATACTTGTTACCTTACATACATTGATAAGACCTAAACCAGACCTTCTTTAAGCTCTTGTCTGGAGGATCCCGTCAGGCACTTCAGCGGACTTCCTAAACCCGACTTGTCGGATTGAAGAAATCCGAGAAGCGAACCCCTAAATTACTTAGCCCGTTTACTTACTTTAACTTAAAGATTTTATTTTCTTTTTAAAATAGTTGGGTTGGTATAAATTTTTCACAATTCTATTTAAAACAATTTTACAAAAATTTTGGCAGCATAACAGCTGCATTTATAAGATTTCTAAAATTTAACCTGTAAAGAAAAACACTTCGAACTATATCAATTTACCTCCCAATTTCTTTTAGCTACAATCATATATTTTTCTAATTCAACTCACATCACATATTATTCACAAATGACTAATTTCCATAACATACATGTTACTAACGCTTTAGGAATTATGCAACCATATTTATATCGAATATACATAGATGTATCAAGTGATAATTGTGTATCATGTGCAAGTGTTCAATTGTATATACACACCAAAATCATACTACAAGTTCTCAATCATAAAGTCATTTAGATTTATTATTTACAACAATAAAATGTGTTCAATATTTATGCAATTCATCTACTTGACGCCCACCTATATATGAAATGATGATCTCTCCATCCCACGGTTACCTACAACGACGCCCAATAGTATGTACAAGCTACACAACAAGTAAACACGTTAGTACAATAGAACAACACAATATAATCATATAATTATATAATAGTTCATAAACTTAGTTAACCTTAAAATTTTTGATGTTTTTCTTTCTAAAACTCCATGTATACCCCTAAAGTACTCGAACCATCACGGGCGATTTTAACTAACACCAACGTAAAGCTATTGAAATATCTCGACCACCACGATACGGAATTACTATGTCGCAATGTAGTGTGAAACAATCTCGTATCTGAGCAACTACAATGCGAAATTTTCTGTATCGCAATTGTAGTACTATAACTCTGGGCAACTACAAGCGAAATGTGCCACATTGCAACGTAGTGCCAAACTGTGAATCTAAACGACTACATGTGGAATTGTCTGCGTCGCAACGTAGCGCTAGATACTCTAGAAAATTGAGTAACTACGAACAGAATTTTCTGCATCGTCACGTAGTGCTAAATACTTTGTAGGCTGAGCGACTACAGATGAAATTTTCTACATCATCACGTAGCGCTAAATCTCATACTGTTAGAGAGTATATACATGGGTTTCAAAACTATTTCCGCTAAGTGCAAAAGCACGAAACTTCTTACTTTTCAAACTCCTAAAATTTTCTTGATTTGGATACTTTAAAAGCGATTTTGTGTTGATTCCATTACTTTGTGAATTCCATAAGGAACTCACATGCTCAAAATTTGAAATTTGGATTTGATAATCATTTTTGTGTCCATTTAACAACAACATACAATGCTTAGCATAGAAATCGAAATAAACGCAAGTGGTGAGACACTTACCTCAATCCGCGTAGTGCTCAAATCAAGCGTCTCAATAAGCCTCTTGTGCCTCGCTTGCTCACTAATCACCTACATATCAATTTCTTATCATCACTTGCTCAATTACATAACTCAAAACTTAAAATAACGTTTCTAATAGAATTTTCTCTATTTACAACCTTTTACACTATAACCTTCCCAACTCGATTTTAACTCAACCAAGACTCTCTAATTCTGATTTCTTTGCACAGAATTTATTTATTATCATCTAGGGACACTCTAGAATGCTTAAAATGGTCGCCGGAAGCCTCGAACGCAAAATCACCATTTTTGGACCCCCTAAAACTGAGGCTATGCTAAGGCCCATCTTAGCGATTTTCTTCACTTTGTTTTCCCTCTAATAATCTCCCTAACTCGCACTTCGATCACTCATAAAACAGTTTCAAAAAATTCTAAGTATCAAGAGGTGAAACCTATGAAAAACGCCTATTTTTCGACACTTTTTGATGCACATTTATGACATCCTGCATGCGACGACTTCTATTCTTTTGTATCTAAGGTTTTTTACCTAATTATGATCAATTACATTCATTTCATGCATCGAGGAATGCATTTACATTCAAATAAGCTCGAAGAGTGCAGGTCATCATATTCCCTTCATCTAGCTCGGGATTCTCAGCTTAACTCTATACTACTCCTTTGACAATTCGATCACTTCTATGTGTTTTTCTATCTTTTATTATGTGTGAATCTAAACTTATTTAGATCAAAACACAAGGGTATTACACATTTCACATATGTCGTGACACCCACACATTCTCTTCAATGTATAGTTCTTTTCAAGTTTTACATGTTAATCTCTCTCAATCATTTTATCAAACAACTTATCTACAACTTATTTGACATTTCACTTCCTTAAATCACACTTTAAAGTTTGTCATCCATAAACCCTAGCCTAACATCCACACACTATAACATGCCATCTAAACTTTCATATGACACATTTAGGGTTCTACAATTATTTTAAGTGTAAAACACCCATCACAACACACCACAAACATCACAACTATCATCATACCCATACAATTCTAACTATCATCAAAGTTGAGAAAGAAGATGATATCTTGCTTTAGTTCTTGCTTAGGGTTGTTGGTTTAGCTTGAAAACACCCTAGGGTTATGATTTGAGTCTTGAAAAATGGATTGGAAAAACTCTCTTCTCTCCTCTTGTTGCTGCCCACACACACATTCTCAACTCTCTCACTCTCATGACAATTGCCTCTTGTTTCTTAAAAATTTTTTCTAAGTGCCACTTATATATATAAGTGACTTTTCACATAATGACCATCATATCCTCTTTGACTTACTTTGAATATCATTAAAATTTTAGTTTAATTCAAGAAGTAATTGACTAATAATTATAGATATTTAACCTATAATTCTTATTTTGGACATAACTATATTGCAACTTATTCAATTATCCCTTATTTGTACAAAAGATGATTTTACCCTTCTTCAACTTTTTCTTACTTAAACAAAAGTCGTATATTTTCTAAAATTATCATTAACTCTTCGATGTCCCTCTTTAAATTAATGTTGGTGAAATTTATCATTTTAATTTCATAATCTAGCTTCTAATATTAGGAAGTTCATAATCGAGACTAAGGACTTACATACATGGTAGTATAAATCAAAGTATACATTCGATGTCAAATATTTAGAATAATTGGTATCAAAATATTATAAAGTAGTTCGATCGATAGACAAACATCAAAGTTCAAGTATTTACATAATTAGTTATATGTTTGACCAACAAACAAATAAGCAAAAGCGTTGTTAAAAATAACAAGTTCTTCTGACAAAACAAGCAAGATAATAAAGGAAGAATGTTGATCAAGCATTTGGGTTGACCAGTGTGTGGATCGGATCTACTTTCTCACTGGTCACACCAACTACACCATCCTTAGCCCTCTAATCGACCATATTAGTATTCTTGGCAGTTTCATTAGGTTCTTCCATCTATTCATTCAGATCGACCTCTACTTGGTTGACTGGCTCATCACCCTCAAACTCTGGATGGATAGTCTCCTAATCTTCAATAGCTCTCCTTGGCTCCCAACCCTTATGCTTGCCAGCGAGAAATTCCTTTATCAAGTCAGATATAGTCTTTCGAATAGCCTCCATAATTATTCGTTAAGCTTGTTCTTTGGTAGCAAGTTCATCTTTAAATGATGCCATATTGGCCTCTCATTCTTTCTTTTATAGCTCTAAGGTCTATTTAGATTAAGCAACTCTATCACTAGAGGCTAAGGTCGACTTAATACCTTTGCCTTAGCCTTTATGGCCTTATCTTTGGCCTTTTTTGCATCAACAAGGTTCTTCTCTGTGGATTCAACCTCATTTCTTAATTTTTTTTGCCTCTTTATGAGCAACACTTGTCTTTACAGTGAATATGAGTCTGTATTGGAAGCCTTGTCAAATGAAATAGTGTGAGTAAATATAGGTAGGCTATTAAACACAAGGGATGTGATTTTTACCTTAAAAATATAAGTCAAATCCTTTTTACTTACGGTGGTCATGCTTCTTTTGTATTGATCAAGATCGAACTGGAAAAGCAACTTTTCACTCTCCCTCAAGATTGCCAATCGATTCTCATTGATCGACGGATTGGGAGGAAAAGTGAAGGGCCCTTCTTCCTAATACAACTAGGCAACCTGTTCGGTAACCCTACAGTAGTCTTCCAATCAGGATCTACTTTGATTGAAAGATTCTCGTGAAGTTAAAACATTTTATTTCTATTAAGAACCTTTTTAAAACTCTTGGAATTTCTTTTCAAATGAAAGCAAATGGAAACTTTTCTTTTTAAATGAGCATTTGCAAAATAGGATTTATAAAAATTTTGACAACACAATAACTGTTTTTCTAGAAATTCCACCTTGTAAAAACGTGATAGAAAACCTGTGCACTTCAAAAACCACACAATCTCCACTTCTAGGCCTCAAGCCCTTTTTTCCTTCTCACAATTAACCACAAACATTATTTCAATTTAAAAGACAATTTGAAAATCATTGAACTTACGTAAAAACGTTATGCACACATGATTTTAAAACATAATACAAAGTATAAGTGTAAATATCTTCCAAAATAATATTTACAAAACATGCATCAAATCTTAAATAGTTATGCATGTACATGGTATTTCAAAAATAAACTAGTGCAGTAGCGTCGCATCTTCAGCCCATCTACACGTTTGACGAAGCTCCTTCTAATTGTTGACTTACACCTGTATTTGGGGAGGATTTTTATAGAAACATGTAAAGAGTGGTGAGTATTTAAATTCAATGAGTAGGTAAACTTTTTAAACTACGATATTTGCTTTTAAAATATGTATCCTCCCAAAATAGTTTGGAAAACTAATAATTTATTTCGTACTACTAAAAATTGTAAATTTAGCATATAACATATAAATTTTAAAACCCAAAATTTTGCTTCATGAATAATAATTTATTTTTACGATAAATAGTATTTTCAGATGAGTAGTATCTGAATGAATAGTAATTTTCAGAAAGCAGGCCTAGCACATTAAAATTTCTGAAATTGGTATTAGAGATAAAAGAAGCTGAAATTGATCAAAAATAAGTTCATTCGAATAGATTGTAAGTGATTTGAAAATTAATGGATGAAAATGTCCTTCCGATTAATTAAAGAGTAATTGATAGGCCCCTTTCTTTACTTGACCTATCAGTCACCTCACAGTAGCCCTCTAGTAGATATATGATCCAATTGGAAAGTTTGCATAAAGTTACGCCATTTACTTTTCAAAACTTTCTTTTAGTGTGGAAAACGTGAGGAAATTTTTTTTTTCCCAAACATTTACAAAACAGATTTATAAAAATTCGGGTAGCATAATGACTATTTTTCAAACATACCACCTGCAAGTTAAACATTCAGCACTTCTATAGCAAATAAATCTCCACTACTGGGCCTCAAGCCCTTAAAACCATTTTCCACAATTCAACCATAAGCAATTTCTCAATTTGAAATTTATAAATTGCAATTTATTTTTATTTAACACAAAAGTTTAATTAAATTCACAAAAATTTAACTTTATTAACACCAAATGCAACATACAACTCAAAATATTATTTACAAACATATTTACCAAAATATGCATGTAATGCATGACATACAATTTCAAATTTAAACCTATGCAGTAATATCGTTGCGTCAACCCATCTACGCGTCTAACGGAATCTCTTTTGATTGACGACTCGTATCTAGAGAGGATTTTTCAAGACACATAAAAAGAGCAGTGAGTATAAAACTCAGTAAGTGGATAATCTTTAAACTAAAATTTTCATTTCTAAAATATATATATCCTTCCAAAATAACTTATAAAACTAATAATTTCTTATAACTTTTATTAAAAATATGAAACTAAATAAATCTTATAAACATTTCTTTGTTCCTCGAAACTTGTAATAACTTTATCATTTAATAAACTTCACGTCTAATGATATGTTTTTCTCTTTTAAACTCGCCAAAGGTAACCCAAGGAAACTTAGCTCTATTGTGATGGAATTTTTTATTGCCACTAGAGTTCGGGAATGCTACCATGTGTAGTCACATATGTGGAAAACTGTGGGGTCACAATTCCCTCTTCCCCCCCCCCCCCCCCCCCCCCCCCCCCAACATCAGACAGATCTACACTGCCATGTGCATAAAGAGGGCGACTCACAGACTCAAACCCCCCCTCCCCCTTCCCCCCGTCCCTCCCCTCCTCCCCTCAAGTTAGTGACTTTCCCAACCATCTTGTCATACACGTAATGGTACTTCAGTCGGGTATACTAGGGATTAGGGTAAACCAAAGGCACCTAAAATCTCATTCGAAATATTAAAAACTCTTTATTTTCCTTTAATTCATGGTTTGCAACTAAGATTTTTATTTTCTAAGGCCAAAGCCTAACTTTCATAAACTACTTAGCATGTTTAATTCTTGCATGTATTTACTCAAATATACTCAATTGCTTTAATACTAACATAAATACATTTGCAATATAATCTTAAAAATTTCATGCAATTCAATAAAAATAGATAACATGCTAAAGTGTAATTAAATCACATCATAAAATTGTTCATTAAAACAACAATTGAAATAATCAATTCTAACTATTGAAACTCATAAACACTTTTAAAAATATAACCACTCACTATTTGTTTCCAACACTAATACACCACTCCTTCAAGTCTTCCTTGGCTTTTAAACTTTTCCTATACTTTAATCTAACCAAAATCTTTATTTAGAATTCATAAATACACCATATTAATAACTTAATTAAATTTTCATTCCTTTGAATTTCGTTTGCACAAATTCACTCAAACACATACTAAGCATCACTAAAACACATTAAAAGAATTGAATGACAAGTTGCACATTCATTCTTGGTCTTTGCCAAATTTAACACCTAAGTTCTCCATTTCAATTTTTTTCCATTCTTTTGATACCCATATACTCAATTCCATGCCAAAACATCATACAACCCATTCAAACATTAAAATCAACACAACACATGCATAACATAACTTGGCCATATACTAACATGCATGCTCATCCACCCATTTCCTTGCTTTTCTTTCCATATCATCTCAAATTAACATAAAATCTCATATAAACTCTTCAATTTATCAAAAGTCACTCAATTACATCAATTATCCCATGTTATCCACATACTAGTATATACCATAACCAATCTATTCTCTTCATTTCAAGCTCAACAATCACACCCAATTGCATCAATTAATCATCAAATGATCCACTAAAGCCTTAAAATCAAAATCAATTAAATTCCTTAACATTTTGGCATAAACCCTAACTCTTACCTTCTAGTTTTCTTTGATCCAAAACTCCTTGATGCTTTCTTCCTCTTTTAGACTCAATTTAAAGTTAATCTAGCTCTAATTAACCCATAAATTCCATCAATAACTCATTAAATCAACTATAGAAAAAATACCCATCAAACTAACCATGAAATTACTCAACTTACCTTCAATTCTCTTCACTATTTCTTGAGAATTTTTTGATGGATTTGAGAGGTAAAGATGGATGGATTACCCTTAGAATCTCTTCTTCTTCTTGTTCTTCTTCTTCCTTCTTCCTCTTTTTCATGGGTACAGATTTTTTTTTTCCCTTCTGATTCTGCTCTTTCTTCACGGTTTCTCCTTACTTTGGCTAAATGTGTTCACCTCTTCATCCTCTTATGCATCTCACTTTATATACTTGGCCTTCCAATAGCCCATTTTTCCCTCTTACTATCTCTAAAATATCAAAAATGCCATTAGTTACAAAATAAATCATTTGATTGGTCCACAAATCAATGTAATTAATCCACCAACCAAATCCATCTAAATCTAGTTTCATGCCAACTAATTAATCTTCATTTTGACCTAAATATGTCATTATTTTGTTGGTCTATTTAATCTCATAAGGATTGTGCTTGTTTGGTAGCTATCTCTTCATACAACTCTTTATTTAATTCTTAAGATTGTGAATTAATTCTCATTCACCTCTAATAAACTCTAAAAATATTATATGGTTATCCAATCATCAAATTGACCATACAATACTCTAATTGAGTGTCTTAACTTTCAATTTCATGCTTTAAAAAAAATAATAATTGGTTTAAAAATCAATAATATTCACTACTTTTCCAACAAGGGTATTTTTGTCGATTAATTTTCGAAACCCTTAAAATCCACATAAACTGACTCATTTCTACTCAGTTTCAATTCCATTAGACTCTATTACTGATTCCAAAAATTTTTGATTTTTTGGGGTGTAACTTATAAATTTAGTAATCACTCATCACTATTCACCTGAAATTACTATTTATCTAAAAAATACTATTTCTCCTAGAAATAATGAAGTTTTGGGTTCTACAGTAATAAAGTAATTTAAAGTGCCCAGAGGTGTAAATCAAATTCTAGTGTGATTCCCAAATGGATTGAAAATAATTTTAGACATGAGAAAATAAAAAAAAAATGTAAAGTAACCGAATTCAGATGCGTAATTGGATTTTAGTAGAGCTTCCGGATGTATTGATTTAATTATAATAAAACTTCCGGATGGACTGAAAATGATTTTCAAATACGAGATTGACATAATGATTAATTAAAGATTACAATAAAACTTAGTGCCAAGTAAATACCAAAAATGGCATGAATATATTAAATGGTAAAAGAACTTAAACAAGGGCATTTAAGGAAATCAAAAGTGTGATGGAATGCATGACAAGTTGGTGTGGAAGAGAATTCATGTGGGACATGTGGCATGCAAAAGAGGAAATAAAAGAATGCATGAAAGGCAAATGGCCAAACGAACACATGCATGATTGACATGTTGAAAAAGTGTGGTATAAAAGTGAGATATATGGGATCCATATATGAACAAAGAGAGTAAGGAAAATGACAAATGTAATTCATGCATGAAAGAGAGCCTTGCATGTGTGCCAAGTGGAAGTGTGAGATAAGGGATATATAAGTGAAATTTAAAATGAATGAAACAAATGAAGCAAGAAAGAAAGAAAGACATTCAAGTAAAAGAGCAAGTACACGACTAAGGAAGAAAGAAAAGGGGAGTCTCTCGACTATAGAAAAAGCAAGAGGGCAGTAGCTTTGCATGGTGGTTTGGAGGTGATTTTTGGATATTTCCAACGCATGCAATGGTTACATGCAAGCCTAGGATCATGGTGCAACTATTTTGGGTTAGTTCCAAGAGGTAAACATCTGGTTTTCATGGAGTTGTTTATGTAAATGTTTGATTTTATGATTTTGTGTTTAGGTTTTGAGGATTTAAGGTCTCAAATGATAGATGTTGTGTTGCATGTGGATTTGATGTGATATTTTAAGGAAGTTGATGTTGGATCAACCAAAGGTGTATTTTGATGGTTCAAAATTTATTTGCTTTGTTATAAAATATGGTGTTATTTTAATGTGAATACTAATGTAAAAGCTTGAACAAGTATCGTAGTATTCGGCCAAGGTAGGTTATCATTGGTTCAATTTAAGTCTAATTGATTTAAGTAAATTTCACGCATGTATATATGTTGAAATGTTGAATTTTGGTGTTGAAATAGGAAGTAAAAATATGGTTTATGGACATGCTATGGTTTGGCCAAGATAGTGTTCAAATTGGAGTTGATTATTTTGCCATGAAATGTGATGTAATTTTTATGTGAATACAAGTGTAGAAGCTTGAAGAATGGTTGATGCTATGTGCTTGTGTGTGGTTCAGCCAAGGGGTGTTAAAATGACCCAAATTGAGTTATTTTTTATTTGAATGGATTTCATGTATGTGAATATATTAGAATGATGAAATTTGATGTTGAAATGAGAAATAAAAACTAGGATATATTTTCATGCTAGATTTGACCCTAAGGAGTCTAGAGTGATGGATAATTATTCTTGAATAATTTGAATGATTTTATAAGTTATTTGGATAATAAAATTAACATAAAATTTTAAGGAAATCCATCGGAATATCAAATAGTCATTTTGAAGCTAAATTTTTGTAATTGCACAATTGTGATATTTTATGAATTTGAGTTGAATTTACATCATATTACATGTGTTTTTGTGTATTTGCGATGAGAAAAATCGAATAGAATTAATTGCATAAAAATTGGTGCATATTTGGCCAACCAAGTGTAAAATGGTCCAAAAATATGTTTAATACAATGATGTGAAAATTGGACTTTAATGGAGGTGTTTTACATGCTTGAATGTGGAGAAATTCGAATGGAATGCATATATGAGTAATATGGGTCGTTACGACTTGACAAGGGTATTTCGATATCCTTGTATAGTTAGAAGTTATGTGTTGATGTGTGTGTAAGTTCTAAACGAAAATCGCGCTTGTATTAAATTGTAGATAAAGCGACGAGCTAAAGGAGGGTGTGAATGTAAAACCCAAAATTTTAGCTACTGAAAAATAATTATTTTTCGGATGAATAGTGTTTTCGGATGAAAAATGTCAGAGTGAATAATAGTTTTCGAAAAATAGACCTCATGAAGCAAAAGCTTTGAAATTAATATTAGAATTAATTGAAACTAAAATGGAGCAAAGATGAGTTGATTTAAAGAGATTTTGAGTAATCTGAAGTTTATTGAACAAAAATACCTTTTTTTGGAGAATAATAGGTATTGATGATTTTATATCCATAAGAATTTCTTTTAGTGTGAAATGGAGAGATAAAATACCCAATTAGAGTATTTTATGGTCAATTTGAAATTTAAAAGCCACATAATATTTTTAGAATTTATTGGGATTAGAATGTGAATTAAAGGTTATTAGAAGGTCAAATAGATTTTTTCCATACTTAAGCGCCCCTGGATTATATGTGAGTATTACATGAAATGAGATCTCATAAGAGGCATAATCCATGTGAAACAAAAATTAGCCAATGAGAGACTGACACTTGGAATCTATTAACTTGGAAAAATCTATATAAAATGGAGTTATCTGGGAAATGAAGAGAAGAAATGCCAAGAGAAATTGGAGAGAGAGAGAGAGAGGTGAGGCTTTCAGCCATGCTTGAGAGAGAGTGTGTGTGACCGAGTGTAAGATAGATCTAATATATTCTGATATGTTGAGAGTCAGTTTAGAGAAATCTTAAGAGTGAATTAAGAAGAGGACGCTGCAAGAGAAGTGGAGCTTGGCTAAGGAGGACGTTTCTGCCAAGAGGAAGAAGTAAGGTAAGCTTGCTGTTCTTGTGGATTTTGAGTGGATCTTGGAGATTTCTAACACCTGCTCACCATTGGATTAAAAGGGAGCTCGTGATCAAGAGTGTACAAGAAGGGCAGTGACCTTGTCACATTAGAGCATTGGGTGTGTGATTTTTCAAGCCCTTTCATATGGTGTGTGAGCATAGAAGGAAGATTTAGCAAATTGAGGTTAATCTGAAGAGGTAAGTGTGAGATCTCTAATTTCCTTGTGTGAAACGGAAAATATAATGTTAAGTCTGAAATAAGTTTTGATGATGCGAGCTGCCTTGTATTAGTCATAAGTGTCCTAAAATGTTAAACCATTATTCTAGTTGTGGTTGTTAGTGTGAAACCTGGAAAGAAACATTAGACGTTGTTTGTGTGAATTCAGGCCAATTTAGGTTAGGACAACAACTTGCCAACAAGCTAAGGGCTATGAGCAGGGTGATCCTGCAATCCATTTTAGTGTATGTCCAAGTTAGGCAAGGGGCCGTAGCTCAAAAAAGGGCGAGCTTGGCGAGTTGGGTATTGCTCCCATTTTAGGTTGAGCTAGCTTGGATAACAACTCTCAAGGACGAGTGGGACGACATTCACAGTCCGTAACAAACCGATCCGAGCTAAGCTTAATGTAGCAACTCACAAAGGGCGAATTGAGCTAGACGGTAGCTCTCAGAAAATGAGCTGGGTTGTAGCTCGCAATTTGAGCTCAGTTCGTTATGAATTAGAGTATAGTGTTTTGCATGCTGGAGTGTTGAGTTTTTAGAATAGATTGTTGTAACTAAGAAATAGCGATTATGTTAAAGTGTAAGTAAATCGACAAGCTAGCAAAGGATGCAAAAGAGTGGTTATATTTATTGGAAAGCAAACAATAAATGTGGTTTATTCCCAAAACTTCTACAAGTTCACAAATTGAACTTAATTATTGCACTTGTTTATTTTGAAATGATTTATTTTAGCATGCCTTCAGTTTATATATATTGTATGTAAATTCCTGAATTTATATTATCAATGTTTACATACTTTAGTACCAAAGCCCATTATTTATGTTTATATACATGCCAATAAGAGATATGCTAGAGAATATTTTTTTGAGCTAAATTAAGGTATATTAGAGATAAAGAGAAAGGAAAGTCTTAAATAGCTTGAAAAGATTTATAATGCCTATAGTTTACCTTAAGCCCAAAGATGATTGGTCGAAATACTGTATGCGTGTATGGCAAGAGTGGTTGGGAAAGTCACTAACTATGAGGGGTTTGTATCAGAGTTAGTCAGTTGCCCTTTGCACGTATACGGTAGTGTAGATCTACTTGATGTTAGGGTAGGTATCATGATCCCTGAGGTCCCTCATCGACGACTACATAGAGAGATTTTCCCTAATCTTAGTGACGTATGTGAGTTCTGTTACTGTCGTGTACAGATAAGTTTCCTTGGATTACCAATTAAAACAAGTTTCAGTAAGAGAAGCACGTCATTAGACATGAGATTCAAAAAACAAGAAAGCTTTACTATGAGAAAAATTTACGGTTATTATTATCATTACTTTTATATTATACTTAATCTATGCTTTATCAATTCAAGTCAAAGTATTAGTTTTCTTAAAAGTATTTTGGGAGATGTATTTATATTTTGAAAACAAGTTTCAAAGTTAATAAGTACCCACTCACTGAGTTATTACTCATCACTTTTTTTCATGTTTTATAAAAAAAACCCTCACCAGGTGCAGGTGTGAGCCAAAGATCGAAGGAAGCTTTGTCGGGCATGCACGAGGGCTGATACGTGACACTACTACACTAGTTTGTTTGCTCCACACTATCATGTATTGCATATCTTTTGAACATAATGCATGTTTCATAAACTTTAATTTAAGAACACATATTTTGTGTGTTACGTATTATATTTGTGAACTATAAGTGCACTTAAGTTTTATTTAGTTTCAATGAACTTTTAAGTTATCTTTTGAAAGAACTAATAATTGTGTTTATTTGTGGAAATTGAATGAGGGCCTGAGGCCTGAAAGTTGAATTTGAGAAATATTTGAAATGCACAGGTTTCTCCTTCATGTTTTACAGTGTGGATTCTTCAGAAAAGCAGTCGTCATGCTGTTGAACTTTTGTAAACCCTACTTTACAAATGATTACTTAGAAATTAAAAGTTGCCACCCGTTCTCGTCTGGAAATAAATTTTTAGATTTTTAAAAAGGCTTTTCGAAAATGTAAGAGGCTTAGCTTCACGGGAACCTTTCAACTGGTGAAAATCCCGTCTGGAAGGCCATCGTAGGGTTACTGGTTAGATTGCCTAGTCTATAAGGAAGAGAGGCCTATCAGTGAAGGAGTGGTTTTGACTTGGGTAGCAAGTTGTAAGTGTGGACTTTTACAAAGTTTTTATGAATTTTATCAATTGATTATTCATAATTGCAATATCCTATTCATATATGATTTATCATGCTTTAATTGATCAAGCTTTTAGCATATTGTCGTTTTATTATGATGCATGTATAGTTTCTCAAATGTATGTTATAAATGTGTTTATTTTAAAAGTAAAGTAGAAAGTTTGAATGAAATACATGTATAGAAAAGACATACTGAGGATATTTTGAATGTTTTAGGCTTTTGTCTTAGAAAGGAAGTATTTCGATCATAAACCGTATATTAGAGAACAAAATATTTACGAGGTAAAGTCAATATGTTTTCAATCTAAGTTAAAGAGAAAAAGTTTTAAGCATATTAAAGTGATGTTATATGCCTTTGATTTACCCTAATCCTCAGTTATACCCAACCATAGTATCGTATGCATGTATGGTAGATTGATTGGGCGAGTCACTAATTTGGGATGGTTTGAGTTAGTATGTCGCCCTCTGCACACATACAATAGTGTAGATCTGTATGATGTTATGGGAGGGATATGCGACCTTAGAGTTCTCGTATTTGTGACTACACAGGTAGCATTCCTTAATCTTAGCGACGTGATGTGCAAACGTAAAATCATGGAGGTTGAGTTTCCTTGGGTTACCTTGTAAGACAAGCTTCAGAAAGAAAAACAAGTCATTAGACGTGAGGTTTAGAAAGCAAGAAAGATTTACGATTTACGATTTATGAAATTATTATAAAATTTCAAGCAGAAATATTTATATGCTATATGCTAAATTTATAGTTTTATTAGTTCAAAATAAATTACTAGTTTTCAAAATTATTTTAAGAGGATATATATATTTTGAAGGCGAATTTCAAAGTCTAAAAGTTTACCCACTCATTGAGTTAATACTCATTACTCTTTTCATGTTTTATAAAAATCCTCCCTAGGTATAGGCATAAACCAACAATCAAGAGGAGCTCCGTCGAATGTGCAAGTGGGTTGAAGTTACGACACTACTACACTAATTTATTTTTGGAAATACCGTGTACTTACATAAGTTTTAAGATTTGATGCATATTTTGTAAACATTATTTTGAAAGACATATACACTTACGCTTTTGTATTATGCTTTAAATCATGTGTGCACAATGTTTTATTTGAGATCAATTAATTTCGAATTTTCTTTTGAATTAAAATCATATTTGTGGTTGGTTGTGAAAATAAATGAGGGCCTAAGGCCTAGAAGTTGAAATTATGTAGGTTTTTGAAGTGCGTAGGTTTTATATCACAATTTTACAGGGTGGAGTTTTCAAAAAAATAGCTGTTGTGCTGTCGAAATTTTGTAAACCTTGTTTTGCAAATACTCATTTAAAAATTAAAATGTTTCCACTTGCTTCTGTTTGAAAAGAAAAATTCTAAAAGTTTTTAAGAAAAAGTAAGAGGTTTAGGTTCACAGAAACCTTTTAGCTGGAGTAAATCCCAACTGGAAGGCCACCTTGGGGTTGTCGAGCGTAGTTTAAGGAAGAAGGGCTCGTCATAAATATTTTCGCTTGAAATTTGACAATAACTTCATAAATCGAAAATTTTCTTATTTTCTAACCTCACGTCTAATGACATGTCTTTCTTTCTAAAGCTTGTCTTACAAGGTAACCTAAGGAAACTCATCCTTACGGGACTGTACGTCTACACGTCACTAGGACTAAGAAATACTACCTGTGTAGTTATAGATGTGGGAACTTTAGGGTTGTAATTTACCCTTCCCTCAAATATCAAGCAGATTTACACTACTATATACGTGCAGAGGGTGACACACTGACTCAAACCCCCCAAGTTAGTGACTCTCCTAACCACTCTACCATACATGTATACTGTATTTTGGCTAGGTATAACTGAGAATTAGGGCAAACTAAAAGCATTTAAAAATTCTTTTAATGTGTTTAAAACTTTTCTCTTTCACTTAGCTTGAAAGCATATTGATTTAACTTGTAAATATTATTTTCTCTAGTAAATGGTTTATAACCAAAATACTTTCTTTCTAAGACAAAAACCTAAAACTTTTAGAATATCCTTAGCATGTCTCTTCTATGCATGTATTTCACTCAAACTTACTAATTTGCTTTATTTCTAAAATAAATACATTTATAACATAAATTTAAGAAAACATGCATGCATTGTAAAAATAACGATAACATACTAAAAGCTTGATCGATAAAATATGATAAATCGGATACTAACATAAATATTTGCAATTATAAATAATCAATTGATAAAATTCATAAAAACTTTGTAAACAACCGCACTCACTACTTGCTACCCAATTTAGCTAACCACTCCTTCAAGCCCCTTTTTTAGCTCGTCGCTTTACCTACACTTTAATACAAGCATAATTTTTGTTTAGAACTTACACACACATCAATACATAAACTTCTAACTATACAAGGATATCAAAATACCTTTTTTCAAGTCATACCAACTTCGATTATTAACACATAATTTCCATTCGAATTTCTTAACACCTAAGCACGTAAAACACCACAATTAAAGTCTAAATTTCATACTAACGCATTAAACAAAAATTTCGAATCATCCTACTCATTTTGGCCGAATTTAGACCAACTGTTACACCATCAATCTTATTTAATTTTTTTCATTGTAATTACACTCAAACATACGTAATATTATGTAAACTCAATTTAAATCCATAACACTATATTTGTGCAAATATGAAAAGTTTAGCCATGAAATTACTATTTGATATTCCAATAGATTTCCTTCCAATTTCATGCTAATTCTATCATCAATGTAACTTATAAAATCATTCTAAACATTCAAGAACAATTATCCACTACTCTAGACTCCTTAGGGCTAAAACATAGCATGATATTATAGTTTTGCTTCTCATTTCAACACCAAATCCCAATATTCTAACACATTCATATGCATGAAAATCACTCAAATAAAAAGGAACTCAATTTTGGCCATTTCAACACTCCTTGGCCAAACCACATACAAACATGTAACACCAACCTTTCTTTAAGTCATATATTTATTTGCATATAAAAATCACATCACATTTCATGATAAAACAATCAACTCAAATTTGAACCATTAAAGCCCATTTTGGCTGTGACCTAACTCTAACATAACACCAATATTTCATCAAATTTTTCACCTAGATTTACATCATTTTCACATGCAATACAACATCCTAAATTTTTAGACCTCAATTCCTTAAACCCAAACACAAAATCACAAAGAAACTATAAATCCAAACATTTACATAAATAACTTCATGAAAATTAGATTCTTACCAATTAGAACCAACTCAAAATGGATGAACCTTGCTCCTAGACTTGCATGCAACATTTTTGGACTTGAAAATCTCTCAAAAATGCTCTCAAATCATCAAAAAGTCTCTCTCACGATAGAACACACCCCTCTCATGGTCGAGACACACTCATTTTTCTCTCTAATGGTTACCGAATGCCCCTCTCTTGCAAATAGGTTTCTCTTTTGATTTTTCTCTTCTAAATGTTCACTTATATAGCTCTTACATTTTCATTACACTTGTCATCTTTTCTTCATGCATGAATTACACTTGTTACACTTTCTTACTCTCTTTTTCCACATGTCAAACATGCATGCTTCCTTTAATTCCTTTTCACGCCACATGTCCCACATGCATTCTCTTCTCAAGCAAATTTCCATGCATTCCATCCATACTTTTCAATTTCCTAAAATGTCCTTGTTCTAGTCTTTTACAATTTAATATAATCATGTCCTTTTTGGTAATTTTTTTGACACTAAATTTTATCTTAAACCTTAATAAATCTCCATGTCAATTTTTGGATTCAAAATCATCTCTGGTTTACTAGGGAATTACACTAAAATTAAATTTCCCATCCAGGCACTTAAATTAACTTTATTACTTCCTAATTAATCAGAAGGGTATTTTTGTTCAAATAGTTTTGGATCACTTACAATCTATTTGGATGGACTTATTTTCGATTCGTTTTAGTTTTCTTTAACACTAATACTAATTTTAGAACTTTTGATTTGCGAGGTTCACTTTCCAAAAATTACTATTCACGCGGATACTTTCCATCTGGAAATACTATTTATTACAAAAATAATTATTTTTCATAAAACGAAATTTTGGGTTTTACAAAAAATCCAAACTACCTCTTTAACTTATATGACCTCCACATCCTATACTACTTCATCCTGAAGCCTCTTCCTAAAGGTGAACTTTATCAAATGACTAAGAGTAACTACAATAGTTGAATTCTTGGTAGAAGTTAGCTCATCAATCACAACACTTGTCAGCTTAACAAGTGTTGGTACCTTATTTTGACTTTACCACTTCTAAACTGCTTGAACAAGTCTTTCAAGCTTAGGATGAGAACCTTTCCTGAGGTCAACATCTTGCCCTTTGCGCGACAATACAAGTGTTAGACAAAAAATGAATAACTAAAATTCAATTGAAACATCGTATGACATTTATGATTGATGAAAGTCCACGAGTAACTTTGCATTAATGATTCCTCACTAAGTATTGCAGCATACTCTTGATTAACTGCGTCGAAATTGATAGTATCAATCGGTGCAATTTATGCTTTCTTCATCTACGAAACTTTATATTCATCTAGTGTCAGTGCTACAAAGGAAATTAAGGTTACAAGCAATCTTGAATTTATTAAAGCAATTAGAAAACAAAAAGGAAAGCAGATTGACCCGAGACACTTCAAGACAAGGGGATCCTAGAGTTGTCGAACAACCCCAAGTGATGGGACCTAATCCGAATTTCCTCTAACGGAATCTAACGATCCCATCTGGCACTCCACAGAATTCTTCTGGACTCTAACTAGCATCACTAAAAGGATTTCATGGAGCAAACCCTTAAATTCGATTATTACTAGACATAAGATTCATGAAATTTTAAAATTTCCTATTTCAAAAATTAGGGTTTTTCAAAAAAAATTTTGTAGTAACGGTTGCTTATTGAGCTATGCCACCTTGTAACAAGAGATATAAACACTTCTAAAATTTAATACATATTCTTCACTTCCAATTTGAACCTCAGGTCCAACTCAATCCAAAATCTTAGCCAAAATTTATCTATTTCAACAAAAATTATCCAAAAATTGAAAATACATTTTCATGCATACAACAAAAAAATAATTATACATAATCCAAAAATTTATATTCAGCATATAAAATACTTGTCAATTATTTTGTTTACATTGACATAGTACATTACTACAAATGTAGCAAACTTTTCAAAATTCATTTACAACCAAAAACATGAACATGCATATGATTATATCTAGATCAAAATGTGCATAATTACAAATTCACAGAAGCATCGATCATATCCAACTCACCTAGTCTGAAGTAAGAGAATGGACAGCCCGATCACTTGTCCTTATACCTGGGGAGGTTTTTAGAACATGAAACCAAAGAAAATGTGAGCTAACGAAGCTCAATGAGTGTGTTTAGAATTTTTTATTTAAACTATTTCTTTTTAAAATCTACCTCTCAAGAACATTTTAAAGAAATTTATATTTCTTAATATTTTCGTTTCTAAAATCATACATTTTACAAAATTGACGAAGTGATTTCGAAAACTAATAATTGAGAGAATCATAAAATGCTAAAATATTTCATAAGCTTTCAAAGGGTAGTTAAAACATTACTTTTTTGAAATTCACATATAATGGTGTACTTTTCTTTTCTAAAACCGTACTAACGGAAACCCAAAAATGCTACCCTCACATGACGACTAGTCTAGCACCGCTCAATGTGAGGTCTAAAGTGCTAATCACATGGTGACTCATCTAGCGCCGTACATTGTGACAATCTAAGGCATCTCATTACCATGCAGTGGAGTTCTAATTCTCGCACGTGGCATACGTAGAGCAAGTTAATACCCCATACATGTAGAGGACGACACGACAGACTCAATCCCTTCGATGTTAGTGACATGCCCTCCTAACACTTGTCATACACTGCGGGTATACCGGCCCGATCTGAAGCTATAAATTTCATGGGTCTGGGTTAGTCATTAGCCTTTGAAAACCTTCTTTGCATATTTTTCAAAGTTGTGTATTTCATTCTATAAGCACAAAATTTCTAAAACATATTTTATAAAATCTTGCTAAAGTATAAAAGCTCGTTATTTCTACAATCTCATGCATAAAACATTTCCTTTCAAACTAAAGCATAAAAGTATTCATAAACTAATATATTTGATGGAAACTTATAAAAATGCTTTAAATTTAGCCATGCTAAAACATAAAGCATATTGTCTTTAAAATACTAAAGGCATTCTGTTTACTTGATATGTTAAAATATTCATAAACTAACATATTTAATATACTTTAAAACATGCATACTGGAAGCATGAAAACATATTGCTTTTAAAAGAAACACTAAAAGCATTTCCTTTGAGATCAATGCATAAACTGTCCATGAATTAACATGCTTAATAAAACTTATAAAAGGATGCGTTAAAAATAGGCTAAACATTTAAAATTCACAAAATATGGCTACACTCACTTGGCTTCCAATCACTAGAATACCCTTCAACAACTCTTCCTTGATTTCTTTGCTTCCTTTTCACTTTAGAACTCATCACCTAATTATTTGAAAATAATACTAATTTACCCAATTCTATAATCAAACTATCATGCCCTTCATCTTGGTCAATCACACCACTTTACACATGTACATTATTCTTTTCATTTCTCATGCATTAGTCATCCTAAATTCATCACAACATCACCTTAAATTCATTCACATGACAAGAACATAAAGTGCATATCAAACTTTCATGCTTGGCCAAATTACATAGCAATCTAATCTAAGCTTTTTCTTTTCATTTTCTTAATGCATATAATTTTAGAATCATGTAAATTCTCATATAATTACATCAAAACATTAAAATCAATCTATTGAACTCAAACCCTAGTCTTGGCCGAATTCATACATCATACATCCAACATCATTCTTCCACTTTCAAGGCCACCAAACACATCAAATTTCATGGCAAGGAAACTAGTATCCTAAACAACATCAACTTGTATCTAAATCAAAAAGTCATCTTTATTAGTAAGCTTACCAATTTCTCTTAGATCACTAGTCTTGCTTCCCCACAACTTTAAGGTCCCAATCCTCTAAATCCATATATAAAAATCACATTAAAATCACATACAACTCATTAGGAACCTTGATCTAAATATTTACACATACAAGTCATGAAAACTTGAATCTTATCACTTGAAATCAACTTGATATAACTAGAACTCTCTCTTGGGCTTGTATATGCCCTTTATATGGCTTGAAAACCACTCAAAAATGATCTCAAACTCACCAATTTCAGCTGCTACCCACTGGTTTATTTTTAGCTTAGGAATGACCTTCAAACCCACCTAAGTTACTATTTATTCTTCAATTGATTTCCAACTCTTTCAACTTTATATAGTCTTTATTTGCTTTAATAATTGCCCCTAAACTAAGTTGAAATTTACAAGTTTGCCATTGGTTAGGTTTGAAAGCTTTTGATTGGTTGAAATCTAACCATCAATTCAATTCTAACTAATTTTATCCCATTTCAACCAAATACTAACTAATTAGTTAAGTTGTCTCCAGAATTACCCATATGCCATCCTTATCTCTGCACTTTGAGGTTTTTCCAAAATGCCCTTACCATATCACTTTATTTACATCATTGCCTTTTCTAGAGAATTCTTCAAATTTCCCAAAATGCTCTTGCCATAACATTTTATTTACATTCTTGCCACTTTCTAGAAAATTCCTTTATTTCCATCAATTGCCCTTCAAAATTCCATAATTTTTCTAGAGAATTCCTTTCCCTTTTTCACATGTTTAACCTTAGATGGGTGTAATTAGGAATCCAATTGAATGCATTTAGAAAACAATCTACCATACTAATTCTTATATTCAAATTTATCTCTGGTCTATTCAGAACTTTTACTAGAATTTAGTTACACATTTAGGTACTTTAAAATCACTTTATTATTCCATAAAGAAGGGCATACTTGTACAGTACATATACAGTACTAAAATCGAGAGGGTATATTACACTAAGACTAGCTCTCCCCTAGCCAGAAAGTATTTCTTTTCCAATTCCTATCATTTGTTTCTAACTCGAAGATCGAATGCGCATGACGCTTTTGACACACCAAAGAGTATTTACCTCTATCTATCTCATTCTGTTTGATAGAATTAGTGTACATCAAGTTTTGCAACCTAAACTTTAGATCGTATTTCTTACAAAATCGATCGACATCTAGCAATAATCTCTATGATTTTGACATTAATTAACTAAGGGCGATGTTCCAATAACATAGAGCACCAACCCTAAGATTAGGAATCTTAAGCCTACTTCCAACAACCTTTAGTGGAACATGGTCCACCCAGGGACTATCCAATTTGCTCATTCGAGACTTATGGGCAATCTTAATTAAACCCCATATGGATTTGATATGCCTTCCTAATCCTATAAAGGTCCTTTCGAACTAGTTTATTAGGGACATTCTCCTTTAGGATACCAGTTAATCCACTTTCAATATTCTCTAAAGGAGTCACGGTCGACGGTCCTTTTATAGCTACATTCTTAGACCGTATTGTTTCTTGTAATAGTTGAATTGTAGAAGTTGTGTCTTGACTTCCACCCCTATTGTCATCTTGTAGTCGTTTGAACCATATAAATGAACTAGACATTGTATCAAATGACTCCTCAATAGATGGGTCACTTGACAATTGGATAGCTTTAACTTTGGTCAACATTTATCTATACATAGTCGAATGAAAAACGAAACCTAGAGTTAGTTTCGACACTAACTCTATCTTAAATATACTCTAAGGTTGTGACTTAACTAAGGTTCACAACATATAAAGATCTGAGTTAACATAAGGGTTTTTTACATAAAAACTCTACTTTTAATCTCAACAAACTCTACACTATGAATATTCAAACAAAATTTCAAGTGTGAGGCAAAATCAACTCGCCAGTTTTAAAGCTTAAAGAATGAGAACAATGAGACTAAAGCCTTGAATGTCAGAACAAGGTCACAAACTCTTCTTAACAGTTTTCTCTTTTTCTTCACCTTCTTTCTTTTAACTCGTTTCTTTACCTTATGCTTTCTCTCTTCACTTTTTTATGTCTCTCTTTAAAAGTGAGCAAAATGTTAAGTGGAGATGAATCGCTTGCTTTTATATGGAACAAATGAGCAAACATTTTAAAATTCAAATGACACAAAAGTCGAAGCCCTAATGGGACCTTCATCACTTATGAATCGTGTGGGTTAGTTGAAAAGACATTGACTTGATTGATAAGCTAAAACGTTGCCTTTGCATGAATTGAACTATCATCATCATCTCGATTTAGATGAGGTAAACGATTGAATGACATTTACATCATTCGACAAGCATCTTCAAACAATTGATCAACACACAAGTGTGACGAGCTAATTTCTAAAGCTTTACTATTAACATGTCATCTATTGAATCACTACGATTAAACAACATGGCTACTGCACTTCCATTCCCCCAATCAACTTTGTTGAATGGAGAAATGGGAGACAAGCTATAGTGGCCACAGATTCAGGCCTAAAAATCCTAAGCCCATGAGCTAATTGGACAACAGCCCAATGTGTAAGTAAGTCAATATAGGCTTACAGCCCAACTTGTTGATCAATATAGGTTTACATTTCCTCATATGGATTGGGCAATGAGTCAAACAGCTCAGTTTACTCAGCTTAGAGTAAATATACCCATGGTAGAATGATCATAGGTTTGATCTACTAAATTTAGTATAACTATATACCGCTTTTACAGGTTAGTCAATATGACACCGATTTAAGATTCATAATCTGACTCCAACTCTTCCAACTCAAGTCTAATTACATTGAGACTCAATCATTTACAAGGTATGGCACAATCCCATTAGGATTAACCCTAATCGTCTTTGATAACTTAGGGATTAATGCGACTATCCCCCATTCTACTAGAATTTGGATTCCTAAGTTGATAGGCCCCTCTCCTTACTAGGCTTGCCGGCCGCCTTACAGTAGCCCTCCAGCAGATATCTGATCCAACTGGAAGGTTTCCGTAAAGCTACGCCTTTTACTTTTAAAAACTTTCTGTTAAAGCAGAAACGTGGTAAAAATTTTCTTTTTATTTAAACATTTATAAAACGGATTTATAAAAATTTGGACAGCATAACAGCTGTTTTTCAAACATGCCACCCTGTAAATTTCAAAATTTAACACTTCTATATCAAACATTTCTCCACTACTGGGCCTCCGGCCCTCAAATCATTTCCACAATTCAATCACAAACATTTCTAATTTAAAATTCATAAATATAGTTTCATTCCATTCAAGACAAATAAATAATTTACTTTATCAAAAATTTAATTTTATAATTACAAAGTATTAGATACAACTCAAAATATAATTTACGAATACTCATCAAAAATTGCATGAAATGCATGATATATATTTTTAAACTAACTTATGCAGTGATGCTGTTACGTCAAGCCACTAACGCGTCTGATGGAGCCTTTTTCCGGTTGACAGCTCATTCCTGTACCTGGGGAGGATTTAAAAAAAAATTACGAAAATAGGGTGGTGAGTATAAAACTCAGTGAGTGGTTAAAGTAATCTAACTGTATGCTAGTTTAAACTAACTCCTCCCAAAAACGGTTGAAAAATAAACTTTTTGTTCTAAAACTTAAAATGATTTCTCGCATACTAAAATCATTAATTTATATGCTAAAATACATCTCGACAAAGGGATAGTTTTTTCATTAATATTTTCTATTTCAAAAGTGTATACTTCCTCTCAAAAACACTTAATAAACTAATAATCTTTTCATAAATTTATAAAATCAAGTGCAGATACTTTTTCAAAAATATAAACTAATAATCTTTCTATAATTTATAAAAACTGCAAAATTGAGAAATTTTTCTTTTCATAAACCTTTCTTTATTTCTCAAAACTGAAAATCAATTCTAATTTAATAAATTCTTTATTTCTCAAAACTGGAAATTATTTCTAATTTAATAAACTTCACTTCGTTTTAAAATTCTTTTCTCTTTTATCTCGCCAAAGGCAACCCAGGGAAACTTAGCCCATCGTGACGGAATCTCTCAACGCCACTAGAGCTCGGGATACTACTAGGCGTAGTCCCAGATGCGGGAAACCTCTTGGGGTTACAATCCCCTCCCAACATCAGGCAGATTTACGCTACCGCATACGTGCAGAGGGCGACTGACAGACTCGACTCAATCCCCCCAAGTTAGTGTTAGTAACTAACTTTCTCAACTGCTCTTGTCATACACGTATACGGTACTTCGGCCGGTAATCTCTAGGGGCTAGGGTAAACCTAAGGCATTTAAATCTTTTTATAATAAAACTCTTACTTTTCTTTTCTTTAATAAAAATTTTACTTTTCTTTTCTTTGATTTCTTCATAATAAAACTTTACTTTTTCTCAGGCCGAAGCCTATTATTTGCAAATAACTTTAGTAGGCGTAATTCTCAAATATAATTACTCAATATACTAAATTACTTTAATACTCAAATGATCATACTTTCGATTTAATAAAATATTCACGCAATTCATATAAAAATGTATCTCATACTAAAGAAAATATAAAATCACATAATAAACTCTTTTACTAAAACAACAATTAAACAACTCAATTCTCATATTATAAATTTCTTTTCTAATCTCAACTTTGTAATTGAAATTGATTTTTGAAATATCTCATTAACTTACTTTCATGCATGTCTATGCATCAAAAGCCACTAATTTACTTCAATTAAAAATACATGCAATTGTAATATAACTTCAAACAATATGCATGCATAATAATATTCAAAGAAATATGCTAGAATTGCAATAAACTTGATAGTTAAAATAGTGTTCATGGCATTTCAATAAAACAATTCAAAAATATATAAAACCACTCACTATTTTCCTTCCCATTTGCTTCACCACCACTTCACTCTTCCTTTTTATTCTTGAAATCTTCCTACAATATCACCCAACCAACAATCTTGGTTTAGGATTCACAAATAAACCACACTTTCAACTTTATTAAAATTTCCATGCACAAATGAATAATATCCCCATATTTTGGCTAGCCTTTCCATTACTTTCTACTCCAAGGTTTTGCATTCAAATTTATTCAACCATCCACCATTTACTTAATTTAATTCAATGCATAAGTTGCCAATTGATTACTTAATCTTAATTCAATATATACACCTATTCATTAAGTCCATTAATTTGTCTTATCTTCCAATAAAATCTCATGTCAAATTTAGTTTATTCCTTTGGTGCTAACAAAATCAACCACATCATAATCACCATCCAAATACACATATAATAATTCACTCAAGAATTCTATCATTTCCTTACATAAATTTCCAACAAATTACATTAACTAATTCTTTATTTTAGCCTTCAATATACTTGCTAAATAAACTCACAACTCCATCAACTCCATCAACTTTTCAACTTATATTCTCATATCCATTTCAATTTACTTCTCTAGTATTAAAGCATTCAAACACTTCATTATCATCATCAAAGTGCATGAAAAGGATTGAATAGCACTCTAGGAATCAAATACTTACATTAAACATCTCAACACTCAAACTTTTCCAATTTATATCCTTACCTCTATTTCAATTTATTCCTTTGACAATAAGGTACTCAAACATCTTATAATCATCATCCAAATACATACAATTTATTTGATAACAAATTCACCTTCACACTTAACTTTAACCAACTCAATTATTTATCTTTCCAATTTTCATCTCTCTTGGATCCTTTGATACCAACCTACTCATTTACATCCCATAATCTTATGCAACTCACTTAATCTTTTTAAAATAAGCTCAACATGAATAAAAACCACAATTGATCAAGCTCTAGTATAATTATTCAACATTCCAATTTCCAACTTTCTTGCATCTTTTGCATCTTTTTAATTCTAATCACTATAAACTCATATCCAAACCTCATACCACTCCTTCACATATTAGAATCACTTAAATACATGCAAAAACACCATAAACCATACACTAATATACATACATATATCCAACAACACAATTACTTAATATTTCTTTTCAAAACCTCATTTCCATCATCATAATTCTCACATAAAATTTCATTTAATCATCCAAATGATTTCAATAACAATACTTTTATCATTAACTCACTTACTAATATATATATATATATATATATATCAACTTCACCATCCACTTCATCTCAAACAATTAATCACACCACAAACACTTCAAGAATCATTCATTAAATCAATCATAACCTTAAACTAAAAGAATCCAACAATATTATCAATTTTAATTCATCAAACCCCAAATCTTACCTTTCCAACAACTTGATCCAAGACTCATAAATCATCTTCTTCACTTCCAAGCTCATGTTGATGATGATCCACCTTGATTAAATCAATATTATTCATCAAAATCTCATATAAATCCATAACAAAGAAAACCCATCCACCAAATACAAAATCACTTCACTTACCTTTAATCTTTCTTGATGATGATGGATGGATTTGAGAGATCACAAAGCTTGGATCATCTCTTCTTCTCTTCCTCCTCCTCTTCTTCTTCTCCTCCTCATCCTTCTTCACGGCCTGCAGAACTCTCTTCTTCTTCCCTCACGGT
This sequence comes from Litchi chinensis, assembly GCA_019925255.1. Classification (NCBI taxonomy): domain Eukaryota; kingdom Viridiplantae; phylum Streptophyta; class Magnoliopsida; order Sapindales; family Sapindaceae; genus Litchi; species Litchi chinensis. The sequence goes on along the minus strand of CM034464.1, from coordinate 30,226,865 downwards.
TCTGCTCGCGCCTGCAGCTTTCTCCTCTCGGTTTCTGCTCACGAGTTCCAGCTTGCTCTCACGTTTTCTTCTCCTTTTTCACGACTGCTGGACATCTCTCTTCTTCTTCTTCCAGTTCTGCTTGGTTCTGCTCCTCACGTCCAGCCCTCTCTCTCGTTTCTATTTTTTTCTTTTCGGTTCTGTTTTGGTCTCTCGGCAGCTGCTGTCTCTTCACGATTTCACCTCATCTCCACCGACTTTACTCTCTCACATTCAGCTATCACACTCTCCTTTATATACTAGCCCTCATTTCATGCCCAAATTGCCATTAAATTATCTCCTTAATCACAACAATGCCATTAGACACAAATGAATACATGTGATTGGTTAATATTATCATCCATATACTCACTAACAACTCACTCCATCACTTAATGCAATCTTAATTAATCTTTTGCTTTTTGACTCTAAGATGTCTCAACACCATTGGCCTTCACCCAAGCACATAGATTGTGCTTCTTCAATGTATATCTTCTCCTACACACTTACTAATACATTTAATTTAAATTTTAATCCTCCTCTAACACAAATAAATTCCAAAAATATTCCATAATCATCCTATCATCAAATTGATAATGTAATACTCTAATTTGGTGTCTTAACATTTAATTTCATGCTTCGAAAAAATTTCAATCGGCTATAAACTCATTAAAATTCATAACGTTTCCTACGAGGGTATTTTTATCAATAAATATTCGGGACCTTTAAAAATCCACTCAAACGAGCTCATTTTTACTTCGTTTCAGTCTCTAATAATTCTAATTCATGTTCTGGAGCTTCTTATGTCCGGGGTCCATTTTCTAAAAATCACTATTCATACGGATACTATTCACCGAAAACACTATTCACCCGGAAATACTATTCATCGAAAAATTTTTATTTCACGAAATTTGAGGAAATATTCCTTTTCTTGGAAGTCACTATTCACTCAAAAACACTATTCATACGAATCACTATTCATCTGGAAATACTATTCCGTCCGAAAATATCCTTTATCCGGGAAATACTATTTCTCCCAGGAAAATGAAATTCCGAATCTCACATAACTCCACTAAAACAAGACTTTTTTGGACTAAGTAGAATAGCATGTCTATAAAAAGGGTCCTGACACTTTCAAATTAGGCATTCCATCTCATATACACTATCATGCTATCAAATTATCATCAGACCCTTCTAAGATCCAACATTAATCATCTTTAACGATGGAATCCTCACGATATAATCTATATTCTCACCTAGCATGTTCCTTCCTCTAACAAGCTCAATCGAATCCATCAACATGGTACTCTCACTCACTTGGTGTAATCAACTTAGTGCTTAACCATCACCATTTAGGCTCATCATCAATGTTGTTCTAGCCAACAACCTTGATCCACCTCGCTGCCATTACCTTCTACCTACACTGCCTTGTGGCCTAGCCAGCCGGCCTACACTATCTTGTAGTCTACATAACCTATGCGATCTAATAGCTCTAACTATCCTTATTTTTTTATCCTAATGCAATGAGGATGAGGGTTTACTATTTTTTATTACCTTTTACATTCAATGTACTTACTTGAGCGGCAAAGGATCTTTGGCCGGCACCTTATCAATATCAAAATCATCCACATTCTTTCTTATTTGATTTGTGCATAACATAAGTTATTAGGTTCTATAAAGTCGATCGATGAGGCTCACTTTCAATTAATATACTACCACTGCAATAACAAATGCTTTTCCTTTTTTTCTTCCAACTACCTCTAATTTTTTTTTTTTTTAGCTAGGACCTGCCAAGATCATATCCGCAATCAATATAAGAAAGGGCTATCCATACCCACACTAGTTTTAATAGTCAATAAGAGGGATTGAAACCCCAACCTCATGTTGAGATCTTCCAAGATCACAATCAATGGAAGAGATGACTACTTATAGCCATATTAGTATTAATATTCACTGACTTTTGACTATAACTTTGACCATAGGGAAGCAGTTACTTTTGCAGTTTTGCTAAGAGAACTACTGTTATATAGTTCACTTAATTCTTCATTTTTTGTTTAAAGTCATCAGTCAAGCTTTTATTTTTTTTGTTTAAAAGTTATTAGTCAAGTTTCCTATATTTATATTGGCAAGTATTTGTTGTAGTAAGTTAGTGAATATTAACATAACATGACTATGGGTAGCCTTTTCTTCCATTGATTGTGATCTTCGAAGGTCCAACATTAGGTTGGTGTTTCAATCCCTCTTAGTGAATATTAAAACTAGTGTAGTTGTAGGTAGCCCTTTCTTCCATTGTTTGTGAGCATGATCTTGGTAGATCTCCATCTCCATTTATTTATTTATTAATATGTAATTTAATGTAATTATCGGATGTGTGATGATGAATGCGTAATGAATGGTGGGTGATGAAAGGTGTGAATGTGATGATGGATGTGTAATGTAACAGTGGTTTGGTAATTAACTTAATTTGTTTAAATTTTAAATTTTTAATAATATCTAATAACATTACTTTTAATATGTAAGAGTATTTTTGTATTTCTAAGATTATGGTCAAAAACCGATTACTTTTATATGAAATCACCATCCCACTAACGATAAGGGTTTTTTTGAATAATATTTTGAAAACCAAAGGAAGTTTGATATTATTTTTCGTTTTAGAGGTATTTTAATCATTTCTTTCTGTAAATTTAAATATACATTTAATTTCAAACATACATATAAGGTTTAACAAGTACTTATAAAAAAGTATCATACAAAAAATTTAATCTAATTGAACATCATCTAAAATTGATAAATCTTAAATATGAATACAATAATAATATAAACAATATAACATTCATATAGCTTTGTCTAACAATGTCAATATAGTAAAAATATCACCCAAAATTTCAATAAAACATCTCAATTATTCACAATGATAGTTAGTTTGAAAATGTTTTGTGATAACAAAATTAAATAAACAAATAGTATTACACAACTCATAAACATAACTTATAATTACGAAAATAATAATAACAACAACGTGCAATAAAAATTTAAAAAATTAAAAAAAAAATACAAAGTGGGACAGATTGGAGTGATTCAAAAGTTTTATAACCCAAACTCAACCTAAAAGCTAACCAAGTTAACAAAATTTTATCCAAACTCGACCTAAAACTTGGTTTTACTACTCCAATCCGCCCTAAATGAAGCAAGCCTCGGTTTGGGGTGTTAGGGATTTCAGTACTCTTGAATTATTGATATGTCACTAACTACAATGTTTTAGGTAATCATATTCTCCTAGTAAGAAAAAATTGGGAGGAATATTTGTAATACCCTTCCCCTTGATCCCCGTTGTCCTGAATGTTAAAGCCAAGGCGAAGGATATTACGATTTCTTAATTACAAAAACCCGCTTGTTTAGTTAAATTGATTTATTGAAAATCCGATAGAGTTTCTCTTATTTTATTGAAAAATTAAAAATTTTAAAACCTGTATATTCAAAAGAAACACTTCAAATAGATTTTCATTTTCTTAACTTCCGCAATCAAACACTCCATCGATCTCCAAACCACTTCAATACGCAAATTCAAAGATAACATACATTTTTCTCACATAAAGCTTCAAAACAAAATAAACACACCCATTTTAAGATACAACATCAGCTTGTTTTCCCAAATCTTTGAGAAAATGTTTAAAACATTATATAGACCATATACATTGAAATTTACAAAACCTCGCACATAGATGCATTGGAATTTACAAATTGTAAGTTCATGAAACTTTATTTTTACAAAATATATACATGACAAAGATGTCTACCAAAGAGTTCGAAGATTAGTTGTGACTTGCGGAGCGCACTAGGGACTATCTTCTCAACGGACTCTCTCTCTCAGCTCACATCTAATGCCTGCACATGGAAAATCCAATGTGCTAAGCAAAATAGCTTAGTTGGTATACACATATAATATCAAAATCATATAATTTTATAAACATAGCATGTAAAAGGTATCTTTTTACAAAACAGTTAACATTCAACATAACATATTTGCAAACAACCATTCAGAATTTTATAAAATGTTTTTCACACATATATTTATTTCAAGTGCGTTATTAGTTATTATATTATCATAAAAGCTTTTTGTAAATGCTATCACAATACCATGGATCAATAACGGATTTCACATTTACCTCCAGCATCGGACACTCGGTGCCTACCTACTGAAGCTCAACTTTACATTCATATCAACTTCTGGACTGAACACTCGATGTCTTTCAAAGTCCATTAATCACATCAATACATAAACGTAACGACACCGTACTGCTAATAATATCCTATTGGTATACTAACCACTAATCTCCACCTACCAATGTATAGGTTTACTCAAACTCTCTACAATTTCATTAATTACAAAAATTATTGTTTTCGACTAAACTTTTATAAATTGCTTAACTATCAAACATTTTTATTTACTTTTGTTTTTCGGAATCTTTCGAAACCTTTCTCTTGGCCATTACCAAATGACCATTTTGCCCTTAGTTTCCCTTTAAAAACTTTATTACACACTGACATTCATTTCATGTTATCATTAGGCCCCAAGAGGTCATTTTCGAATTTTTCTCTTCGAAATTACAACTCATTGCACGTATCATCATATCATTATATAACTAACACACAAATTTAAGCAAAATAATGAAAATGCCCCTTAGTTTCCTTAGAAGTACAATTTGGCCAAAGGGTAAATTTTTCACAAATTTGTTTTGTCTTCAAAATTCATTTCACAAATCTTTTCAATATCATTTGTTAAACACACAAATGAACTTGAAATGACAAAAATACCCCTAGACCCCTCTTGATACATATTCGATCATACAAAGGGGTTTTTGTAAAAATTTTGTTCCACTTGATTTTTCATCATAAAATTTCTTCCATCAACATCCAACCAACATATACATATCATAAATAACAACTCATCACATCAAAATAGCAACATCACAAAGTTTCAAAACAAAATATTCTCTTTTTAGCTACTAATAAAAGTCAACTTTTGGAATAAAGGTATACCAACCTCTTTAAGCTTACACCCAAACTCTCTAGCACTTCAATTAGAAGCTTAAAGCTTCTCCTTGCCTTTGCTAAACTACCCACACCCTAATTGATCACTTAGGGTTTCAAAAACACATTTAAAGCCATGAAAACGAAATCAACACTAATAAATGCTTACCCAACTACCTCTACATGCCCATGAATGCTTCCACATGCTTACTAATCTATTTTAAACTCAAAAACCAGAAATTACAGCACATAGCTCACTTAGACCTCTTTCTAGCGAAAATACAACTTGGTTTCTTGAAGAGTTTTGCAAGAGATGAAGATTTGGATGAGTAGAGAGGGCAAAATCAAGCTTATTTATGGGTTTGGAAGCTTGAAAAAAGAAAAAAAAATTGAGAGAACAGGATGAAGAAGAAGACGGCAAGAAGAAGGAGAAGAAGGAAAATGAATTTTCAAAAAAAAATCTCTCCTATTTATACTATGTCAATTCTTGATATTCTAACTTTACCTCACACTTTTCTAAAATTCTATTTAAGCCCAACAACTAACACACATACCCTTTTTCTATAGAATAATCAAGACAACTCACCATTCCACTCACTTTTCTATCACACACTTGCTAATTTTTTATTGGCTCTCACAACTTTTACTTTTAAACGTTAACTTGTCATTGGTTCAAGAAATTTTCATATGTAATGCATTCTAAATGCACTTTTTTTAACTAACCAATGATAAATTTCCATTATCAAATCTTTCCTATTAAAATCCCAATTAAATCCTCATACTAAGGAAAATACTTTTCAATATAAATTATTAAATAAACTATTAAATGTTCTTAACAATTAAATATATTAATATACTAACTATACTAATTATATTTAAACTAACTTTTAACCTAATTTAATACACTTACTTATTTAATTTAATAACAGTACTTATACGGAAATAAATTACTGGACGTTACAATATTAATAAATATAGAACTGCACATGAAAATAAAAACTTTAATGTATGCATGGATTTGTGTTAGACTATATATATTATATATTATTTGGCATGATTCTTTTATGTGAATATTTACTTATGCTACCTTGTATAAGTTAAGTGGATTGAATATATACATGCACCACACTGAAGCATTTCTCACTTGAGACTACATATGCATCAATCTAATCCCAATATTAATTCCGTAGAGATCCTTCCTTTTGGTTTTAGTGTTTGCCTTCTTCAGTGATTTTAGATAATATTTTCAACATACTAAATCGTATAATTTTCTGCATGTAAAACAATAATTCATAAAAATGAAAAATTAAAGTTTGAAATTAGCTCAATTTGTTTTATCAAATTAATTATTATTTTTTTTCTTTACATATTATGAGTATGAGTACAGTTACCATAGCATGGGCCTCTTAATGTATTACTTTAAAGCATGATCAGCAACATAGCTCCCAGAAACTAGGAAAAGTGACCCACACATAAATTGGAAAATGCCCACAAATACAGTTATAGAAGTAGTGCTCGAATTTGTTTCTCAAAGGCAAAGACAAGGGGAGTGGTGCCATTGCACCAATTGTCCAGTTTTATCACATTAACTTTTAACCTATCAAAAAGGAACATAATCAATTACCAAGCTTATCTTTTGGAATACTTGGGAAACCTTCATGAAAGAGAAGGCACATTTTTGAATTTCGATCAACTTCTTAGAAAATATGAAAGTAAAAGGACTTAATACAAAAATAATAGAAATTAATTGACTTGAAACTTTGGAGTTCACATGATCTTTATTGTTCAATAAGAATGAAATTAGATAAATAATTTATAAAATGACACTAGTATACCTCAAATTGCCTTTTCCAAAGAAGTACTATCGACCTTGACTTGTCCAATGAACAACCCATCGGATGATTGGAGAAGTTGAGGAGTGAGACCTGTGACATACAAATCTTAAAGGTGCATTTAGATATATTTTTAAAATGATGTTTTTGAAAAGTGTTTTCAAAAACAAAAAATATATTTTAAAAATAACGTTTTAAAAACGGTAATGCATTTGGTAGTATTTCTAAAAATCCATTTTGAAAACAAAAAATAATAAAAGTTGTTTGATACCATTTTAAAAAACAAAAAATAATAAAAGATTTTATTTAATAATAATAATAATAATATAAGATTTTTTTCTCACACCTCATCGATCTGTCTACATACCCCACTACTCTCTCTCGTCTTTCACACACATACTGTACTCTCTCTCTCCTCCATCACTGGTATTTTCCTAACCTATTGCTCTCTCTTTCATCTTCCATATCCAGTCTTTCTCTCTCACCCCGTTGCTCTCTCTCTTATCTTCAATCACGGTTCACCTTCCAATTTCACATGACCAAACTCAATCCCTTTTCTCCATCTATCCACCAAACCAACCTCGTCAAACACAGTCAGATTCTCCGTTGCCTCTGATCGAGTTGGGTCAAGTTTTTGTGGTTCTCTTCTTTGTTGTCTTCTTCTGGTTGTTCTAGTTCCAATATGATGGTTTTTGTGTTTTTTTTTTGCTTTTGTTTTTCATTTTTTCCAACAATTTGATTGTTTTTGAAAATGATGGAAAACGGAAAAAAACCGTTTTCCAATTCCATGTTATGATTTTTGATAATATGTTTTTCATTTTCAAAAGCATATTTTCAAAAACAATTGCCAAACACATTTATAAGCGTTTTCTATTTCTGAAAACAGAAAGCCGTTGTTGTAAACGGTTTCAACCACCATTTAAGATTACAATCTTGAAAAATTAAAAGATAAGCACTTCCAGAATGTTGACATGATGCTTACCCACCTGACGACCATGCTTTCACTGGAGCCCATAATGCCTTGACGCCTGAAAATGATGATCATCGGGACTCATTGATGTCAATCACCACTCATGTCTTATGTGGTTTGGATATCTACTCTCATAAGTGGATATATCAACTCCTTCATATGCTTGTAAGTACATGATGAGGCTTAAACCTCTACCACTGAAGTGGATGGAAAACATGGCAGAGCTATGAGAGGATAGCCAGGGCAAAAAATGTTCCTCCAAAATACCTATATATCCCTTAATTTGACTAATAATTCTGAGGGAGCCAAATTGTATTATAAATAAACTAGTCTTTAATTTATTTGACTCCAATGCCGCTTGTCACAGACTAACCCACTAGCAGAATTTAGTACTTGAACAAAATATAGAAAGGGGCCTATCAAAACTTCTGCTATTAATAACATTAAAGCCTTAATTAGATTCTAAATCTTTTTCTCTTCATTAGACTCCTAGATTTAGAGGTAAAGAAAATTTTCTTACTAGTACATTATTTCATTCAGAATGGATAGTCATAACTAGAAAATTGTTCATTTTGATTTTAAATTAGATTTATAACATTGTTATGTCATTTTCAACAAATATGTTTTGTATCGTCCTCTTCTGCAAGCATTAAAATGTCAAGTAGCTGGAATTATTCAAGATTTTTAGTCTATGCAGCCCTGTTTCTCCCCTGCATTCTTCTCTGTATGCAACTCTGTTTTCTTGTATTAAGCTGCCATCTGACCCTGTTTAGTTTCTACCAACATAAATTAGAGTACTATGTATGCAAATTAAAGTTAAAAATGATAATAAATTTCTTCACTTCTATTAAATAGAGTTATTATGTAACTATAAACTGAAAACAATCCTCTGTCCATAATTTTTTTCTTACATAATTTTTTTCAGCGTAAGAAGTGTTATCATTTCACATCAACATCGTTACAATATTAATTTATTATTTTCTTCATATTAAAAACAAAAATAAGTATCTCTAAAAGCTGGCACATGAACAAAAAAACATACATACTGAAAAGATACATACTAGTAAATACTATCTTACTGGAGGTGTTAACTCAGTATGTAGATTCAAACTGATCAATTTACTAGTATCTCTTAAATCCAGTCTGATTTTTCCCCGATCGTGCGAGCTATTTCAATTTCCAACATTCCTTAAGTTCCATGACTACTTGAGTCATAGATGGTCTTTTTGCTGAATTCGGAGAAACACAAGCCATAGCTGTTTCTACAGCTTTCCAAAAAAAATTGATGTCGAAATCTTCCCTGTAACCTTTGATCAACATAACAATACTTCTGTCTCAGTCATTAAAAATAAAAAAATAAAAAATCATAACAATAGTTTTAATATCTCCATTTGCGAGCTTAACACACCCATTAACTTACATGGGTCTCCCATGGGATGGGATTTTCCAATCACAGGCTTACTTGTGATTATTTCTAAGAGAACCACCCCAAAACTATATATATACATCACTGTTTTTTCCAGTTAACTTAATTTACTCCAATAATCGATAGGTATTTAAAGTTCTGTCATTCTAAAGACAGCATATATCAAATGTAAAAAATCAGTCATTTCCCGGATATTCAATAAAATCGAATTTCTTTTTCTCAAAAGAATTGACAACACTGGGTTTTTAGATGTTATTCAATCAGAAATTATATGGATTAGGAGCTGGAGCCCTAAGGACTTTATGCTCTTCTATTATTCAACTCTTGCAACAGCTGAGAGAAGAGACAACGAAATTTTGCAAAAGCAAAGTAATGTTGTGGCATTGTTGGCTTGCATATATAATTAGTGAGCTGGGAAAGGGGAAGATAATATTTAATTTTGAATTAACACTAATGGAGTAAAACTTGATATTAATAAATTAAGGTTTAATATGCAAGTATGGGTGTAGATTATATTTTGAATTTTTTAATTAAATTAATATATATCTATTCATCATTTTATTTAAGGATATTTTTACAATAATCTTATTTTAATAATGTATGTACGTATAAATCATGTTTTTGGATTACAATATTGACACGCCTAATTAATTTATAATTGAAGTATTTTATTTCAGGGTAAATTATTATTATTTTGCAAACAAGAAATGTTTTATAGCAATAAGTAATAGAAGAGATTTTGAAGTGAAATTATATTTCTCTCCGCCTATAATTAGACGATAAATTAAATAATTTGTAGTGCAGTTCGGTACCATCCAAAACTGAAACCAAATACTCACCCATTTGCGCTTTCCTGATTGGCTCGAAGCATTGACGAGAATTTTCTCAAATTCGTTATTATATTCTGTATTATCAAGTAATCAATGTCTAAACTTATAGGTTGGAAAATTTGTATAGACTTCTCGAATCAGGGGACGTCTCATGGTTTGGTCGATCGCTCAGAGCATTTAAATGCACTGGATTTATGCACTCAAACAAACATTAATTGTTGGAGACAGCACTCAAACAAACATTAATATATTACTCTTCCGATGTGAGACTTTAAGCCACTATCATCTTTAACGGTATATATGAAATGAAAAGTGAAACAAATTATGGAAGATAATTATGAAGTATTTGTGTAAAAGCTACTTTATGAAGTTATACTAATGTGGTTTTTGTTCCCTACTGTGTTGGAATGCCATAGGAAAGAATCAAGCGGTAAATGGGAAATGATCAACTAAGTTATCATGCCTTAGAGCTTTTAAGCAGCATTCAGTCGAACACCTTGCAAAACTGTCAAACGTTTAATAGTTTACAAAAATTCTTATTAGAATCATAATTTCAGTTTATATATATATATATATATATACCATTTGTCAGTTACCATTAGACTAAAAAACTTAAGCTGATAGGAAATAATCCAATTATAGTATTTAAGACTTAAGATTGACACATGACATGTACCCTCACGTGTAACGTGGACAGATAACATATGATGAATATATGCTAGATGCCCCCTATCATATAACATATGTAATGAGAAGATTTTTTAAAGAAATGAGAGAAGGTTTGAATCAGAAACCTTTAAACTCTGATATCATGTTAGTTACCATCAAACCTAAAAACTTAGTTAATAGGAAATGACTCAATTATAGTAGTTAAGACTTGAAATTGACGTGTGACACCACTTACGATATAACCATTTGAATCTGAATTATTGTCAAAATGAATGAAAACTTTCTATTATCAAACCACATTGAATGGTGGTTTCAATCTATATATTATTGAATATAAAGATTAATTATTGTATTAAGTAAATAGAACTATTCTTATTATAATGTCTCATTTTATCACAACGCATAAATATTATTTCTCTGCGAAATATGGATGATCTCTTTGGTGATAACATTGGATACATTTTTAAATTCCACTTCATCCTATAGGTCAGATTCAATAAATAAGTCGAAATGTGGTGCTTTTCCATTCCCATCATAATTTCCATACATGAATCTTGCTCTAATTAAGAACTTAGTAATACCAGATTTAGGTTTTGATGTGTAACAATATCTGTTGCCTTTAGGGAAGCTTTTCACATTCAAGAATTGTTGTTCAACGTTGTCCCTATTAAATTCAGGTGATATTTTATTGCTTACACTAGTTTCCACAAATGTTTCATTTGAATTGTAATTTATTCCTATTATCGCATTTGTATATTTGGAATTTTTTGGTGCTCCACAATCTGTGCTAATAAATCTTGAGAGAAAAATATGCTGGGAGATAAACCTAAAAAGAAAGAAGAAGAAGAAAAAGTTGCAAAACACAATAAACGTACATCACAAAATGGAAAATAAAAGAGATATAAGAGTTTTATATGGTTCAAGAAATTCCCTACGTCCATGAAGTACACCGACACTTCTTCCGCTATCAAATTGATTATTACAAGCTCAAGCGTCTGTCTCTCTCACTCTCAATCATAAATCTCTCTCTCATAAATCCTTCTCACCTTCCTAAACTTGTCAATCTAAGTCTAAAACCCTCAGAGACCCCTTAATATATCACACATCTTGCCTATGTATTTATAATATAGGAATAATCCATAATTGGTTTGGGCTCGAAAAAATTAAAAAGAAAATGGATTCGGAAAATCCGTGTAAAACTGACCACTAAATCTTGTTGGGGCATGTGAGGGTGTGTGAGATCTCAGTTGAAGATTGAAATACATGCAATCATCAACTCTTCTGACTAGTGAAATCGGTGCACTCAACTCCTTTTCTTTAACCTTGAAGACCAACTGAAGCTGAACACATGTTTAGTTTCTCGATAGTCACTAGTTTGGTCAACATGTCAGCTAGATTCTTACTCCCAAGAATCTTCACAAGTGTCAACACACTTTCATCCAACAAAGTATGAATGAAGTGATACCTTAGACTTATATGCCTTGTCCTTGAATGAAATGTCGAATTCTTGGCTAAGTGTATCACACTTTGGCCATCATTATGCAACGCATTCAACACTTATTTAAACCTCAATTCTGCTAACAATGTAAGCCCCTTTTTCGTAATTTAGTATTTCTTAGTAATAGTAATTAACTTATAGGGTGAAAATATTAAATTTCATAAATATTACCCTTATAAGTGATATTAAAATATTAGTAGAGATATTAGAAACTAGTTAAACCAAATAGTAAGTTACATATTAATAAAGGGCAAAATAGTCATTTGCTCATGTAAAAGCCCTATATATATGTGTTGAGCTCTCAACACTTAGCAAAATTAGAAGCAAATTAGATAGAGAGGGAGAGAGTGAAAGTTGGCCAAGAGAGGAAGAAGAAGGACCAAACTTTTTCAAGTCCAATTGAAGATCCAAACAAGAAATTAGCCTCATTCAAGCTAGAAAATCAAGATTTGAGCAAGATCAAAGTAAGTTATCCTCACTTTTACTAAATTTATGTCAGTAAGCTTGTGTGATGGATGGATGGTTAGGTTTATTCTTTTGTTGAGTATTTGATGTGGGTGTTGATCTAAACTAAGATTAGAACCCAAAAACACCAAAAAGAGAACTTAGTTTGGGTGGAATCACTCAAGAAATGAAAGTTAAGGTTTATATAGGAGAAACTCTAGAATTTGATTTAAGCATTAGTTAAGTGAAGTAAGTTGTAGACAAAGTGTTTGATGAAATGCTTAAGAGAATGATAATGTTAAAATCTTGAAAGTTGAAAAAAACAATGTGTTGTGTGTGAATGTGTAGTTCATGGCCACTAAGAGGGATATGTGATTCCATTGAGTTTTAATGAAATTAAGCTTGAATTCATGTATGTGAGAAGCTAGAATATCACATAGAAATGCTAAAATTGAAAAAGAAAATGAAATGAGACAATGTGTGATTTTAGTTAGATGAAGGGTATTGACGGTTACCATGCAATCCCACTTCCTCTTTGCATTTTTATGTCATGTATGATCCTAATTGAGTATATGTGAGTCTAAAAACCCTAAATGAAAGAGAATTGAGTTGAGAATATAAAAAAGGTAGATTTTGACATGAAAAAATAGTGAAAAATAGAGGCTTTTGGCTAGAAACCTCCACTTGGCGATCATTTCTTTTCGAATTCACTTCTAAGCTGACTTAAATGAGATAGGGAGATGATTGGAGTGAAATGAAAATGGAATAAAGAAAAGCTAGGGATTGCTCTCTACAGTAGCTTCGGCCAAAGGGGTAAAAAATAGTGATTTTTTGTTTCGAGCTTTAGAAAATTTTCCGAGTGTGTGGGGGTGTTCCTAGGTGATAATAAATGAGGTTCATGGAAAGAAATTAGAATTTTAAAGTTTTGGTTAAGTTAGAACCTAGATGAGAAAGTTGTAGTCTAAAGGGTGTTCAACAGAGTTAGTTGTGTTGAAAGCTTTAATTGTAGTCTTGAGTAGTTCATTTTAGTGGAATTTGAATAAGAATATGATGTGTAGGTGAAGCCCAAGCAAGTGAAGCGAGGGAGGACTATTGGAGCTCTTTAGCAAGCTTGGATTCGAGGTGAGTGCCACTAACTCATATTATGAGTAATTGTGTTTCAAATGTAATTTTGTTATTGTTAAAAAGTTTATAAATAGTTTTAATATGTGTTCAAAGAAATTTCAAAAGTAAAGTGATTTTTGTGAGAAGTTGAGCTTAAAAGCGATAGTCAAAAAGTTTCAAAAGAAAAGCTATTTTGTGTTTATAGCACTTAGTAGAGAAGAGTTTTCAAAGGTCATGTGTATACCTTCAAAATCAGAGATTTTCTTGGGCTACAATATGCGATACAGAAAATTCCGTAATGTAGTTGCCAATGTTATATATAGTATCTTGCGCTACAGTTTACGATGTAGAAAATTTCACACGTAGTCGTTAGAATTCATAGATAACCTCATACTACGTTTTGCGATACAGAAAATTCCGCACATAGTTGTTGAGGAGTCTCGGTAGTGTCACAGTTGGTGTTAGTTGAAAATCACCACGTGACATAGCAGTTAGGGATACACATGGTGCTCTTAGAAGGAAAAGGGGTTATGTAGTATTTTATGCATAACTAAAGAAATTTATAATCGTTTAGTTAATAATCGTTAAATTTCTTTAATTGTTTTAAGATTTCATTTTTCTGTGTTGTATTGTATAAACCATCTTAAGGTACTCGCGCGGACGACTGAAATAAACAAATCTCTTCGTCAATATAGGTGGGCATACATTTGAAGGATGCATTACACAGCTTGCATTGTGCTTTGTTAGTGCATATATCATTTTGCATCTTGAAATACTTAACTTGTATTAAATATTTTGTAATGTAAATAGTTTGTAAATATTTCTATGATATGGAAGTTTTAATTGTCACTTATGGATTGCGAAAATGATGGAATGATTGAGATGCATGTTTGTGGAAGAAGTTGGGTTGTGATTGAAAAGATTTAGGAGTGTAATTTCTTTGTAGAAAAATTTGGTAACCTTATATTTGCAGCCGTTATGCTGTCGGTTTTTCGTGAAAATGCTTTTAGATTTTGAAAATGAAAATAATAAATTTTATGGTTATAGTGAAATTTGCAAATCAATAAATTGAAATCAAATTATAATCAACCTAACCAGTTTTCAAACAATAAGATTAACCAAGATTCGAAACAAAGTTAAACGAGCAAGTTTAAGGTTTGCTCCGCAGATTTCTTTTAGCCGCCTAGAAAGGTTTAAAAGAGGTCCGTTGGGGTGCCAAGCGAGGCTTACCAGATACTAGCCTAGAGAGAATCTGGTTTGGGTCGCGTCAAACAGACCTTATAACCAAATCAATTCTTTGTTTGCCTATGTAATAGCCACATACTCTACCTCAGTCATAAACAAAATCACAATCTTCTGTAACTGAGAAAGCTAACTAATAGTTGTTGCACCCAAAGTAAATATGTACCCCATAGTGCTTCTCCTATAATCCACCTCTCTAACAAAGTTAGCATCGACATATCTTTGTAGCTTTAAATCAACCCTTTTGAAGCATAAACATTTTTTTGTTATACCTCGTAGATACCTCAAAATCCATTTAGCTACCTCCCAATGCTGCTTGCTTGGATTAAACATAAATCTACTAACTGTTCCCACTGCATGAGCAATAACTAGCCTCGTGCAAACCTTAGTATACATTAAGCTTCCAATTGTAGACGTATATGGAACTTTATCCATGTTTGCCTTTTCTTCATTTGTCTCTAGACACTGATCCTTGGAAAGTCTAAAGTGACTGGCTATGGGAATTTTGACTGGTTTAGCATCATTCATGCTAAAACACTGAAGAATTTTGCGAATGTATTCTGCCTGAGACAATTGTAATGTACCTTTCCTCTCATCTCTATTAATTCTCATTCCAAAAATCTGCTTTGCAACCCCTAGATCTTTGATCTCAAACTCATTAGATAGTTGTTTCTTTAATTTGTTTATTGCTTCCAAATTTGTTCCAACTATTAACATGTCATTAACATAGAGTAATAAGATAATATAATTGGCATCAACCTTCGTGAAGTAATAACAATGGTCAGCATTGCATCTCAAGTATCCTTTCTTTTGTGTAAAGCTATCAAATTTCTTGTACCATTTACGAGGAGCTTGCTTGAGATCATACAAGCTTTTGGTTAACCTACATACTAGATTTTCTTTTTCTTTTTCTACGAAACATTCTAGTTGCATCATGTAAATCTCTTTCTTGAGTTCACCATGTAGAAAAGTGATCTTTACATCTAATTGCTCTAGATATAAATCTTCTGCTGCTACAATGCTCAAAACTGATCGAATTATGCTCAACTTCACAACAGGGGAAAATATCTTTGTATAGTCAATGCTTTCTTTTTGTTGAAAACACTTGACCACCAATCTAGCATTGTACCTCTTGGAGCCATAATGTTCTTCCTTAATTTTGAAGACCCATTTATTATGGAGTGTCTTCTTACCCTCTAGTAACTCTATCAACTCCCATGTATGGTTCGAATTCAGAGACTTTATCTCATCGTTCATCGTTACTCCCACTTGCTATAATCATCTACATGACATGCCTTAGCATAGCATTCAGACTCTTCACCATCAGTCAGTAGTAGATAGTTGAGGTCATACTTCTTGTTTAGCATTAGATGTTGCTTGGACCTTTGTAGTGCATTTACTGGATCTTCTGACTCATCAGAGTATAAGTCTACAACTCTCTTTTCTAGTGGTTTTAAATTTACATCTCTAGACGTTGAACTTTAAGTAGCGATTGTTTTTTTTTCTATAATCTCCTTGACTTCTAATTTTGTACCTAACTTAGGATTCTTACAAACTGGCAAATTATCATGATTAAAATAGTTAGGTTCAGATATCCCTCCACTAGAAGACTCTATAGATTTCCTATCTTTATACATAACTTTCTCATTGAAAATGACATCCTTGCTCTTAATCATCTTCCTACTATTTTCATCCTAAAACTTGTACACAAATTCATCATCCCCATAGCCAATAAAAATACATTTAACAAATTTTGGGTCAAGTTTGTTTCTAGCATTATCACTGACATGGACATATGTTACACAACTAAAAACTCTAGTATGAGAATGTTTTATCTCTTGACTACTCCAAATTTCTTTAGGTAGTATAAAATCTAAAAGTGTCAATAGACCATGATTGATCAAATAAGCAGTTGTATTGACTGTTTCTACCTAGAATTGCTTTGGTAAGCTGGCATGCAGCTTTATGCTTCTGGCTCTCTCAGTCAATATTCGGTTCATACGTTCTACAACACCATTCTACTGTGGAGTACCAGGCATGGTCCTCTCGAGA
Organism: Litchi chinensis; assembly: GCA_019925255.1. Taxonomy (NCBI): domain Eukaryota; kingdom Viridiplantae; phylum Streptophyta; class Magnoliopsida; order Sapindales; family Sapindaceae; genus Litchi; species Litchi chinensis. The sequence continues at coordinate 30,209,749 of CM034464.1, read as the reverse complement.
CGAATCCCACTCTCAAAGCAGAACTTCTTGAACTCAAAATCTTTATACTCACCACCATTATCTGATCGTAAATTCTTAATCTTTAAACCAGTTTTAATCTTAACTATTGCCTTCCACTTCTTAAAGACATCAAATACCTTGGATTTATGCATTAAAAAATAAACTCAAACCTACATTAAGTGATCATATATGAAAGTGATGAAATAGTATTTTTCACCAATTGAGGAAACTGGTGCAGGTCTCTAAACATCTGTGTGAATTAACTTCAATTTCATTGCCTTCAGAGTTCTCTCTATTTTCTTAAAGCTCACCATTTTCTGCTTTATAAAAATGCAACTTTCACACATGTCCAGGTCAATCGATTTCAAATTTGGCAACTTGCCATTCGAATGCATAACTTGTAGTCCCTTGGCACTTATATGCCCAAGCCTCTAATGCCATAGGTTGGGATCATCTTTACTTTCAACTGTAGCAAATAACGACATCCATTTATGGTTGTGTAAAGAGTTACATTCTTCTTTCCTTTGGCGATAGTCATAGCTCCCTTCGAAATCTCCTAGACATCTCCTAAAAAAGTTGTCACATAACCATCTGTAGTCAACTACCCAATTGAAATAAGATTTTTCCTTAAATTAGGTACATGTCTCACATTATCCAGTTTCCAAATAGATCCATTCAGGTTGATCTTCATGTTTCCTTTACCCACAATGTCGCATGCCTTATCATTACCAAGATAAACTTTACCTAGGTTGCTTGCTACATATTCTTCAAATAATTCCTTCTTAGAGGTAACACAAAACGATGCTCCTGAGTCCAATATCCATGACTCAGTATTATCCTCTAAAGAGGATATTAAAGCTTCATCTGAGCCTTCTAAAACATAATCGCACTAGCCTAACCATCATTTTTTTTTTTTAGAGCTTTACATTCTATTCGATAATGCCTCGTCTTATGGCAATTCTAGCACTCGATGTCTTTCTTACCACCTTGCGAATTGTTCTGATGGTTCCTAGATTTAGACCTACCACGTTTCGACTTGGATCTATCATGTTGCCCACCTCTAATGTTGTTTCTTCCTCTACTCTCCAATTTAAGGCTAAATTTGAATTAAAGAACCCATCTTCATGCCTACAAATCTCTTTAGTCATGACCATATCCATAACTTCTAACAACTTCAATTTTTTTTTTCCTAAAATGCATCATTGATTGACTAGACTATACCTTTCTAGCTTTCAGGTAACTGATCGAGGATGAGCAAGGCTTGTACTTCATCATCAAACTCAATCTTTACAAATGTTAGCTGATTCGTAATCTCATTAAATACATTCAAGTGCTCCTTGAAGTTTCCGTTTTCTGACATTCAAAAAGAAAAGAGCTTCTTTATTAAATGTACCTTATTTGCCACAGAAGGCTTTTCATAGAGATTTGATAAGGCTTTCCTAAAAGATGTTGTTGTGTCTTGATTTTTCACATTACAGGCTACTGATCTCCGTAGACTCAATCGATCGTGCCTAGGGCTTTGCGATCTAACACTTTCCAATCTTCATCTTTTATGTCTAATGGCTTTTTTTTTTTTTTTTTTTTGAGCTGCAAGTACAAGTCTTTCTGGTACAAGTAATCCTTCATTTGCATCTTGCAGAAATTGAAATTTGACCTATCGAGCTTTTTAACCTTGCAATGGTCCTTCTTTGAACCCATGATCCTCCACCCAAACTAACAAAACCAACCATTAACAAATCAAGCTTTGATAACAGTTGTTGGAGATAAACCTAGAAAGAAAGAAGAAGAAGAAAAAGTCACATAACGCATATCACATAAATAAAAAATAAAAGAGACATACGAGTTTTACATGGTTTAGAAAATTCCTTACATCTCTGGAGTGCACTAGTACTTCTTCCACTATCAAATTGATTATTACAAACTCAAGCATCTGTCTTTCTCACTCTCAATCACAATCTCTCTGTCACAAATCTCTCTCATCTTCCTATACTTGTCAATCTAAGTCTAAAACCCTTAAAGACCCCTTAATACATCATACATCTTGCCTATGAGACATTTAACATGTATATTTATAGTATAGGAACAATCTATAACTGGTTCGGACTCAAAAAAATTAAAAAGAAAATGAATTCAAAAAATCTGTGTAAAACTGACCACTAGAACTTGTTGGGGAGCATGAGGGCTCTTGAGAGTTCTGTCTGCTATGATCTTGCATTGATTCATATTGAAATAAGCTTTCCAATGATACTTTATTTGAGTAAAACAAACTTCGTTTGACCTACTTATGTGTCAAACAAAGTTTGACTCTATTTTGAATCCAAATTCTTTTAGGAATCCAAATTCTTTCAAGCATCATAATTCTAACAAAATAAAGACAGAAAAGTAATAGAGGAACTCATAATATATATAGTGAAAAATAATGACAATTGATAATTGGAAAATTAAATATTGAAACCTGATTGATTCTTCATAAGAACCTGTTGATTTATAGTAAGAGCAAGTGCCACTAAGACATACAAAGATCAAATAATGCAACATCTCCATTTCCATTTTAGTTTCGGTTTCTTGAGGCTTATTGATCAACTTATACAGTTTAAGTACAATAATGAATTTAACATTCAGGATTGAGTCATTTGTTTTGTTTTTGATTTTGTTTTTTCCTGCTTGCTATATGCAAGATGACATAAGCAGTTGATGTTATTTAACTCAAATGTTTCCATCATGTGTAACTACTATGGTGCACTCGCATGCAAAATTCAACACCAAATATGTTAGCAAGCAAATTATAAGAGTTGTTTAGACAAGGACCTTAGCTTGGAAAAGTAAAAGTTATTTGCTAGTCTACTTCAAATTGGTTGTTATTAGGAAATATGCAAAGTAATTACAAAAATAGGAAAATTACCAACCCTCTAAATGGGAGATGGGGAGTTCCCAAAGCATCCACAAAGTTTACTCATAATCCCATGACATACATTAGTTAACTGTAAAAGTCTTGTGAAGATCAAGTCTATCATGAAACAGCATCCAAGTAAAGTATTTAAATACTCTCCACATTGTATATCTCTCAAACTACAATAACATGTGTAGTAAATCGTGCGTAAAATACTTGGAACAATGACGGGTTGTTTGGAAGCTGCTTTAATGTGATTGCATGTAACAATAGTTGCGCTTTGTGAACTGGTCAAGTAAGAGTAAACACACTGCAATTCTTGAATGGTAGATTAATAATCTTCAAGAGTTTGAATGCTTAACCATTGAAATGTTGGGAATGCCAATTACAATATCAAACACCAATGAAAAAGACAATAATTGTGGTTTGATAAAATATACAAGTACAAGAAGTTAATAAACCAACTTGTAGATGTTAAAGGGACATCAACGTGGGGCTACATCAATTGACTTATGATATATTTAAGGTCAAATTGAACTGATAAAATTGTTAGAACGTTTCTAAGATTTTATGCCAGCATTTGAAGAGGTCCAAATTCACAGATCTTTTTTCATGAAGTCTCAAACCAATCCTCAGTTGAGTTTTAGTTGTCATGATCAGCGGGTAGGTACTGCTTGGCAAATATGGCTAACAGCATTCTGGCACAAATCAGTTATTCTAGATGTCTAACTACTGCAAAACGACATGCTTTATAAGTTGTATTCAACATATAAAAATAAAATAAAATCTTTGGTATACATATATACAATGGAAATTATATAACTATGTTAACCCAATTTACTGATTGAAAACATTCTACTTGCGATTAATTAGAGATACATATTGCTTGAACAGAAACGCCCAAGATGAGTTGCAAAAAGTAAGTTCCTCACCAAGACAGGGTAAAATATACCAAAGCTTTAGAATATGATTTTGAGACACTAGAACCAAGACTTGTCTTAATTGCCACAAGCTATTAATAATTTGGTTTTGATTTGTCATTACATGCCATTACTAATACACAACAACTAGATAAACAAATGTTCACAGGTACATACATATATTGTATTTAGAAAGTTTATCTTGCAAAGGGAGGTAATTCAGACTGTAGATTCAAACCAATGGATTTAATAAAATATTGAATTTCAGCACCGACCATTTTAGGAGCTATTTCAATCGTCAAGGACTCATTCCAATCATTCACAACCTGATTCATAGTTGGTCTTTTGGTTGAAATTAACTTTGAAAAGCATTATTGTATTTATTATTATTATTATTATTATTTTTGTTATGGTGCATATCATATAAATTTTTGGGTCTATCATTGGTGCAACTCAAATTTGAGACCTTATCAAACTGAATGATTGCTTTCTTACACCAAATCATATTAGATAGTGGCATCTATACCAATTTTAAACAATCAAATTTTTGGCATAATGTTTTGTGTTTCTCAATTTTTCCACAGCTCCTAACCCAGTTCACTAGTTGTTCATTAATGTCATAATGTGCTAAAAATGAATAATAGATGGGGTTTTTATACCAAACAAGGCCTTTTTCCCAAGGGTCATGCTACTTATCCTAAACAATTAACAAATTGGATCGTTATCCTTGTTTTGGTGGAATGTCAATTGTTGAGTCATTAATTGTCATTATTTCATATCTAATTTATCTATTATTTATATTATGTTTTTGAGTAGAATTGGTATATTTATTTTGCTTGGTGTTTTTACATTTAATTTTAGGTGTTAATAAGAAAAATGTGAAATTGAAGGAAATTTTGGAATTAAGTGCATCACATGAAAATCAAAGATTCGGCTTGAAGAAAGCTTAAAAATTAAAAGTCAAAATGACAAGTGAATAGGGGTCAAATTGTAAAAATTCAGAATCTTTTGAGCTAAAGTGCAAAATGGAAGAAGTTGAGAGCCAAAATACAATTTGCCAGGCCAATCTACATGAAACGGCAGCCAAACCTGCGTTTTGGAGAAGCAGATCCACGGGTTGCTAGAGCAGGTACGAATCACCAATCGGGTCAAGATGACGACAGATAAGTTCTCCGAGTTGATAGCGAAAATCAATTTTTTTGCAAACTAAAATTTCCTTATCCTTTGTTATGACCTCTAAGTATTTTTGCCTATAAATATATGTTTTCCTCTTCACAACTTTCAACACACATCAGAAGAGAGAGAAGTAGAGGAGCAAGGCTGAAGGCTTCGATTCTATCTTTTCTTTCCTTATTTTATTTTTATGTAGTTAATTTATTAGTTAAGGCTAACTTGAAAGAATATAAACCACACATTATATAGACATATTCTTAGTTGACAACAATTAATTGCTTAAAAATCAATTAAAGGGTATTAATTCATAGATACTTAGAATATATGTTATGTTCTAAGATTTGCGTGATATTTATATTATTCTACTGCTTAATGAATTGCAATTATTAAACCTAAGTAAACATCATGCCGGATCATAATTAGAAATACATGCATTTATGTAAACATCATGCGATTTGTATGGTAACTAAGGAAGAATCTATACGACTTGAGTTAATCATACTTTGTAAGAATATCTTCATCGTGTATTATCATGAACTTACTTTATTAATCTTTATAACAAATTGAGGGATTGTTTAGTGGTGAATAAGATGTCTTAACCAAGCTTTTATTATTGATTTTCTTCAATTTAATTTTATGCATTAATTTAGTGTAGTTTAATCTTAATTCCAAAACCATTTTCTTTGTTTTAATTGTTTTTAGTTTAGATCTTAAATAAATATAGAATTAAAGTAAGTTAAAACTCCTCGTGGGTTTGACCATTATTTGTCTACTATACTCAGTAAATGATTTGTACACTTGCAAAGTTTAAAATTTGGTTTATTAAAAAAATTAACTAACATCAAGCCCTTAGGATTAATTGCAAGATCTGTTCAGAATTTTAATCTCTGTTCTTCTCTATTTGCAACTCTGTTTTCTTGTATTAAAGCTTTCATCTTACTGTGTTATGCATTAATTTACATGCATAATTTAGAGGATTATTTATGTGAATCAATATTAGATTCACAGTGAGTGAACAAGAAAAGAGTAATAATAAATGTCTTCACTCCATTTATATAGAGATAGTATGTAATAGTAAACGGAACAAATAAGTTTTGAGAAATTTGAATTAGTCTGCATTTCACAAAAACATTGCTGGTTTATTTATTTGTTTATTTTTATAGAACAGTTTACTCAGTAAATAAAATATAAAGCATATAATAATTTTTTCTTCTTGTGAACTTGTTAAAGTAAGAGCAAATTTTAAGTGCTAGCTAAAACCAACAATTTGAAATTTTTTATTGGTATATTAGTAGTATAAGAGATTCAATGCTTCACCATTGAAACATTGGCCATGACAACTTTAATAACAAACACCAATGAAAAAGACAACACTACCATAATTGATTATATTAGTACATGAAGGTAATGAATTACCAACTGGTGGATTTAAAAGGGAATCATCAATTTAGTGCTATACCAATTGACTTACGCTAATATGTAAGATCAATTTGAACTAATAAGATTGTTAAAAACATATCTGCTTTGCTCCATCCTTTTATTTGTTCATATATTTGTCAACATTTGAAGTAGCCTAAATGATAGAAATGATTTTTTTTCCCTATAGTTTTAATTGCAAAGGTCAGCTGAGAAATACTACTGGCAAATGTGACTTGCAGCATTCTAGCACAAATTTGTTGTGCTAAATGTCCAACATGTATAAAATGGCATGCCTTATAAGTTGTATATTCCCATTATCATTCAACAAAAATGAGAAGCATATATGTAGCAAGGAAATAACATATCTGGCCATCTTAAGCAAATTCACCAATTGAGACTATTCTAACTATAATTCAAACAATTTAATAAGCGATAGATCATGATCAAACAAATACACCCAAGAACAGTTGTACAAAGTTCCTTTCCAAGACAGGACAAAATATACAAAAACTTTTGAATATGTTTTTCATGCATCGGAACAAGACACGTTCTTAATTGCCATGAGCTGTTAATTAATAATATGGTTGTGATGTCATTATGTGCGATTTGACAAATGTTCGTAGTTATGTACATATCTAAAGTAGGATAAAGTGAGAAAGCCCTACCTAGCAATGGGAAGTAGTTCAGAACGCATACTCAAACTAATATTGTCTATAAAACTTTTCGATTCAGTCTCATGTCTGACCTTTGTACGAGCAATCTCAATTGTCAGGGCCTCATTCAAATTGATCACCACTTGATTCATTGTTGGCCTTTCAGCTGAATTTTGAGAAACACAAGCCATGGCCACTTTTATAGCTTTTGAAACCGAGTCCATGTTGAAAGTTTGTTGTAATCTTGGATTAGCACCATTTTAAGTATCCCTTTTTGCAATCATGAAACTCACCCATTGAATTATATAAGCCCTTGTTAGGTTTTGTGCCCTAAGAGCTTATAATTATGTAAATGGTTTTAATAAATAATAATAAAGTATTCATTTTATTCAATTTATATATTTTGCAAAAATTGTATATATCATGCGAAACATCCTTGATTACTGATATATTTTCAAACTAAGTATATAAGTGTTATATACAAGCAGATTTAGTTTGAGAGAAATAATCTAAAGAGTTCGTAGAAAGCAAACGAAACTGGATACTTTGTTTGTAGTAAATTTACAGTTGCGGTCCATTTCGTATTCAGTACAATAGTTTTATCCGAGACTATTCATGTAATAACATGAAAATAGAGACACCTTATATAATAAAGATTATATAGGACCGGACCATGATAAACATGAGTTTCTAATTAATATCCGTTAAATTTAGAGATTTATATTTATCGACTAGATTATCATATATGAATTAATCTTAATCCTGAGTGTATTATGGACTCCTGCTTATTGAGTTATGTCCTTTGATTTACATGGGTGAGATTAATATAGATGCTCGATCAATAACTTCGTACTTTGGAGATATAATTTAGTAAATAGTTGGGAACATTCTATATAATAGTGGAATCCACTTCTTGTAAGAAGTAGATAAATAGTTCTCTTAAGGGTTGATTTAGGTTTTGAATAATAAGAGCGCTCAACTTTCTGTTCATATGTAAACGGAAAGATAAATTCATAAGTTATTATAAATTTATTATTCATTAGAGAATCAATGGTACTTAAAGATCAAGATATAATTAGAGGAGTATAATAGACATTCTGACATAGCTCTAATTATGAACTATTTGTGGAGAATCAAATCATATGTAGTGATTATATCAATAGATGCTGAAAATTTCAGATTGTTTAAAAACATCTGTAGTTTTGAGAGTGTAATCTTAAGTTTTTAATAGAGTAACTCTAAGATTAATAATAGTGAATTATTTAATTAAAGAGTTTAATTAATAATTCTGATATTATTGGAGTTCAAAACTATAGGTTTAGCGGGTGCCCTTGATAGCTCATTTCACTATAAGAAACGTGTATATAGAATATTATAATTGGATCGTCCAATTATAATTGTTATATAAGTAGCAAAATATGTGTTCACTTGGTATTTGAATAATATTGATTATTCAAATTATTAATTAGTTAATTATAAATTAATAATTATTTAATTAATTTTATAAGAGGTCTTGAATTTGATTCTCAACGGTAATCGAGTATAAATTAATTATGAATGAATTATAGGTCACAAATTTGATTTCAAAATATAACATGAATTAATTTTGAATTAATTATGTTATATGAGGCAAAAGTTTAATTTTAATAACTCGTGGTTTAATATTAATTTTGATTAATTAAAACCTAATTCTTTGCCTATAAATGGAAAAGAAATAGTCTTCTTTTTCTATTAGAACTTATATTTTGGTTTTGCTGTACGTTCTTTGAAACAGAAAGAAATTTTTTCTTCCTACAGCATAATACAGAGAAACCAAAATCAATACTCACCTCTTACATATATTGTTTGTTCTTTTGGAAAAGAAATCAATAGAAAGTGGGCACAATTCTATATAATTATGCCTACTCACTTGTTTCTTAGTGTAGAGACATATCAAGAAAGACAAGGTGGTGAGCAATCCATAGAGATCAATACAAAAGGTACAAGATTCGATATTTATTTAGTTTTATTATTTTATTTCATTGTTTTATGAATATAGGGTTCTTGAGTTTTCTAAAATTTTTTTAAAACTTAGTGTTCCGCAAATTCTTATTTTTATAAAAACAATTATTGTTTTTTCCCTTCAATCTTATTGTAGGTTTACTTGTGATCATATGTAAAAGAACCAGTCCAAAACTATACATATTATTATTATTATTATTTTTCTATCAATGTATTTGATGTATAGTACCTACAAGGCCATTAGCAGGACTCAATCTATTTTAACTTCAAACAAATGAAATTAAGTTAGTTTCACTCTATGAAGCATACTTAGGGTCCAGGTACCCAAGAATGCCTACAATGGTTGTTGACAAATGGGTGTCACTTTCAACTAGAAAAATTCGTGAAAGGCCAAAATCGGATATCTTGGCCTGAAATTTTTTATTTAATAAGATGTTTGTTGGCTTTACATCTCCCTGGACTATGGGTGGATTACAACCACTATAAAGATAATCTAATCCTATTATTCAAATTCAATAAAATAAATAAATAAATATGTAGTTGTCAGCCATCTGAATTAGAATAGAGTGGAAATTAAATTGAAAATCATACAATTATATTTCCTAACCTTGTGCTGCTTCTGTTGCTATCTAAAGCCTCCTTTCCCAACTTAAGATAGTTGTAGTATTGCCGCCTTCATTTGCAATAGAAAAATGTAAAACTATTCTTTTATTTATTAATTAAAGAAATTTGATAATGTGAATTGCCAAAGATAAAAAGCAGCATAGACTTATGTAAAAATCTATAAGAAAACAGTAGATCAACTGCAATTTCAGCATTTTTGATTCTATTGCACTGGCAGCTTAGAATAACAAATAATGAATAAACCTAAGAGATGTGATTCTAAATTTCCATTAGCAATGTACTCATACATCAATCCCCTGTTTGTGCCATCATCACAATATCCAACCAAAGTTGCGTCAACTTCATATGGTGAACTCTCAGAAGTTAAACCTATAAATGAAATCATGTGTTAGTCATACATTTATAAAATCACTAAAAATTTTGCGTATAAGTTGCAAACACACAAACCTTGGTTTGAAATTCCTTATCACATTGAATTGATGATAATGAGAGCATCTTCATAGCATCTTGTGTATCATTTAAGTTTCCATGATAAACTATTCCAAAACCACCTTTTCCAATAATCCTCTTAAAGTCATCAGTAATTCTCACAACATCAAAGTAAGAGAATCTTCAATTAGCTCTAGTGACCTCCTGTTTTTGTTGCAAGTGATGTCTAGAAAATAAATTAACAAGTCTCATAAGCATGATTCATAGAATACTTTTTTGAAAATTTTTATGCTGCATAGTCTTCATGTACCTGGGCTTCTTGTTTTGAGGATCCACATAATAGATAATACAACTATGAGGACTGAAACTGCAAGAAATGATGCTAGAACTAGAACAACAATGTTTTTCTTTCTCGTGCATGATGTTGAAAGACAAAGATCTGGATTTCCATCAACCCCTATAAACAATAGAGGTAAGACTAAGAGAATACTGTGTACATTGTGTTGGTATTATTACTAAGTATTGTTACATATATTATAAATTTAGTTTTTGTTGAAGTAACTCTGATAATTTTATCCTTCTTGTGCTTAAATAGGTTGAAAATCTATTTAATGACTGGGTTTTGATCAGGGACTACAAAAGATCAAAAGCGAACCTTAATGACAGTTGACCATTTTTCCCATTTTCCCTAAGTTCAACTCGAATTAAACCTTCGAGATTGTTTCCTCCCAAATTTCTACAACAAAATGGTATATGATCTTTATTTTTCTTTTGATTTAATTACAAAGAAATTTTTAATATGGATCAAACTCAGGCAAACTTATAGTGCAGTCAAGAATGGTAGCTTGGAAAGAAAATCAGGCATTGATCCAGTTAGATTATTGTATGATAAGTCCCTAAAATGGTAAATGAAAATAGTAGTTAAACTATCTTAAGTCCTCACGATCAATATATTGTAGGTTAACATTAATTTTAATCTTGATTCATGATAGATTAAAATGTTAGTAAGGATTCTATCAACGTGAGATCAGCGTGAGATAAGATATATGAGGAGATATCTTCCCTGATATTCCACTGGATGACAAGTTTCTGCATGATAGCACAATAAATTAGTAACTAATGCGGACCCCATATATAATGATACGATATCCACAATCAAATTGAAAAACAACCCTAAGAAAGATTAAATGTAATGCTTGAATCCAATTAGATTAATTAGGATATATTTTTTTTCTTTAAATTAGAGGATAAATAAAGTTTATATGAATAAGTTAAATGACTCAATTAGAAACTTCTAAAGTAAAGGGGCCAGTTGGAGTGATGAAAAAAAAATAGCTCAACTAATTAGTATGAAGACCAAAACTTAGTGTAGCTCATTTCTTTTTTACTAAATGCACTTATGGGTGTTAAAAAGAAAAACACATATAGATAAAACAAAGGATGCAAATTTGGTCAAAAAGGAAAAGGGAATGAGAAAGAAGACAAGTTTTTTGTTATTATGATAAAGTCAACTTATGAAACAAAATGAAAATAATAATAATAATAATAAATAAATAAAAGAGATGAGTGTTGAATTAGCAACAAAGGCAAAGAAAGTGAATGGTCATCAAAAACATGAAACAAATGGAATGGTGGGATCGAATGATGAAAGCAAAACAAATACAACCACATGAAACAAAAATGAGATAATAACAAGTAAAGATAGGAGAAGAAAAGTCAAAGTGGAAAAAAAAATGATAAATGATTGAAGGAGTGGGATGGTATTAGGCCACATGTGTTGATATATATATTGGTTTTTCAATTTAAAAGCACATTTCACACACACGCTCAACCGACATCACATAGCAAAAGCAAAAGCAAAAGGAAAGAAAAGAAAAGAAAAGAAGAGGAAGTAAACCGTGAGCAAGAGGAGAAATAGAAGCCAAGAAAAGGAAAATTTTTGGAAGCATATAATTCGGTAAGCAAGTATTTTAGTTTTGGATTCAGTTTTCAGATTTGATTTTTATGAATATTAAATAGTTTTTTCTTGTGATGTTTTAGGTGGAAAAGGAATCCAAGATAACACGGAGGCTAGTGGCTTAAGATTTAATGTGAGTGGATAGTTTTATTTTAGTCAAAGTGATTATATTATGTTTCATCATATTTAGGTTTTTTACCAATTATTTGAAATAAATTATTTATTTAATTAATTTATTTTATGAATTAAAATTACATTTGATGATTTTAGTACGAAATTATTATAAGAAATGCTTAGAATAATTTTGGGGAGATTATGTATGTTGTGAGAAATAAAATGATAATTTATGTTTTAGAAAAGTATTAGTCAATACTATGTATAGTTGCCTAGTGAAATGATTTAAGAATTGAAAATAATGAGAAAAATAATTATAAAGATGTTTCTAGAATACCAAGGTTATACATTCCCCTCTAACGGTCAAGTAGGCTTCACATGTGTAAATCTTAAAGAGTCGCCCAGCACATGTATAACAGATGTTTGAGAGTTATTGAGGTGCCTAACATGTATATTATCCATCGCTCTGCATGTGTATTGAATATCTCTACTACATATGATAAATTTTCATTGGGTACTATATTGGTGTAAATTGAGATTTTATAAATGTGTAGAAATGATCCATACAAATGTTTTCAGTTTATTATGATACGAAATGATACAAATATGGATCATTAAGACTTTATTTTGCTTACCAACTTTATGTTATGTTAATTATTATTAAAAATAATTTATTTAGTTTCGAAAGTTATATCCACTCACTAGACATTAGCGCTCACCCCTTTATATTTTTAAAACCATTTTCTAGTCAACCATCAAATCTATCAATAAATCTTAAATTGGGAAGAGATAGGCCACTCGATCCAACAATGCGAGGAAATCATGTTTTGACATTGTATATGTATTTTGTATATTTCATGGCATCTAATCATACATGGGTTTACTTATCTTTAATGTTATAAAATATTTAATTTTCCGTTAGTTTTACTCATGTTTTGTTTTCGAATTTACAAATGATATAAACATACTCTATGACTATATTTTCATATGAAAGCAAGTTGAATTATATATATATATTTTTACATGACATTACTTGTGTTGAAATAGGATTTCCAAGAGGGATCGGAGGTCCTAAGTAGTTGAAATATTGAAATGTTTTAGAAGTGTATGTTTTTTTTTTTTTTTTTTTTTTTTTTTTTTTTTTTTTATAGGGTGGAATTATTGGATAAATAATTATTATGTTGCCGAAATTTTATTAAATCACCCTACATATGGTTAGAAATTTTAAATAATTTCCATCGGAAAGTTTAGTACCGTATATAGTTTTCTAGTTCTTCATAGGGTCCTTTTAGATTTAAGATAGGAATCTGGGAGAATTTTATCGTTAAAACAGATTTATTAAAAAAAAATTAGAATTTTGACTCATTAATTATATATTAATTACGAACCAAAGTTATAAAAAGCTTTGATTTAATGATTAGAATTCAATCAAGAATCAAAATTATCAAATAATGATATTAATGCCACTTCCAAAACAAAGATAAAAATGTGAGATAAATCATGTTTGATCGCTACAAGCATGACTTGATAAGATTACATGTTCATGAAGAATAAAAGAGAAAAATCACTCTCTTAATTGAACATAATGGGTTGCATCATCATTGTTTCTATTGCTTAGGGTTAAAAGCCTTTTCATAAGCAAAGAAAATCCTAGTCCCCTAACAATTGGACTCCACTAATCACATTCATGGGCTTAAATTAAATTAAGTGTCTCAACCCAAATAACAATTATTAAAATGAAATAAACTAACTTAATTTAAAACTCACTACAATTAATGTCAGTTTGCCTCTAGTTGTCTTTAATTAGCACCCAAAGTCTTCAAGATTAAGTCTAATATCTTTCAATTGCCTCGTTGTCCAATTGTCTCATTGTCCTCCATGAGTGTTACACTAGTTTCCATCATTTCCCCTTTCCTCAAAACGATTTGTCCTCAAATCATGACCCATCTAGTTTTCCGAAGATTTGATTGAAAACCTAAAAAAAAATGTTAGAAAATCCTCACAGTAGTCCCTCACATGTTTCACTTTAATCACTCACATCACGAACCAAATATATAAAGAACTTTAATCCAATAATTAGAACTTAATCAAGAACCAAAATTATCAAAGAAAGATATTAATGCCACTCCTAAGAAATAGATAAGAAGGTGAGAGATAAGTTATATTTGATCACCACAAGCATAACTTGATAAGATCGTATGTTCATGAAGAACAAAAGAAAAATTTACTCTCTTAATTAAACATAATCGGTGTTGTGGATATATTTAGGGCTATATAAGTGGGGTGGTAAAAACCCAACGAAATAATCCAGTGGATTGATCTAATAGACAAAAGCTCAGTTTGCCAACGTCCAGCTTATAGAAATGAGCTCTCAGTTCGCTACTGTAGTTCTTAGGTCATTGATCAACCATGGTTAAGGTTGCCTAACGCTCAACTCTAAGTCGCCCAAAACGAGGTCTAACTCGTAGCTTGAAGTGCTCATTAAAAGAATTTTTCTAGAAAGGCAACAATCTAAGTTGAGGAAAAGTCAACTACTAAAATTGGAAGTAAAATCAAACTCCTATTTCGATGGAATCTATCCCTAAATTGATAGACATCGGTTTTGGAAGTATAATTAACATAGAATTCTTTCATGTTCTTATTGTATTAAAATTATAACACTCCACACTATAAATAGAAGTTGAAAATTTATTGTAAAAACAATAATCAATAATGTACTATAACTCTACCAAAATAACAAAAGAAACAGTTGTGGACGTAGGCATCCTTTTGGGCTGAACCAGGTAAAAGATCTTCATGCATTTGTTGTTTTTCCTCTTGCTTTTCTTTTGTCTCTGCCCTTGTTTTTCTTCATTTGTAGTATTGGGTCAAGAACTTTGATCGACTGAATTTAGACATTGACATTTTGACACTAGAGGAAGGACCTAGATTGCAATCTTTTGAATTTTCAACTACCATAGCAAGAGGAAGAACCACCAGAAGTTTTGATGTGATGGTTGATCAACTAGAAAGACAGATAGGTCAGTAACAGCGTGACATCGAACTGATGAAGGATATAACTGTGTCTATGGCCAGTGCGTCCCTTGTCTCTACAAACGATGCTACCATGGGTATAACTCCACTAACCCTTCGCCAACCAACACCAATGGTCCCCATAGCCGAGGGACTATAAGTGTGGCATCAACGGTAGTAGGCGTTCAAAAATACAGTGTGACAACTTGCGGATGCAGTCAGGGCATTGGCATAGGCCCAAGCACAAAACACGTATAGAGAAATTTACCAGCAGTAACGAGAAAAAATGCCACCTTCTAAAAGACCCATTGAAGAGGTGCTGCGACCTACTAACTCAGTTTGTTCCTTTAACTCACGTTTAAAAGCTGAAGCTCACCAAGCTTGTCAAGAGGAAGAAGTTCCACGTCCTGCGAGCTTAAGAGTAAGGGTGAGCTAGGATGGAGGAGCTGCCACGTGGAGGTTGGTTGTGATCAAGTTCGGACCGCATCTTGAAATGAAAAGGATGAAGTAGACAATCAGCAACGTACGGAGTCACACTGAGCTAATGGCTTACGAAGGGATAGTTAGGGATACATACCAGACCCACCGCTCTTCAGGTCACGAGCATAGCAGAGGACACAGGCCTCAAAACTCAAGGATAGAAGAGCTCTTTCTAAGGGTTTAACAATTTAAGGCATGTTTCAGTACCTCAAACCAGCGTGATCAATATGGGAAAAGAAACGCCTTCACCAGGGAGATCGAGACGCAACCTTTCTCTCCTAGATTCAAGGTCCTTAACATTCCTTAGTATAATAGAGATAACGACCCTTATGATCACTTGGATGCATTCAATGTCCAAATGGATCTCCGGATAACCAATCCATTGGTCAAGTGTTGTGTTTTCCATGCCATTTAAGGGGACGTTCCACAGACTTGGCTCAAGAGCCTCCTAGCTTGTAACATAGATAGCTAGAAGGGATGTCAATGAAAGTTCACCATCCAATACAAAGCTCTGATAAGACAACTCATACCATCTTATCACCTCTCCACGACTTTCCAACAACAAAACGAATCGTTGAAAAATTGTATTACTAAGTTCAGATGCGAAGTCAGCAATATAGCGAACCCTTCAAACGAAACCATCCTAGCTGTGATCTCAATTAGGCTTTGCAAAGATGGGAAGCTATATGAGAACATCTACAAATCTCCAATAAGGGACCTAGGTAAGTTCTACGAGCGAGCCGTCAAGAAGATCAGATGGAAGGAGACTTTTGGCTCCAAACGGTCTAACCAGAAGGGTGAAACTGGTAGTTCAAACCAACCAAAGAAAAGAAATAATAGTAGGAACAGAAGTGAAGGTCAGAATAACGGCTCAAACAGTCAGGTTTCTAAGAAGGTTAGAAATGAGCCCATAAATTAAATACCTCAATGATAAGGTTGTTATGATAACTACAGCATTTTATCAGATACACAGGATAGGATATTTACAATAGAGAGAAATATGGAGGAATTCGGGAAGCTCAGTCCTATGAAGTCTCCTATTAACCTAAAAAACAAGAACAAGTTTTATGCTTATCATAATGAGGTCGGACACAACACTTCAGAATGCTAGGTGTTAAATGACGCCATTAAAGATCTAATCAAGAGAGGTCGTTTGAGAGACTATGTGGTGTGACCAGCGAACCCGTGACCTCAGTAGCAACGACCTGAATAACCACCATAGCTAGTATAGTAGCATCCGCGATGAGCTCTCAAACAAGAACATGAACCAACGGTAAGGACCATCTTCACCATATATGGTGGCCTTCACATTGCAGGTACATCTAACAGGTAAGGACCATCTTCACCATATATAGTGGCTTTCACATTGCAGGTGCATCCAACAGGTCATATGAATGTTACTAACAAGACCCGAACTAGATTCTCTCTAAGCTCTTATCTAGGGGGTCTTGTCAGGTACTTCAACGAATCTCTTATAACCCTACTCACGGTCAAGAGAGATCCGCAGAGCGAACCCTTAAGATCCTTTGCCCATTTACTTTACTTTGATTATATTAATTTCTATTTCTTTTAAAAATAGTTAGGTTGGTGTAAATTTTTCAAGTTTGGTTAAAAACAATTTTTAATAAAATTTTGACAACATAATGACTGTATTTTAAAGGTTTCTAAAATTTTCCTACAAAGAATTACACTTCTAGCTATTTTCAGTCACCACCCAACTTCTTTTTGTCCACAAACATACGTTTTTCCCAATCAACTTTACAATTGCTATGTATGATAATCATAGTGAGAGATATATATGTATCATATATAATATTTACAATTACATACAACATAATTTACAAAAGTTACGAGTTTCAAAATGCATGTTACCAAGGTTATAATATGATACATGTACTCCTTCTGTTTAATATATTTAAAATATAAACATGATATATATATATGACATTTCCTTTGATTTCACCCACCTATAGTTTTCACAAGATGATTCCTTTACTTTGTTCTTTGATGAAAATACGTGACAGATTTTTATACTACAACAAAGAAAATTCGTTAGCTTAATCAATATAACAAAGATGAAAATCATTGTATAAGTAATTAAAACAAATTTTGATACTCATAAAGTTTGATTTGAAACTTTATTTCTAAAAGCACCATGTGTACACTTAAAGAATCTAACCACATGACAGCTAACTACGCCGCTCAATGTGGTAAATCACGTGGCGATTTTCAATTGACACCAACCGTGACCCTGCTGAGATATTTCAACAACTATGCGTGAAATTTACTGCATCACCAAATGTAGTTGTGAAATAATCTATACTTTAAGCAACTACATACAGAATTTTTTGCATCGCATTATAGTGCTCAATGCTTTAACTCTTGCAACTACGTGCAGAATTTTCTACATCGCATCGCAATGCAAAGTAAACTATGAATTTAGGCGACTACGTATGGAATTTTTTGAATTGTAAATGTAGCGCTAGAAAATCTAAAAATCTTAGCAACTACAATTGGAATTTTTTGTATCGCCACGTAGTGCTAACTAACGTATAAAATTTTGGGAGTACACATAGGCCTTGAAAACCTTTTTAGTGAATGCATTAGGCACCAAACTTCTTTATCTTTAAAAACCTTTAATTGAACTTTAAATTCAAATCTTTTTGAAATGTTTTAGTGTCGATTTTCATTTCTGACTCCGATTATAAGGATCTTTTACATAAAAATACGAACTTAGATTTTGAAATTTGTTTCACAAATTCCTTTTGACAATACATATTTATATTTCAACTAGAATTGAAATAGTATAAGTGGTTAGTACTTACCTCGATTCCAAACTTGTCAGAGGGCTTTAATGAGTCTCTTTCGCTCCACTGGTTTGTGCTACACCTACACAATATATTCTTATTTAAAATATGCTACAATGTGCTACATAAAATTACACACATTGCTTTTAACATTAAAAATTCTTTAAAACACCCCTTTTTTACTATAACCTTTCCTTCTAGATTCTACTTAATCGAGGTTTTCTAATTCCGGTTTCTTTGCAAAAGTTTAATTTATATACCCTTAGGAACATCCCTAAGTAGTCTGTATAATTTTTAGAGGCCCGGAATAAAAAGTCAAAATTTTGGGACCCCCTTTGATAGAATACTGTTCACAACCAATTCTGTGGGCTGTTTTGCTTCTATTTTTGCTTAGATCATCTCCCTATCTCTCACTTAGATCCCCCATAAAATGGTTTTGAAAAATTTCAACTATAGAGGGATGAAACCTATGAAATACCCCTATTTTTTGACCTTTTTTCATGTAAAAATTTGCTCTTTTCACATTCTAAACTCAATTATTTCATATCTAACATTCTTTCACTCCAATATAATCAAACATATTCATTCCATGCATCAAAAAAGAGCTTTTATATGAAATCTCTTAATGCCCTTCAACTAAGCTTAATAATACTTCACTGTCATTACACTTGTTTTTTTTTTTTTTTTTCTCAATTCTATCCTTTCTATTGCATTTTCTAAGCTCTAATAAGCATGAATTTAAGCTCAAATGGATCACGGTTCAATGAAGTCACATACCCCTTCCTTGGTCGTGACCTACACACACACATAAATTGTATTTTTCAACTTTTTCATTAAATTACTCTCTTAGACATTTTATCAAACACCATAACTACCATTAAATCCACTTCTAACCATTTTTAATCAAGTCTTAAGGTTTTCTACTTAAACCCTAACTCTAGTTCTTTCATAGTTTCTTATAATTCAAACTTCTTTTTTAACTACTCATAACTATAATATTGATTTACATCAAAATCCCATCAACAACATATCAAGTAAACAAACCAATACATCATCATATCATATCTTTCCAAGCAACATCAAACTCAAAGAAAACTATGAAAACTAACCTTAATCTTGATTAGGTTTTGATGTTCTTGCTTAAACCTACTTGGGATTTGGTTTGGAAGCTTCAAAATGACCTTGGGAAGTTTGGATTTCACTTCTCCTCTTCTTCTTCTTCTTGCCGTCCCACTCCCCTCACTTTCTCTCCTTTTTGTTTTCTAAATTTTTGCTAAGTGTGGATAACTAACAACGCTCTCATATATATATAGGCCTTTAAGTGTAACCATGACTCTTTTACTCCTCTTTGGTAATTATCTCACTAATAACTTTAATTTGACTTAGTGTTATGTGACAATCACTTATATATATGTTTAACTCTTATATTAAGAATAGACCATTTGCCACTTATTTATATGTATATAGATGACTCTTATTCATGAAAAAATCACTTTGCCCTTCTTTATATTTATCTTACTATTAGAGTTAATTAATTTCTAAAAACTTTACTAGCATTCTAATATCACCCATTAGGATAATATTAATGAAGTTTAACATTCTCATCCTATTATCTAGCTTATAACACTAGAAAGTCTAAAATCGAAGATAAGGGCTTACAGTTACGTACGGGAAGCGAATCATGTCCTACCTATAAGTCACAATCGACTTGAAGGACCTACGAAGAAGGCAAGAACTGCCTTGGATGATATTGTTTTCACTGAGAAAGATGCTAAAGGTGTATGTTGGTCTCCACAGTGAGGCACTTGTCATTTGAGCAAATAGTAGTAACACCGATATACGATGAATCATAATTGACACAAGGAGCTTGGTAAATGTCATGTACAGAAGCTACTACGACCAGATGAGGTTAAGGGCAAAATAGTTAAGGCCTTCCCTAGAACCCCTATACGGATTCACCAAAGACACCATCACTTTAGTAGGCTAAATTAGACTTTCACTTATACTTGAGGATTCAAGTCGTCAAACCCCTGTGTTGGTAGACTTTTTAATAATTGACTACCTTTCAACATATAATATGGTTCTAGGAAGACTTGCGCTGGATGACCTAGATGTGGTCACCTCTACCAAGACCCTCATAATTAAATTTCCAACCCCTAATGGTATAGGTTGTGTGCGAGGTGAGTACCACCTAGATTAACATTGTTACGAAGATGCAGTCAAAATGGGGGTTAGATGAAAGAAGGTAAACGTAGTTTCAGGGGTAAGCCATGAGTTATGAGTGAGAAAAGGGTAAGTCACGACCTCGACCAACGCGAGGTAGACACGGACAAAGCAGCTAGGCCTATAGAAAAGCTCGAGGATGTCCAAGTTAATGAGGTGGATGCTGAAAAATGCCTCAAGCTAAGATAAGGTTTAACTGCAGAGGTAAGATCCCAACTCCCTGACTTCCTTAAAGTAAACTTGGACATTTTTGCTTGGAACTTCAAGAATATAATAGGAATATATCTTAAGGTCATGTCACATAAGCTAAACATTGACCCCTATCACAAACTAGTTTGCCAAAAGAGGAGGGTAATAACAACGAAACATTATACTGCTCTAAAGACAGAGGTAGATAAGTTGTTGGCCAACAAATTCATCCATGAAGCCTACCATCCAACTTGGGTCGCCAATTCTGTGCTCGTAAAGAAGAAAAATGGAAAGTGAAGAACCTGTGTAGACTTAATGAACTTAAATAAGGTATGCCCAAAAGACAACTTCCTCCTACCCAAAATTGACCACCTTGTGGATGCAATGGCTAGTTATCAACTCCTAAGCTTCATGGATGCCTACTCGGGCTATAATCAAATACCTATGAGCATAAAGGATGAAGAGCATACCTCGTTCATCATAGATTAAGGCTTATACTGCTACAAAATGATGCTCTCTGGACTGAAGAATGTAGGGCAACCTATCAATGCCTGGTTAATATGATGTTCGAGGAACAAATCGGGAAGACAATAGAAGTGTACATGGATGACATGCTGGTAAAGTCCAAGTAGGTGGCTGACCATGTGCGTGACTTGAAGGAAATGTTTCAAATATTGAAGAACTACTAGATTAAGCTGAACCCACTCAAGTGCGCATTTGAGGTGGCCTAAAGGAAATTCCTTGGCTTTATGGTAAACAACAGAGGGATTGAAGCCAATCCTGAAAAGATTAGGACGTTAATTGACATGAGGTGTAAACCCCTAGTTTCGAACTATAACTTCTTAGCATTAGAACTAGATGATGAAGTTCAAAGAATACAATTAGTCAACAATTATCCCAGTCAGAAATATTTCGGGAGTTTATAATTGTTAGCACTATTCGATAAGTGTATTAACGAGAATAAAGTAGATAAGAGTAAATTTATAATCTTTACAAAGAAGAGATATTTATAATTCTACAATGTGGACACATTCACAAATTAGAATTTTAGTACATAAATATCCATAAGTAATAAAGTGTTATTAAATGATTAAAGGAGAATTAGTGATTGTTCAACCAATCAATTAGAAGCTAATATTATCAAGAGAATAGAAAAAGAAGGGTGTAAGAGAAAAGTACACAAATAAGAGAGGGAGTTTAATAAATTGGAAAAGATGGATGTAAGGAGTGTAATTAAAAAAAGTATTACTAATATATATATATATATATGATACTTGGCTGAGATTATTTTTAGAAATCAAGAAACCGTTCAGTCAAAAGAAGTAAGTGGAAGCTGCTGGAACTGAAAGCAGTCATCAGTCGAGAAACCAGCAGAAGACGCGCGAGAGAGAGAAATATCAGCGAGCAGTTCAGCGTGAGCCAAGAAGGAGGCCGAGAAGAGAAGAAGGGAGAAGTGATCAGCAATGGAAGAAAGCAAGGTAGCTGCTGGTCGAGCAAGACAAAACAGCAACCTGCAGAACAGACGTGAGGCAGTAGCTGCAGATCGCGTGGAAGAAGAAAGACCGAACTGCAGGCTGGTCGCGAGGGAAGAAGCGGCTGGCGTGCGCTGCAGCTTGCTGTCCAAGCGAGAGAGGAAGGGAAGAAGAAGGAACACCAGCAGCTGCTGGTCGTGGAAGGAACAGAAGGGCAGACCAGGCGCGAGCAGAAACAGAACCGAAGCAGATTCGCGCGAGCCAAGAATGACTACAGGAGCTGGTCGCCCAAGAAGGAAAGCAGAAGAAATGACCTCTAAGCAGCTTCCACATTCTAACACCCTTCCCTTTAGGCTTCTTGCAAGTCATTCAAACCCTCCAAACAAGCATCAAGTAAGAGCACAACCTATTTCCCTTTAAATTCTGCAGAAAATGAAACAAAAAGTGTAGATAGCTTGCTGTTGTGGTTGTTATGGATTTGTGTTGGATGATTCCTTTTCAAATCTTAATTGAACCTAATATGGTTATTCGAGAATCTTGAATGATGATTGTTGTGTGTAATTGATGCCATAAAAGATGTAAATATGGGCTGTCACACCCTTTCTCAAAATAGAAAACGAAATTGGTGTTTTATGCACACCAAGTGATTGAGAAAAGTCTTGAGTGAATTTTGAGCACTCTAATGACCAAGTGAGATTTAAGTATGTATTAGAAACTTGTAGGGAAGTAGTTAGACCTTAAAAATTGATGGTTTTAAAACCAATTTAAAGCCTCAAAGAGGTTAGAAAAGTTAGAGAAGTGTTTAGAGTTGCAAAGGCATTGTTATAGCAAAAAATGTGATTCCCGAGCTCAAATTTGAGCTAGAGGAGACCTGACCATATTTGGCTTATTTGGAGATGTTCTACACCTCAAATGATGCCTAGGAACCATAGAAAACCATAGGTTTTAGAACGGATTGATTCCGATAAAAATTACCCAAGTTATGGACAATATAGTACCGTTAGAGCTCTGAGAAGTGAAACGGCTAGCTTAATGCAATTTTTATGGCATGAAATGAGTTTAGTTAGTCATTATGAGTTAAATGAAGCTTAGTTGTGGAAGAAAAACTAGCATCGCTAACCTAAAACCAAGAGTTTGCAAAATTGGCACTTAATTGCCCCCGAAAGTGTCCAAAATGGATGTTTTCCTTAAATTTGATATAGCAAACGATAATATTTCTCAATGAAATTTGTCGTGTGACTAGAATGGGATGTAAGTGATCCGTAGGAAAAAGAACGAAGGAAAACGGAGTCCCGGGCAGTGCGTCGCACTACACACTGTCAAGGGCTGTCCGTTTAAATTAAAAATGTGATTTTTCGTTTTAAGCCTCCAACAATTAAACGGACCGCGTGGGGTGATCCCTAAGGGTCTAAAACTAAAAATTTACACAAAAATTGGGATTAGAGAGCCTCGGTTGAGTAGAAACAAGTTAGGAGAATATATAGAGAAAAATGGTCTTAGTTGAGATTCTTGACCTTATAGTTGAGAATTGAGTTTTGTTATTAATAATGATGAGAAAATATTGTGTAGGTGACGAGCGCGTGAGCGACGTCCACAAGCCTCGTCGAGACGCTTGACACGGAGTGACGTGGCTTCGAGGTAAGTGGTTCGCCACTTGACTTCTTTTTCAAATTCATGAAATCGCTTGATGTTTGAACATAAATATGGTAGTAAGTAATAAAAGAAAATGAGAATGTTTTCTTATATAAATATTAAAGTGTGAGTGTATAGGTTCCTATAGATCCTATATAAGAATAGAAATTGATACTCAGTTGCTGTTAAAAGAGAATGAAAGAGAAAAGTATTTAGAGGTTGTGAACTATAGAGTTTTGTGCTTTGGCACTAGAAAAAAAATTTAATAATAAAACCCATGTATACACCTTAAAAGCTATGAGATTTAGCGTTACGTGATGATGCAGAGAATTCCGTCCGTAATTGCTTAGTTTATAGAAAAGTATAGCGCTACGTTGTGATGCAGATAATTCCGCACGTAGTTGGATAATTGACAGTTAGCACTACGAAGCGATGCAGTAAATTCCGCTCGTAGTCGTCTAGAGATTTAGCACTACATTTGCGATGCAGAGAATTCCGCATTGTAGTTGCTCAGTGAATAATTTAACGCCCTACGTATGATGCAGTAAATTCCGTAACGTAGTGGTTGAGATGCATTAGTAAGTTTCACGTTGGCGTTAGTTAAAATTGCTCGTGATGGTTAAGACGAGTCAAAGGTATGCATGGAGAGTTTTAAAGAAAATTTTAAGACTTCAAAATTTTATGTTAATATGTGTGATATGATGTGCTATGATGTTATCGCACTAACTTGCTGTTCGTTTTGTAGCTTGTTTGTTTTCATTTTGCGCCACCGCTGGATGAGACCGACTTTTGCTTTATATATATAGCTATAGGTGGGAAATCGCAAAAGACGCATAGAAGCATCTGTATATATATTTAATCATGTATATTTTGAATTTGATTGTTGTTGAATTTGAAAATGTAAATATATTCATGCATACTACATATATATGATTCATGTATGCACACCTGACATTTATTTATTGTTGATACTTATGGAAATGTGATGAGTATTGCATGATTGTGGATAAAGAAGTTGGGAGATTTTCAGAAATAGTCGAAGTGTTGTTTTCTTGACAGGTAAAATTTTAGTTTATAAAAAATGCAGCCGTTATACTGCCGAAAATTTTATAAAAATATTTGAAACAAAAGTTATGAAAAATTTTATCACTCCCAACTAATTTAAAAGAAAACTGAATTTTTGAGTTTAAACGAGTAAACCGGTTGAAGAAAGTTAGGGTTCGCTTCTCGGATTTCTTCCATTCGACGAGTCAGTTTCGAGGAGTCCATTGAAGTGCCTGGCAGGATCCTCCAAACAAGAGCTTAGATAAGGTCTGGGAAGGGTCCTGTCATGAGGTCCCCTACTCAGGTCAAAACTATGCAAAGCTTCAATGGCTAGGTCGTAGCTCTCAGTAGATTCATCTCGAAGGCTACAGACAAATGCATTCCCTTCTTTGACATATTGAAGAAGACAAAAAACTTCGAATGAACTGAGCAATGTAAGATGACATTTTAGCAACTAAAGGACTACATGGGCCGAGCTCCACTCCTAACTAAGCCAAAAGAAGGAGAAAAGCTCATCTTATACATGGGGGTATCTTAGCATACCTTGAGCGTAGCTTTGGTGTGAGAAGAGGAAAAGACATAACTTCCCATGTACTATATGAGTAAGAGGCTGTTCGATGCCAAAACTAGGTACTTGTAGATGAAGAAACTTGCCTATTGCCTGATAGTCGCATCGAGGAAGTTACGTCTATATTTCCAAGCCCATAGAATTGAAGTCCTCACTCAGTATCCACTAAAGCAAGTCCTCCAAAAGTCGGACACTTCAAGTTGATTACTTTAGTGGGTGGTAGAGTTGCCACAACTCGACATCGAGTTCAAGCCAAGATTAACAATTAAGGCCTAGGCTCTAGTAGACTTCATCGCGGAGATCGCAAGGTCTGTAGAAAAAAGGGTTGAATCTTCTGAAGACCTTACGTGGGAGCTATATATGGATGGATCATCCAACGAACAAAAGACTAAGGCTGGGGTGCTACTAATCAGTCCTGAAGGGCATAAGATTTTCTATGCATTAAAGTTTGGTCTTTAGGCCACCAATAACGAAGTTGAGTGTACGGTGTTGTTCATAGGTCTGCGCTTGGCTAAAGAAATGCAAGTTGAGCTACTAAGGATTTTTAGTGACTCTCAGCTCGTAGTTCATCACATCTGAGGGAATATCAGACCAGGGGGTCTAAGATGGCTGTTTACCTCAAGAAGGTTCAGAAGCTGTGTTAGGCATTTTCGAAAAGTTTGAAGTGAACCAGATCCTGCGAGCTTAAAACTCACATGTAAATGCACTAGTTCACTTAGCAACTACCTGAGATACAAACTTTCTAGGAGCTATCCAAGTAGAGTTTCCGCCGGCCTCAAGCACAAAAGAGAGGGGTTCAATTATGACCATAGTTATCCAACCAAACTCAGGGATGAGCCTAATCTTAAACTGTTTATAGGACGAGAAGCTATAAAGTGACAAGTTGGAGGCACATCGCTTACGAGGTAGAACAACTCCTTATTGTATCTATGATGGTATGCTATACAAGAGAGAATTCTTAACTTTACTCTTGAGATGCATCAATAGTCACGATTACGAGATCGTGCTAAAGTAGATACATGCTGGCCATTGTAGAAATCACGCTGGGAGGCTATTTTTAGCTCAAAATGCATTCCAGGAAGGATTCTATAGGCCCACCATAAAGCAAAATGCTAACAACTTAGTCAAGAGATGCGATAAGTGCCAAAGGTTCTCCAGGGTTTCGCGAACTCCACCAATTTATCTCTAACAAATGATAGGCCTGTGGCCTTTTGCAATTTGGGGGATGGACCTGATTGAGCCTCTAGTAACAGCTCACGAGAAGTGCAAACATGTTGTGGTTGTAGTGGGCTACTTTATTAAGAGGGTAAAAGCTAAAAAGTTAGTGAAGATCTTCACTACAAAGATAGAAAAATTTGTGTGGAGTAATATTATTTGTAAATTCAAGGTCCATCAACAGATCGTAACAGATAATGGGATTAAGTTCAACAATGAACAATTCATCAAGTTCTGTAGCAACTTGAAGATCGTTAAGAGCTTTTCAACCGCAGATCATTCACAGGCCAATGGTCAGGTCAAGGCTATGAATAAAATAATAAAGCGGGTCTTGAAAACAAAGCTTGAAGCAAAGAAATGGGCATGGGTGGATGAGCTACAAAAGGTATTATGGGCTTACAGAACCACAGCTTATAACACTACTCATGAAACTCCCTTCTCTATGGTGTACATATCCGAGGCCATGACCCTAGCAAAGTTAGAAGCGACCTTGTAGCATAGAGCGACCTTCAATCTAGAAAATAATGACCAACTACTTGCCACAAACCTTGACTTCCTTAAAGAGGTAAGAGAAACAATCCTTTTGAAGGTAGCTTTTTATCAGCAAAAGGTTGCAATGTACTATCACAGAAAAGTCTGAGTCTAGCACTACAATGTCAGTGATCTCACTTTGCCTTATCCTACTTGGAGCTCGCAAGGCTAGTAACGGGTCATTAGGTCCAAGCTAGGAATGTCCTTATATTATCAAGGAAAACCTAGGAGATGGAGTGTATCACCTGACTAATATGAACAGAGCTGAGGTCTCTCGAACTTGGAATGTTGAACACCTTCACTTATACTTTCAGTAACTATTTGACTACATACCTCTAACTTGTGATTCAATCTTTGAAAATCAATAAAAAGTTTAAAATTTCCCATACTACTTTAGTTTGAATAATTTCTCTATTGATTTCTTTATTAAATGTTAAGTATAAAAGTGAAAAACAACCTTTCCACACCAAGTTTCTCTTTGGAAAAATTTTGTAAATCAAACAATGTTAGCTAAGGTTCCGACCTACTGGATATAACTTGACAAAATTTTATTAAATTATGCTATATTAGTTAAGGTTCCGATTTACTGGATATAACTTGACTAAATTTTTAAAGTTGTGCTATATTAGCTGAAGTTCTGAGCTATTGGATATAACTTGACAAAATTTTATCAAGTTATGTTATATTAGTTGAGATTCTGATCTACTGGATACAACTTGACAAAATTTTATTAAGTTATGCTATTAGCTGAAGTTTCAAGCTATTGGATATATCTTGACGGGACCCTTCCCAAATCCCTATTCTAGACCCGTGAAGGATACCGTAGCACTCTGATAGAGCTCCAGCGAACCATAGCTTTGGTTCGGAGAAGTCCTATCGGAGCACCCAGACTCACTTTAGACTCATTTTATAAATTATTTAATTTGGTGGCCAAGGTAAAAATTTTTCCTTTTTCTGATGAAAATCCAGTAACATACCGACTGTTTATTGAACTAGACCACCCTACAAATTCAAAAGCAATTTAAAGACACATCTATGACACACAATCTCCGCTACCAAGGGCCTCTGGCCCTCATCCAAAACCAATCACAACATACACGATCACAATTATAAAATTGATGGAAATCTAGATTTTGTTTTAAAAACCTTTTCACAAAACGTGCATCCAACAACTAATATTTACGTTTATAATTTACATCATTTACAACATCATTTATGTACAACACATGCATGACAAAATATGAGCTATACAATAAGGTGTAGTCGTCTGTCAGTCTCTCCGCACGTCAATCTAAGCCTTGTCTGTTGGACAACTCACTGCTGCACCTGAGGGAATATTTTTAAGAACCACATAGAAAAGAAACGGTGAGTATAACTCAGTGAGATAAACTTTAAACCATTTCATAAACTAAAGTAATTTTTTCTGAAATACTTTTTAATCTTTCAAATACAACTGTTTCTGAGATTCAATTTGAATTTTTTTTCGAAAACTTTCTCATTTCTCGCCTTGATGGTAACCCAAGGAAACTACTCCTATCGTAGCTGTATAAATCTCTAGCTAGCCATTAAGAATCAGGGAATATACCCTATACAGTCACTGATGCGCGACTCTGGGCACGCGTTACCCCTACGTAATCGGTTTGAATTACACTACCCTATACGTGCAGAGGGTCACTCAACTGACTTTCTCTCTCTTAGTTAGTACTCTCTCACATCTACCATACACGCATAGAGCATTCTACTGGATACTTAACTGGGGCTAGAGTAAACCATCAGTATATAAAAATTCTTTTTTCTCAGTATTCTTAAGTAAACTTGCTTTTAAGGCGATAAGCCTAAAAACGTTATTTCTCGATAATTCATTACATAAACACATACTTAATTTAAAGTTCATATAATAGAATATTAATAGAACAATAATATGCAATTTAATTACAACAACATAATATATATAAATAATCATTAAATAAACTTTAATGACAACTACACTTTGTGAGATGGGATTTCTACTCACGATACACCCTCGGATAAAATCCGATCCTCCTCCAAACGCCTCCTCGACTTTCTGCTTTTACCCTAGAACATCAAATATCTATTTAGGGTCATTTAACTCATTCAAATAACACTAAAATTAATAAAGATCTCATTTATTTCTATTAATACCCTTTAACGTCTAAATTTTTGAATCTCAAATTCTATTCAATCGGGGTTTTCAAAATCCGATTTCTCTACGCAAATCCTACTTATTCTTTCCTAGAAGTATCTCAGAATACTTAATTTCATCGTCGGAAGCTCGGAATGAAATTCGTTCGATTTCGCTTACTAATATCGCTTACTAATAAAAATTATTTTTCGCTTCGAACATCTGACAACTTTAACAATCAATTCTCTACTATTCTAACATCCAACCATGATAAAATAAACGATTTTGAAGATTAAACAAACACATTTAGAAAGCTTTCGGAAAACGCCCTTCAACTCGTCCGTTTATCTCCGAAATCGATCCTAAAGTTTTTGTTTTCAAAATCTAACTTTAAAAGATTATTTCCTAACCTCTATAACTTCAATCTAAAGTCTTAGAATCGAAAACGAATTCGGATCCCATAAAAACCCATTTTTGGCCTAGACTTTCTCTCTCTCTCTCACCCATTTTTAGTCTACCAAATCACTCATAAATCATACCAAAATCATCACCCTAACTCCCTCTCATCGTCTTTAAACTCAAATTTGAAAAAGAACCAAAAGAGAGAATGAGTTTTCATATAAAACTACAAAATTTAAACTGATATAACTCACCAAATAGACGATCTTTTCGCTTCAAATTTGTGGGGTTAGTTAGAGGAGGTGATAAGGAACAACTTTCGTGGAGAAACCGCGGCAAAATTCCACTCGGATCTCCTTCTTTTCTCCCCCTCTTTTTCTTGTGCGGCATCTTTCTTTCTCTCGGCTTTTCTCTTTCTCTCTCACTTTTCTCTCTTCTTTCATGACCAAATGGCCCCAAATAAGACAAAAACATATATATATATACTAATGCTTAATTATAAAAGAATCCCTCAAAAAATTTTATTTAATCATCTTAAACTTTCAATAATCTTACTAGTGCTCAAAACTTTATACTTTTTAATTCTATTGGTCCACTTATCTTTTTCTCATCCATTTATCTATCCAACCATTCACTAGATGACATGTGACACTTCCATAACCATTACTTTTCATGCCACTTATCTCTTTTCTCATTGGTTGAATTAAAATATCATTTATTTTATTTCGTGAGCTCACTTCGCTTGATTAACATATAATAAATGCTAATCACTTTGTAATCGTACTGGGGTCAATCAAACGACATCCGATTTGAAAAATGAAAATATAATAAACATCAAATAATACTACTGGAGGCATATGATGTGACCTTAACTCAATTCGGAGATTTCTAATACCATAAAATAATAAATCTAGGTGAGGGCTTACAATTCTTTTCCCCCTTAAAATAAATTTCGTCCTCAAAATTTAAATAATATACCTAAATAAAAAACATGAGGATATTTCCTCCGCATCTGCTCCTCTGGCTCCCACATTACCTCTTCCACTGAGTGATTCCTCCATAAAACCTTTACCAATGGAATAGTCTTGCGGTGAAGAACCTGATCCCCTGTATCTAATATCCGAACTAGACTCTCTTCGTAGGTCAGGTTCTCTTTTAATTCCACTGGTTGCTTTGCCAACACATGTGAAGGATCTAGCATGTACTTGCGAAGCATTGACATGTGGAATACATTATGAATCCTGGATAACTTTGGTGGCAATGCTAGACGATAAGCCACGTTTCCCACTTTCTCGATCACCTCATAAGGACCAATATATCGTGGACTGAGCTTCCCATATCTGCCAAATCTGATGATCCCTTTCCATGGTGATATCTTCAGAAATACCTTATCCCCTACTTGGAACTCCAAGTTTCTTCTTCTATTGTCTACATAACTTTTCTGACGATCCTAGGCAATCTTTAATTTGTCCGGAATAATTCTGATTTTATCGGTAGTCATCTGAACAAGCTCGGGCCTTAATAATTTCCTCTCACCTACTTCTTTCCAACTCAATGGCGTTCTGCACCGTCTCCCATATAAAGCCTCATACGGTGTCATGCCGATACTGGCTTGATAGCTGTTATTATAGGCGAACTCGATCAGTGATATATGAGTATCCTAACTCTCGCCAAACTCCATCACATATGATCTCAGCATATCCACTAAAGTCTAGATAGTACGTTCAAACTGTCCGTTTGTCTGCGGATGAAATGTTGTATTAAAATGTAATCAAATGCCCAAGGCTTCCTATAAACTCGGCCAAAATCGATATGTAAACCTAGGATCCCTATTAGAAACAATAGAAACTGGAGCTCTATGAAGCCTGATAATCTTATCAACATACAATCGGGCTAATCTATCTAGGGGATAAGTACTATGGACGGGTAGAAAATGAGCTGACTTCCTAAGACGATCAACTATCACCCATATACCATCACACCCACTCTAGCTACGTGGAAAACCAAACACAAAATCCATCATAATGTGCTCCCATTTCCACTCTGGAATGGAGAGTGGCTGAGCTAATCCTGCAGGTCTCTGATGCTCTAATTTAACCTGCAGACATATCAAACATTTGGATACGTACTCAGCTATCTCCCTCTTCATACCTTTCCACCAGAAATGCTCTTTCAAGGTATGGTACATTTTCGTACTACCAGGATGCATCGCATAAGCCGAAGAATGAGCTTCATCTAAAATCTCTTTCTTAAGATCTGCTAGGTCTGGAACACATAATCTCTAACCTATCATCAGAGTACCATAATCTCTCATAGAGAAGTCCTGACCTCTGCCCAACTTAACCTCTTGACGAATCTTGCTCAACTGAGGATCCTAACCCTACAACTCTCGAACCCGTACTCCAAGTACCGGTCAGACCTGAAATGTAGTTAGCAGTGCACCTGACTCCAAAGTCATCAACTAAACCCCTAAAGATCTCATCTCTCTCAACAACAAATAGTACCCTGCTCTCAAATGAGCCACTGAACTAGAGGGCTGTCTACTTAAGGTGTCAGCTACCACATTGGCCTTCCTTGGATGGTACTGAATAGAGCAATCATAATCTTTAATTAGCTCTAACTACCTCCTCTGCCTCATGTTTAGTTCTTTCTGAGACAGTAAATACTGGAGGCTCATGTGGTCTATAAATATCTAGCAAGAAACCCCATACAGGTAATGTCTCCAAATCCGCAGTGCAAACACTACCGCAGCTAGCTCCAGATCATAGGTAGGGTAATTTTGCTCATGCTTTTTCAACTGTCTAGATGCATATGCTACTACTTTTCCATTCTGCATCAACACACATCCTAAACCCTGTCTGGAAGCATCACTATACACCACAAAGCCCTCTATCCCAAAAGGAAGCGTAAGAACGGAAGCTGTGGTCAATCTAGCCTTCAATTCATCAAAACTCTTCTGACAGGCTTCTGACCACTTGAACTTTACATCTTTTCTAGTAAGTTTTGTCAAAGGAATGGTTATCTTGGAGAATCCCTCCACGAACTTTCGATAATACCCTACCAATCCTAAGAAACTCTTGACCTCTGTAACGAAAGTCGGCTGCTTCCAATTCAGAATTGCTTCAATTTTTTGGAGGTCTACACTAATTCCATCTGCCAATACCACATGCCCTAAAAATGAGACCCTATCCAACCAGAACTAACACTTACTGAACTTAGCATATAGTCGGTAGTCCCTTAGAGTCTGCAAAACCAACTTCAAATGCTCGGCATGGGCCTCTCTACTACTTGAATACAGTAGCATGTCATCAATGAATACTATCACAAACTTATCAAGAAAATTGTGAAACACCCTATTCATCAAATCCATAAACACTGCAAGAGCATTGGTTAGCCCAAAAGGCATCACCAGAAACTCATAGTGTCCATAACGCGTCCTGAAGGCAGTCTTGGGCACATCTTCTTCTTTAATCTTCAACTAATGGTAGCCTGATCTCAGATCAATCTTCGAAAATACACTAGCCCCTTGCAACTGATCGAACAAATTGTCGATGTGAGGAAGCGGATACTGGTTCCGTACAGTCACTTTATTTAACTCCCTGCAGTCAATGCACAATCGCATACTACCATCCTTTTCTTTACAAACAAAACTGGTGCTCCCCAAGAAGAAGCACTTGGTCGGACAAATCCCTTATCTACCAATTCCTCTAACTACACTTTTAACTCTTTCAATTCTGTAGGTGCCATCATATAGGGTGATCTGGCTATAGGTGCTGTCCTTGGAATCAGATTAATCTCAAACTCTATCTCCCTATCTGGGGGTAACTCAGGAAGATTCTCTGGAAACACATCAGAAAACTCCTGAACTACTGGGATATCTTCTAATCGGACCTCTCTATCCGAAGTATCTACTACATAAGTCAAATAACCCTCACACTGCTTCCTCAACATCTTCTTGGCCGTCACGACTGATATGATACAAGAAGAAAGCATCTGACGCTCACCCCTGAATACTACATCTAGCTAATCTGGCATACTGAATCTAACTTCCTTTTGGTAACAATCAACTGTGGTGCAATGAGTAGCTAACCAGTCCACCCCCAGTATCACATCAAAGTCATGAATATCCATCACTACCAAACTGACTGGGAATGCTCTACCTCCAACCACAATCTCACCCCATTTGTACACTCTCTCTGCCACTACCACACCTTCGGTAGGAGTAGTCACCACCATCTCACACTTTAATAACTCTAATGGCAATCCAGCTCGACTAGCAAAACTCTCAAAAATGAAGGAGTGAGTAGCTCCCGGATCTACTAATGCATGAATATCAAAACCAGAGAGTGAAACTGCACCTGTAACTACCTCAGGCGTCGCCTCTGCCTCCTGTTAAGTAACAACAAAAACTCTAGCCTGAACTGTCGATCTCCCAAATTGGCCTCTAAATGGGGTACCTCGACCCATACCTCTGCCTGGCTGACTAAGGGTCCCTAGTCCTCTCCACTGCGGACCTCCCCTACCTCATGACTGCCCTCCACTAGGTTGAACCGGAGTCGCTGGTCTCGACTCACCACTCTTTTTGGTAGTCGTCTGTGGGTAATCTCTCTTCAAGTGTCCCTCCTGACCACAGCAATAGCACCCAGTACGACCAAATTGACATTCTGCCTAATGGAATCTCCCATATGTCGCATAATGGGGTGCTTTGCTCTGACTGCTACCTCGACTTTAGGAACTTGACGGTGGCTTCACTGAACCCTGGCTAGAGGTGGCTACCTAACTCTACTGTCTCTCTGAAGGTCCTCCAGGCTTACTTCCAATCTTGAGGGGTTTACTAGGTCCCCTAATCTGCCATCCCTGGCTCGGTCCCCTCTTCTGTGCCTGTTAACCCCTCTCGGTCTGAAAAGTCCTCTCAACCCTCAAAGCTGCCTCCACTAATTTCCCATACTCTCTGTACTCGGTAGCAGCTACATATGTCTGGATTCTGAAATTCAAACCCTGCATGAACTTATGGCACTTGTTGGCTTCGTCATCGATGATAAACGGTGCCACTCTTGATAACTCTGTAAACTTCTTTTCATACTCTTTTACCGTCATATTACCCTGAACCAAGTGGTAGAACTCATCAATCTTTGCATCCCTATAAGCTTTGGGATAGAACTTTTCATTGAAATATTCTTTAAACTGATCCCACGATAGCGGTGTAGTCACTTTCCTCCTCACGGAATGCCACCAATCTCGAGTGGAAGCTCGCAGGAGAAATGAAGCAATAGATACTCTCTACGGATCCTCACACTCCATCTGCTCTAGAATCCTTTCAGTACTCTCCAGCCACTCTAAAGCTGCATCTGGACCCCCTGATCCATCAAAACCCTCAGCACCTAACTTCCGCGCTCTCTCTACGGTGGCACCTGGTGCGCGAGGTCTCATGCCTTGCATAATCTGAGCCAGTCTCTCTATAGGATCTACTGCTGGCCTTGCCACTGGTGGCTCTGGCTGCACCCCGGGCTGAGGTTCATTTACTGACTCATGGATAGGCTCCTCAGCCTCTGGTGGAGCAGAAGGAACAGGCGGAGTCTCAGCGGCGGCTCTGCGCGTACGAGGACGACTAGCTGGACGCATATCTCTACCATAGTAAAAAACAATGAATGTCATGCAAAGCTTTATAATCCAATGAAATAAACTGCATAACTAACTTGTAGATGCACAATTTTTCAAAAGCTTTTCTAAACAAGTTTAAACCAAAGGCTCCGATAGCAAGTTGATGGGACCCTTCTCGAATCCCTATTCTGGACCTGTGAAGGATACTGTAACACTTCAATAGAGCTCCAGCGGACCCTAGCTTTGGTTCCGAGAAGTCCTACCAAAGCACCCAGACTCACTTTAGACTCATTTTATAAATCATTTAATTTGGTGGCCAAAGTAAAAATTTTTCTTTTTTTTTACGAAAATCTAGCAGCATGCTGACTGTTTATTGAACTAGGCCACCCTCCAAATTCAAAAGCAATTTAAAGACACTTCTACGGCACATAATCTCCACTACCAAGGGCCTCTGGGCCTCATCCAAAACCAATCACAACATACTCAATCACAATTATGAAATTGATGGAAATCTAGATTTTGTTTTAAAAACCTTTTCACAAAACGTGCATCCAACAACTAATATTTACATTTACAATTTACATCATTTACAACTTCATTTATGTACAACACATGCATGATAAAATATAAGCTATACAATAAGGTGTAGTCCTTCGTCAGTCTCTCCGTGCGTCAATCTGAGCCTTGTTTGCTGGAAGACTCACTCCTGCACCTAAGGGAATATTTTTAAGAACCACATAGAAAAGAAACGGTGAGTATAACTCAGTGAGATAAATCTTAAACCATTTCATAAACTAAAGTAATTTTTTTTTAATACTTTTTAGTCTTTCAAATACAACTATTTCTGAGATTCAATTTGAATTTTTTTCAAAAACTTTCTCATTTCTTGCCTTGATGGTAACCCAGGGAAACTACTCCTGTCATGACCGCATAAATCTCTAGCTAGCCACTAAGAATCATGGAATCTACCCTATGCAGTCACCGATGCGCAACTCTGGGCACGCGTTACCCCTACGTAATCGGTTTGAACTACACTACCCTATACGTGCAGAGGGTAACTCAACTGATTTTCTCTCTCTTAGTTAGTACTCTCTCACATCTATTATGCACGCATAGAGCATTCTATTGGGTACTTAACTAGAACTTGGGTAAACCATCGGTGTATAAAAATTCTTTTTTCTCAGTATTCTTAAGTAAACTCGCTTTTAAGGCGATAAGCCTAAAAACGTTAATTCTCGATAATTCGTTATATAAACACATATTTAATTTAAAGCTCATATAATAGAATATTAATAGAACAATAATATGCAATTTAATTACAACAACATAATAAATATAAATAATCATTAAATAAACTTTAATGACAACTACACTTAGTGAGGTGGGATTTCTACTCACGATACACCTTTGGATAAAATCCAATCCTTCTCCGAATGCCTCCTGGACTTTCTGCTTTTACCCTAGAACATCAAATATCCATTTAGGGTCATTTAACTCATTCAAATAATACTAAAATCAATAACTATCTCATTTATTTCTATTAATACCCTTTAACGTCTAAACTTTCGAATCTTAAATTCTATTCAATCGGGGTTTTCGAAATCTCATTTCTCTATGCAAATCCTACTTATTCTTTCCTAGAAGTGACAGGACCCTTCCCAGACCTTATCTAAGCTCTTGCCTTGAAGATCCTGTCGGGCACTTCAACGGACTCATCGAAACCGACTCGTCGGGTCGAAAACATCCGGGAAGCGAACCCTAACTTACTACTCCGGTTTTCTCGTTAAAACTTAGTGATTTGATTTTTTTTTTCGTAACTAGTTAGGAGTGTTAAATACTTTCTTTGATTCTATTTCGAATTCATTTTATAAAAATTTCGTCAGCATAACAGCTGCGTTTTTTATAAAACCAAAATTTAACCTGTAAGGAAAATGACACTTCGACTATTTTTGAACACCTCCCAACTTTTTTATTCTCAATCATGCATCATTCATCACAATTTCATAAGCATAAACAATGAATTCGAATTCAACATGTACATATATAAACTATATATATAAAACGCATGAATGTTTACAACTTACAAATTCAACATCATTATAATTCAAAAGTTAATAGGTTAAATACATATACAAAAATGTATATACACATGTCTTGTGCTATCGCCCACCTATCAATGTATATGCAAACAAAAGATCTCGATCTCGTCCGATGGCGGCACGCAATAAAAACAAATGAGCTACAAAATAAACAAGGGGTTAGTGCAATAAGGATATATAATATCACATACACCAACATAAGAATTCGTTACTTACTCAAGTTTTACAACTTCTTTAAATTCTTCCATGTGTATCCTTGACTCGTTCTGACCATCACGGGCGATTTTAACTAACGTCAACGTGAAGCTTACTAATGTATCTCAACCGCTACGTTAGGGAATTTACTGCATCGTACGTAGGGCGCTATATCTATTCACTAAGCAACTACGATGCGGGATTCTTTGCATCGTAAGCGTAGTGCTAAATCTCTAGGCGAATACGAGCAGAATTTACTGCGTCGCTTCGTAGCGCTAACTATCAACTAATCAACTACGTGCGGAATTGTCTGCATCGCAATGTAGCGCTAAACTTTTCTATAAACTGAGCGATTACGGACGGAATTCTCTGTGTCGTCACGTAATGCTAAATCTCTTTAACTTATAAGGTATACACATGGGTTTTCATAATAAAATTTCTTTAAGTGCAAAAGCACAAATGACACTAATTTGAAAATCCTGAAAACTTTCTTATTTCATTTTCTTTACATGCAACTCATTATCACTTTCTAGTGACATATGGATTCCATAAGAATCCATACGCTTAAACTTTAACTACATCATTAAATATTATTTCATTCATTCCTTAGCTACTACATCCTTTTAACATATTCAAGGATTGGTATAACAATTTACAAAGCTATTAAGTGGCGAACCACTTTCCTCAAGGCTGCGTCAAGCGTCTTGACGAGGCTCTTAGACGCCGCTCACGCGCTCGTCACCTACACAACATATTCTCATCATTGCTCACAACAAAACTCAATTCTTAATTATACTTTAGAAATTCTCAACCATTACTATTTTCCTCTACATAGCTCTTAACTTATTTCTAATTCAACAGAGACTCTCAAATCCCAATTTTTGTGAAAAATTTTTAGTTTTGGACCCCTAGGGATACCCCCACGTGGTTCGTTTACTTGTTAGAGGCTTAAAACAAAAAATCACAATTTTAATTCAAGTGGACAGCCCTTGACAGTGCGCATTGCGACGCGCTGCCCGGGAGTCTGTTTTCTTTTGTTCTTTTTCCTACGGCTCACTTATATCACATTCTAGTCACACGTCAAATTTCATTGAAAAATAATATCATTTGCTAAGTCAAATATAATGAAAACGTCCGTTTTGGACACTTTCGGGTGCGTTTTAGTGCACGTTTTGCAAACTCTTGGTTTCAGGTTAGTGACGCTAGTTTTTCTTCCACAACTAAGCTTCATTTAACTAATAATGACTAACTAAACTCATTTCATGCCATAAAAATTACATTAAGCTAGCTGTTTCACTTCTCAGAGTTCTAACGGTACTATTTTGTGTATAACTTGAACAATTTTTATCGGATTCGATCCGTTCCAAAACCTATGGTTTTTTATAGTTTCTAGGCATCATTTGAGGTGTAGAACACTCCCAAATAAGTGAAATAATGTCAGGTTTTCTAGAGCTCAAAATTTGAGCTCGGGAATGACATTTTTGGCTATAACAATGCCTTTGCAACTCTAAACACTTCTCTAACTTTTCCAACCTCTTTAAGGCTTGAAATTGGTTTCAAAACCATTTAATTTCAAAGTCTAGCTACTGCCCTTCAAGTTTCTAATACATACATAAATCTAATTTGGTCAATTACTAGCTCAAACTTTACTCACAACTTCTATCAACCACTTGGTGTGCATATATGACCATTTTCTGTTTCTATTTTGTTTGTACATATAATAGCCCATATTTACATCTTTTATGGCATCAATTACACACAAAAATCATCATTTAAGTGCCTATTTCAACCACATAGTATTCTATCAAAGTTTAACAACAATTTATCAACCACAACAACATCCATCACAACAATCTGTCACCATTTTTGTTTTTGCAGAACATCAAAGAAAATGGAGCTGAAATCTTACTTTGGTCTTTGCTTAGGAAGTTGAGAAGAGTCTAAGAAGGATGCTTGAGGGCTTGGAAGGAAACTTGGGTGGTAGTTCCTCCCCTATCTTCCCTGGTTGACCAACCTCATCGCGGGTGTGCTCGCGATTCAGCTTGCATTCTGCTCGTCTAGTTCTGTCTCTGTTCGCACCTCCCACGTCCAGCAACGGCTAGAGCACCTCTTTCCTCATCCTTGGATGTCCAGCTGCTGCAGTTCACAGCCAGAAATCCCCCTCACGCGAGTTGCTCGAACTCGCGACCTGCACTGTCGCGCGAGAGGTTCTGCTCACGTCCACAGCTGCTGCTGCTGCCTCCTTGCTCGACTTCTTTACTGTTCTGGACTGTTTCTGCTGCTCAAGACTCCTTCTTCTTCTTCTTGGCTTCTTCTTCTTCTTCCTTGGTTCATGCTGACAGCTATTGCTCTCTCTCTCTCTCTCTCTCTCACTCTCTCGGCTTCTCTCGACAATGATTGGAAGTTGCTGAAAAAAAATCAGCTTAAGTGTTCTTTATATAGTCATTAACTTCTATTAATTTCATCTTGCCCCATTTCTTTTTAAATTTCATCTAAGACTCATCTCTTTTCTTTGTTTCTCATACTAGCCCATTTATTTTTGCTTCCAAGTTAGCTTTCATCGTTTAATTTAATTCTCGTTTCGTTAGAATTTATTTTAAAACGCTAAGCTTATTTCATTTATCTTGACTCTCTGTTTTTAATCGAATTTAATTTGATTATCCTTTACTAAAATCTTGGATTTCCTATCTTGGATTTTCATTGGGACGTTACTAACTTTCTATGGTCGACGAGTTTCGACGTATTCTCAAGTTTTATAACTCTCTGAGGCCGTGACTTCCAATTTATTACTATCGGGATCAATTTTTAACTATCGAATCTCTCTTTTAACACTAGGATGTTATAATTCAAGACTAGAGGCTTACAAGAAGTATCTCAGAATACTTAATTTGATCGTCGGAAGCTCGGAACGAAATTCGTTCGATTTCGCTTATTAATATCGTTTACTAATAAAAATTATTTTTCATTTCGGACATCTGACAACTTCAACAATCAATCCTCTACTGTTCTAACACCCAACCATGATAAAATAAACGATTTCGAAGATTAAACGAATGCATTTAGAAAGGTTTCGGAAAATGCCCTTCAACTCGTCCGTTTATCTCCGAAATCGATTCTAAACTTTTCGTTTTCGAAATCTAACTTTAAGAGATTATTTCCTAACCTCTATAACTTCCATCTAAAGCCTTAGAATCGAAAATGAATTCGGATCCCATAAAAACCCATTTTTGGCCTAGACTTTCTCTCTCTCTTTCACCCATTTTTAGTCTACCAAATCACTCACAAATCATACCAAAATCATCCCCCTAACTCCCTCTCATCATCCTTAAACTCAAATTTGAAAAAGAACCAAAAGAGAGAATGAGTTTTCATATAAAACTACCAACTTTAAACTGATTTAACTCACCAAATAGGCGATCTTTTCGCTTCAAATTTGTGGCGTTAGTTAGAGGATGTGATAAGGAACAACTTCCATGAAGAAACCGTGGCAAAATTCCACCCAGATCTCCTTCTTTTCTCCCCCTCTTTTTCTTGCGCGGGATCTCTCTTTCTCTCTCACTTTTTCTCTCTTCTTTCACGACCAAATGGTCCCAAATAAGACAAAAACACACACACATATATATATATATATATACTAATGCTTAATTACAAAAGAATCCCTCAAAAAATTTTATTTAATCATCTTAAACTTTCAATAATCTTATTAGTGTCCAAAACTTTATACTTTTTAATTCTATTGATCCACTTGTCTTTTTCTCATCCATTTATCTATCCAATCATTCACTAGATGACATGTGGCACTTCCATAACCATTACTTTTCATGCCACTTATCTCTTTTCTCATTGGTTGAATTAAAATATCATTTACTTTATTTCGTGAGCTCACCTCGCTTGATTAACATATAAATAAATGCTAATCACTTTGTAATCGTACCGGGGTCAATCAAACGACATCTGATTTGGAAAATGAAAATATAATAAACCTCAAATAACACTACTGGAGGCATACGATGTGATCGTAACTTAATTCAGAGATTTCTAATACCATAAAATAATAAATCTAGGTGAGGGGTTACATATCTTAACTAAATTTTTAAAATTATGCTATGTTAGCTGAAGTTTTGAGCTATTGGACATAGTTTGATAAAATTTTATCAAGTTATGTTATATTAGTTGAGATTCCGATCTACTAGATATAGCTTGACAAAATTTTATTAAGTCATGCTATTAGCTGAAGTTCCAAGCTATTGGATATAGCATGACTAAATTTTTAAAATTATGCTATGTTAGTTAAGGTTCTGACCTACTGGACATAGTTTAACAAAATTTTATTAAATTATGCTATATTAGCTGAGGTTCTGACCTACTAGATAGAGCTCGACTTAAATTTTTTTGAATTAAACTATAATTTGTGAGCTACGATACATCAAGATTAGCGACCTACTAAGCTCTCACCAGGTTTTATTACCATTGATTTATACATTGATTACCTTATCTCTCAGTTCGTATGAAATTCAAAAACTTAGAAAAAAGAGAGTGGAAAGAAAGCACAAGGTCACATTGAAGTAAAGCAAATAAATTCAAAATAAATCTTGCAACAAGGTGAATCAGTCCAAAAATAATAACCTCAAAATGAGGTTGAAATATACATTACAAATGACCTTGCAAAGCGAGGTGAGTGTAACACAAAGTCATGAAAACCTTTAAAAAGGTTCAAGATGGCAAGCTGCCTACTTGGAGATTTGGCCTTGAGGGGTTAATTCCCTGGGGGTTATATTATGGGAGGTTGCATTAGGAGGCACTGTGACTTGAGTTGTCTCATCCTAGAAGGTTGTACCTGGAAGCTTTGTGTTCTGAGGAGCTACGTCTAGGATAGTTGAGGATCGGATAACCTACTCCTTATACTTTTTCACCTTCACAACTGTCTCCTCAATAAAGAAAGAAAAGTCCAATTCGGGATAAACTTCCTATAAAGTGTAGAGGAACATATTAGAGGTCTCTGATTCTGCTTCTTCCCTAGCTTTGGTGATCTCCTCCTTGGCAAGATCGACCTCTTTTTTAGCCTCCTCCATTCCCTTCTCAACAGCCTCTTCTCGCTGCATGGCCTTCTCCAGATTGCTATTTACTTTGTTTAATTCCTTTTCACTCTTGAGGAGCTTGGTGGTGAAGTTTGTCTTCATAGCTACATGAGTATTTTCCTCATGAGTTAGAGTGTCCTCAACTTCCATTTTAGTTTCATCAGCATTCTTTAGCCTGGTCAGAAGGAGTTACGCTGACTTATTTGCTCTCTTAGCCTTCATAATCATAAATGAGAGATCGTCCTTCAACTTTTTCTTTTTGCTCTCGAACTCCTTCTTTTCCTTCTCAAAAGCCTGAACTTCCTGCATCTGCTTCAGCGCTCCTATAGTGGTTTGAAATGTAGCAAGTTAATATTAAAACCAAGAAAGAAAGAAAGGCAGAAAGGCAGAGGTATTAGAGATTACAAGTAGTCTGTGGTGAGCTATGTAACCAAACAAAATATCACCTCTTAAACTCTCTTTGTCCAGGTTCCTTACGGTGTTCCCTCAGGATTTCGGGCAAGCTAATGAGGATGGCATTGAAGTATATCCTTCTTAACCTTGTCTTCAGGCTACGCCTTGGCCTATGACTTAACTCTTCTCTCTGCAATCATGAGCTGTTTAGC
This sequence comes from Litchi chinensis, assembly GCA_019925255.1. Classification (NCBI taxonomy): domain Eukaryota; kingdom Viridiplantae; phylum Streptophyta; class Magnoliopsida; order Sapindales; family Sapindaceae; genus Litchi; species Litchi chinensis. The sequence goes on along the minus strand of CM034464.1, from coordinate 30,166,276 downwards.
CTTATCTACTTGTCATCGCTTGGCTAGAGGAGGTTTGGACGCTGACTTCCTTTTTGCTCCACTACTTAGAGCAACTTAAACATTGCGAGCAGGAGCTCATACATACTCATGTCGAACTTCAACCACCTTTAGCTGCAAGATGGTGACCTGGGCTTGTGAAGGTCTTGAAACCGGTGCTGAAGCGTTCACCTCAATAGAGACAACAATTGAAGGGGTTATAGACTGAACAAATCAAGTTAAAAGAGGCTTATAGAGGGTGAACTTTACCATCTCTAAAGTTTCTTAGGGGATAGAAACAACCTCTATTTGACCAGCAGCGTCGAAGATAGAGGGGAGCTCCAGTTCACCCCGAATTTCAATGTCTCTCTTGTTGTCCAAAAGTTTGCTATTCAGAGGAGAAGCTAGCTGGTGGACTTTGAAAAGCTTGTCGTCGAACGGGTAGTTGGTTTTTCTTTCTTGTGAATCTGCAAGCGTCTTAAGAATTTCCACCTCCTCTCTAAAGAGGACTGCCCTATCTCTTATCATGTCTGTGAGGTGAAACAAAAAAAATTTAAAAAAAAATCTATCATAGCTCGTAAAAGTCAGTCTCATCTGTCTACCTGGACTAAGAACAAAATCAAAATTTTAAAGTTGTTTAAGGGAAAGGCAAAAAATATAAAACCAACTTGACTTGTAATCACCTATATTGGACTTACCATTTGCGTCACCCTAAGGTAGGAGGTCATTGAAGTTCATTTTTTGAGTTGTGAGATAATAAATTTCATCTCGCATTCCCCCTTTTAAGCTATCGACACTCTTGATACTAAAGAGGTGGTAGCAGATTCTTGGGATTAGAGATGGAAAGTCATTTCTTTTGAAGACTAAGGCTAGAGACTTAAGTTAGGATTAAGAGTTAAGGGTTAATTGGAAAGGGCTGAGCTTTAGCTTATTTAAAAGGTTAATGAGATAAGCAAGGACTGAAAATCTAAGCTCTTGCCTAAGATGATGGGTGTTAATGGCAATAAACCTCTAAGGAGGATAAGCTACGTTGTCATTAGGTAAAGGCAACATGACATGACAACGTTTGGAAAGACGATATTCTAAAGCGATTCCCTCGAACTCTTCATATCTCATCCTTGAGGCGTAACGGGTAAACACCTCACGAGCTCTTCTTTCCTCAATAGCTTTGTGAGCTTATCGTTCCTCAGCAATCTAACGAATCACTATAGGGTTAGCTAGAGCTATGAATTCTTCAGTGATCTCATCGCTCCAAGAGGTTGCTTCTTCAATAATACGAACTTCCCCTAAGTCAAGCTTCTCCAAGCTAGAAGAGTCACCATCTCCTATTCTATATGATCGGTGCCTGTAAACTGATGACATCTACACATAAAAGGAAGCAGTTAGGTTACTACATGTAGACCATACCTAAAAATCTAAGTTTCCTATTTCTAACAAGGGACTTTCTAATCTACAAGTCATAAATTCCATACAAATCACTAAGGCTATAGGGGGCTCAACCTACAAGCTAACGACCTACAAGCTAATAACTTACTAATAACTCATCCTACAGGTTGTACATATTGTTACAAACAATAAACAGTCCATAAAAGGGCCAACCAATAAGATCCAATCGAAAAAAAACGAAAAGTCACAACTAATAACAAACATGCAACATCAAGGACATGAAACATTCAAGCCAATACCAAATCTAGAAAAAACACAATACATATAAAAGATGGAAACCAAAAAATCAAGAGTTGGTTATGAAGACTTACTATAAATACAGTAAACCTTAATTGTCTAAGAATGAAGACATTGATCCTTAATGGTTTTGAATCCAAGGAGTGATGGTGCAAAGATGTAAAGTAAGAGAAAATAAGAATGACAACGATGGACGTGTGTCAAAAAAAACAAGAGAAGAATGAGGCTCAACAGTGTTTTGAGTTTAAAAATGACAGAGTAAGAGGGAAAAGGAAGGGGCCTCCACTTATATATAGGTGCAAGACCCTAACCATTAGATTTAATGGGTAATCAATTGCCTTAGATTTAACGATGCCGCGCAAGTTGAGGGATTTGTCATTATGAGTTGTAAGTTAAAAAACGTGCGCATTAAATGTGAATAAAACAAGATAGGCAATTGGTGTGGTTACTTAAAGAGTTGGCACAAGTCAAATGATAGGATAGAATTTGAAAAGACGACACGATAGGTCGTGAAGCATCAACTTTTACCAGCAAGTTTGAGCTTCCAGTCTACAAATCACACTAGGAGCTGTAAAGCTAATGTTGTGGATATATTTAGGACTACATAAGTGGGCTAGTAAAAGCCCAACGAACTAATCCAATGGATTGATCTAATAGACAAAAGCCTAGTTTGCCAACGTCTAACTTGCAGAAATGAGCTCTCAGTTTCACTATTGCAGTTCTCAGGTCGCTGGTCAACCATGGTCAAGACTGCCTTATGCTCAGCTTTAGATCACCACAAAGCGAGGTCCAGCTCATACCTCGAAGTGCTCATTAAAGGAATTTTTCTCGTAAGACAACAACTTAAGTTGAGAAAAAGTCAACTACTAGAATTGGAAGTAAAATCAAACTCGTATTTTGGAAAAATCTATCCCTAAATTGATGGATACTGATTTTGAAAGTATAATTAACGTAGAATTCTTTCTTATTCTTATTGTACTCAAATTTTAACACCCCACACTATAAATAGGGGTTGAAAATTTCATTATAAAAACAACAATTAATAATATATTGTGACACTGCCAAAATAACTAGAAAAACAATTGTGAACGTAGACATCTTTTTAGATAGAATCACGTAAAAAATCTCTTTGTATTTGCTGTTCTTCCTCTTCTCTTTCTTTTGTCTCTGCCTTTGTTTTATTTTATTTGTAGTATTGGGTTAAACACTTGGGTTGACTGAATTTAGACGTTGACAATCGATTAATCATCATTGTTCCCATTGCTTAGGGTTACAAGCCTTTTTATAGACAAAGAAATAAAATCCTAATATGAAACCTTAGCACTCTAACAATAGGTTCAACTAAACACACTCATAAGCTTAAATTGAATTAAATGTCTCAACCCAAGTAACAATTATTAAAATAAAATAAACTACCTTAATTTAAAATTCGTTACAATTAAAATAAACTCAGTCTAAATTATTTAAAGCTCAATTAATGCCAGTTTTTCTCTAACTGCGTTCAATTAGCACCTAAAGCCTTCAAGATTAAATTCAATAGTCTTCAATTGCCTTGTTGTCCAATTGTCTCATTGTCCTCCATGAGTGCTACTTTAGTTTCCATCAGTAACAGTACAAAAGAAATATGCAAAGTAAGATATATAAGAAGCACTTTAAAATCTGTAATAAAACTCATAGAGATGTGACCCTCATCGAAATATATTCAGGGTAGTTGCAATTGAGCCCTTGCCACGAGTATATTATAGAGGCACATGGATTTCCTTGCCAATTTATTTTCACTCTATAGGTTGCCTTGATATTCCTGATAGCATCAACTAAGAGTTTTATATGCATACAGAAGAATGAAGCAAAATCCGTTAGAAAAAGTGAAATAAAAACTGATATCCTCTACACTTGATATGAAAAATGATTTATTTCTTTTGTGTTTACTTGGTTTTAATTTGAACCTTCGCACAGAGATTTAAAGCCTACATCTTTAATAAAATTTTTCATGTACAAAGTATCTGCTTAGAAGAAACGTACCATCATCATGGTTGGTTGACAATTGATGGAATTGTTTTAGTTAATATAACTCAAAGGCGTTAAGGATGGGTGGCAGTCGTGATTACTCAAGTTTTTCTCCACCAGTAATGGGACGAGTGCTGTATACAGTAAATGGATGTAAGTGAGGCAGAGTGGTAGGTCCATCCATAAGTTGTCCCCATTCAAATAGGTATTTAGTTCTCTTTTGTGGCTTTTGGCTTGGCTCTCATCAAGCTCCACGAAGTGTATATGTGCAAAGAACTTTACTGTGGGATCACTAAAATTCCATCCGATCATCAATGAATCGCTACCATTTACTGGCATATTGGTGGCTGTCTGCATAACGGGAGCCGGGGCTGGTAATCAGTCACAAGAAAGTTGAAGAGTGTCAATGAGCTTCTTATTGTCAACCAATTGGATTTTGGCCGTAGGGTGACCATATGCCATCATAAGTGTCGACGTTGATTTTCAGTCGACGAGTAATCAATACCCAATACCTGCAATCAATGTGAGAAAACACAGAAATCTAAAGGAAAGTAATAAAGAATCAAGAACCAAACAAGGAGACAAAGGATTTTTAATGTGGTTCAGCAATAAAGAGTCTACGTCCATGATTGTCTTTCTCTCAAATTCTGCAGAGTAACAGTAGGTTATTTAATATGTCTTTTACAATGGTTTTAATGCCCTATTTATAGGGGAAGCATCGTTACAATTTAGGAAGCAACAAAATAGGAAGAGAATCATGAATTAATTACACTTCTTAATCTGTTTGAATAAAATCAGGAAACTGCTCCTTAAAATCCGAGATAACGTTGACTGAGTTTGAATTTGAATTAACATCCATATCTGATTAGGAAATCACTATTTGATTGGGTAACTACCATATTTGGTGAGAGAATTATGATCGGGTTAGGCAACTGCTTGTTCTGGAAGATACTGTATTAATTACGTTTTGAACGAGTTGCCGACTATCTATAGCAATCTCGAGCTGGACCTTACTGCTCAGCGATTAGCGAGCTATGCATATGGTGAATTGGGGAACGAGCTGCAACCTGACAGTGATATGAGCTCTTCACTGCGAGCTGGGAAGATTACTGGACGAGCTGAGGAGCTTGCTGGGCTTAGAATTGATATCTGGGCCTTATCTTATAGGCCTTTGATTGGGTTGACTTTATCGGGTCTTCTACTGGGCCCATGACGGTCTTTTACCAGCCCATTTAGTGAGTCCAAAAAATACATATAACATTAGCCCCTCAGCTCTCAGTTCGTTCTACGAAGTGGGAGTTCGAGCTCACTGGTAAAAGTTAGCTTCTTTGGCAAGCCAATCTTAAATTATCATTTTCCCGCTGTTCCAAATTCTGTCTTATCAGTTCTGACATATGGCAGCCATGCAGAAGGTAATTGAAACGACGCTGGCACGTCCCTTACACGCGTATTTAATGCGCATGTCTTTCAACTGACGGTTGTATGATTACAAAGTCGTACCTTGAGCTGCACCGTTAGATTAATGACGGTTACACAACATAGAGATCTGACGGCTGGGGTTCGAGCTTGCTTGTCTATATAAACTGATGGAGCCCTTTCATTTTCTTCTTTTATCTGTAATTTTCTCTCAAAACAGCCAAGTAACCAAGCAACCGAGTTCAAAGAACTCTCTAGTTTTTCACGAAATCAACACCTCCAGTCACCGTTCTTACATTCTCATTAGAGATTCATAGTAAGCTTCTGATTTCTTTCTTCAAACTTTTAGTTTTTTGGTTTATTTTGTTGAATTCATATCATATTGTGCTTATGTTTTGTTTTCTGCCTGAACGGTTTGAATGCGTTGTATTGTTGTTGCTTCTTGCTTTTGTTATGTCTGAAATGATTTGAATTTGTCATGTTGTTGTTGAATCTTTACTATTACTGAATCTGAGGTGGCACAAATACCATGTTCTTAATGTTAAACTTTTGCTGTTCTGAGTTTTTTGTTGAACAAAACTTTTCAACTTCTGTTGATTCGATTTTGTTGTACATTTATCTACGACCTAATTACTGGTTGTGGCATGTTATGCATGCGAACTGAACATGCTTCTTTTACACAGATGTCTTCAAATGGAGCTCGTAAGGAAACTACTCGTGGTAGGGAGGCTCATGAGCGAGGTGAAGCTCGAGAGCATGCTAGGTAGGGAAGAGAAGCTCGGGATACATTTGCCCACCATTCCTCTACATTGGAGTTTTTCGACATGGTAGGGCTTAACATTCAATTCTGCATCCCTATGGGTTGTCACGCGCTGATACTTGTTCCTAAAAATCATGTATGCTATCCACCAAGGAGGTACATTGCTGTCAGTACCCAATATCTCGAGCTGGGACTAAGGTTCCCCATACCTCCTTACTTGACCACGTTCCTCAACACAGTCAAGCTCGCGCCGTTCCAATTAACACCGAACTCGTATGCACAGCTGACCTCGTTGGCTTGGCCTTCCTCAGAAACGGCCTTCCTCCCCCAACTCCAAAAATCATATGAAAAATCATACAACTTCAAGGCTTTAAGCGCAAAAGAGGGAGAGAAACCGGACGACATCTATTACCTCATAGCTTGCCCGTTAGAATACAAAGACCTCTTACCCCAAAGAGAAGCGAAGGGCAAATCAAATGTTGGAAAGTATAAAACGAGCTGGTTTTATGTTTCCTGCCCCTCTCTTACGGGTCTCAATAATCGCAGTTTCGTTCTGGAACCAGGTATGTTGAAAGAAAATTTTAGCGAACTGGTTTTTTTTTTTTTTAATGTTTTGCTTTGCAGTGCTGAAAGCGGACAAGTCTTCTCTCAGCAGCGATGAAAGAGGGGCTTTTAATGCGCTTGTGAACTCAGAGGAAGCAATCATCAGCAGCAAGTTCAACAACACTCTTCTTAGCACTTACGGCCTTACCCCTCCCAAGGACTCTCTGCTAGTGCGACCTGAAGAGGACATAGGGAGCATGGGTGATACCCCTATACTACCTTCTGTTCTTGAAGTCCTAGTTCAGGAAGGGGATACATTTGCCCCTCGTCCTTCAAAACCTATCACTACTTCGCTAGTAGCGGGAACAACTCATGCACCTTCTTCAGCTCATAAAGTTCTACTAAAGGTGCTTCTGCCCGCGCCCCAACTTGGGCAAAAACGGCTTCAGCTCGTGTAGCCCCTATTGTTCAAATAGATTCGTCCCCATCTTCACATCTCACAACTATTTCAGAAGTTCCATTACCTGCACCAGCTTCAGCTCGCACCCCAACAGTGGGTGCATCTTAAAAAAATGCTTCACCAGCTCCTGCTCCTTTTACTGGGCGAGCTCCAGTCAAAAGGAAGAAAATGGCTTTGTTGGAATTCCCTTCTGATCAACCTACTAAAGCTCCGGTCTCTCTGGCTGTTCCAACAAAGAAACCTGCCCAAGCTCCGACCTCCTCAACCACTCCAGCTAAGCGACCTGCTAGGGCTTCAACCTCGCCAGCTGCTTCTGCAAAGTGTTCTAAGTGACCTACCGAAGCAGCAACTCCCACGGTTGCTGCTCCAAGTGAGGTACTACCTCCGGAAACAACAGTAGATCTTCAACTGGTTCCAGCTTCCAACTTGTCACCTAGAAAAGGGGATGCTCCTTCTAAGGTTGCTCCCTCGGCAACCCGAACTGGTTCCAGCAAGTGGGTAACTAAGCGTACCTTCGTTACACGATGCAATACTTATAGCACTGATGAGCCTGATGTCCCAGAGGCCGAGAGGACTCCTTCCCCAACAAGACCAGAAACCGAGCTTGGACCTGGGGGGAGATATTTAACCTTCTTTGTTGACAACTAGACGTCAATTATGTATACTCATGCAAGGATCTTGGAGAATAAGTCCCTTAAGGGTATAGAATTAGACGAGTTCGCAGTTTGTCATTTTATGCTGGTAAGTTATTTTTCTCTATCTTTTGGCCTTTTCACTTTATCACATATTAACTTGTAGAATTTTCAGGGTGCCCTTGCTGCAATGAAGTAAAGGAGACTGACCAAAATTACTGAAGACCGAAAAATGAAGCTCGAAATGGAGTTGGAGATTGCAAATGATGACATAGCACGCTTAGCTGAGAAAACCACAGAGAGCCTCGAGGCATAGATGGCTGCGGCGAATAATGCTAGACAGACTGCCGAGGAAGCTCTGTTCAAAATGGAAGAAGAACGCAACATGTTAAGGGAAGTGCTAAAGCAGTCTAATCAGCGGGCTGAGCTAGCCCAGAAGCAAGCTGAGGACCATGAGGCACAGCTGGTTGCAACGAACAACACTAGACAGATCGCCGAAGAAGCTCTGCGAAGATTGGGAAATAAACGTGACACGTTCAGCAATGAGCTACACCAATTGAGAGAAGAGCTGAGGCAATCTGAGCAACGTACCGAGCTGGCTCAACAACGAGCTACGACCGCAGAGGATAAAATTGAAGTACTCGATCATCAAGTCAAAGCTGTAGCGGGATGAGCTGAGGCTGCTGAGAAGCGGACTGAAGAGGTAGAAGCCGCTGTTAAACGTGCTGAGGAGGCTGCAATTAAACGGGTTGAAGAGGAAGAAAGCCAAGCTGAAGTGCTTAGGCAACAAGTAGAGGAAGTCATTCGACGAGCTGAGGCTACAGAACAGCAAATAGAAGCCATGAAGCTAGAAGCTGAGGAGATTAATAGGCATACAGATAACGTCTTTGAGGAGCTAACAGTCTTCAGAGAAAGGTCTGCTCAAGAATTAGAAGTGCAGGTTGCTGAAGCAAGGGACCAGGCTGAGGAAAGGACAGGCCGCAACTTTCTCTACACACTGTGGATGTCCCATCCAGAGATGGATTTTTCTATCTTTGGGATGTGGGACTTGAAACTGTAGAGGAGTTTAAAGCAAGGGCTACCTCGTCTTATTAAGTTCCTTCAGCAGAGGAGGCACCTGGTGCGACCTCTCACACTGATCCTGCTGGCGACCTTGAGCCTTCTGGCGTGCCTCCTTCTCATAAAGACCCCTTCCCTGGCCCAGATCCTCCTGCTCAAGATTAAGAGCTTGTCCTTTTCTTTACACTTGTATTCCTTCAGCTTCCATTTTGTAAACAATTTTTGAACTTAATGAAATTTCTTGTTCCATTTCTTCTATATTGAATGTGCTTGAGTTAATGCATATGTTTGTTATATATTATATGATTAGCTTTCGAGTTATCAAACTTCTTGCGAGCTAATTGCTGACGAGCTCGAAATCTGATGCAATAACTTAAGCAATTGCTCAACTTAACAATTAAACATTCGTAATATAAACAATTGATTAGTTGGAATGTTTGACGAACTATGCAGGTTTATTTAACCATGCTTGCCTTTTAGGCTTTTAATAATATAGCGAGCTATGCAGGGACACTTAGTCACACTTGTTTTTTAGGCTCTTTTCATTTTAGGCGAGCTATGCAGGGGTCGTCATCTCGCCTGCTTTTTAGGCTCTTCATTAACGAGCTATGCAGAGGCACTTAACCATTTGCTTTTGAAGCTCTTTTCATTTTAGGCGAGTTATGCAGGAGTCGTCACCTCGCCTGCTTTTTAGGCTCTTCATTAGCGAGCTATGCAAAGGCACTTAGCCATCTGCTTTTTAGGCTCTTTTCATTTTAGGCGAGCTATGCAGGGACACTTAGTCACACTTGCTTTTTAGGCTCTTTTTATTTTAGGCGACCTATGTAGGGGTCATTACCTCGCCTGCTTTTTAGGCTCTTCATTAGCGAGCTATGTATAGGCACTTAGCCATCTGCTTTCTAGGCTTTTTTCATTTTAGGCGAGCTATGCAGGGGTCGTCACCTCACCTGCTTTTTAGGCTCTTCATTAACGAGCTATGCAGAGGCACTTAGCCATTTGCTTTTTAGGCTTTTTTCATTTTAGGCGAGCTATGCAAGGGTCATCACCTTGCCTACTTTTTAGGCTCTTCATTAGCGTGCTATGTAGAGGCACTTAGCCATATGCTTTTTAGGCTCTTTTCATTTTAGGCGAGCTATGCAGGGGTCATCACCTCACCTGCTTTTTAGGCTCTTTTTCATTTTAGACGAGCAGCGAGCTAATCAACATGGAGCTAATGCACATCATCATGGGGAAAATAGAGCTTTCATTTATTACAACATTGAATCATGGATAACAATTAAAGTCATTGGTAATATGGTCGAAGATGTTAGGCATTCCAAGCTCGAGGGACTTCTGCTCTATTCATGTTGGTCAAATGATAAGCTCCATTTCCCAGATTTGCCTTGATGATATAAGGTCCTTCCCAATTTGATCCTAAGGACCCATCACTAGGTTTGCGGGCTCCGGGCAGAATGATCCGTTGTACTAGGTCCCCCACATTAAAGCTGTAGATTCGAGCACTCTTGTTATAGTACCTCGCGATTCTTTGTTGATATCCAGCTACCCTTAATCTTGCTATTTCCCTGGTTTCTTCAAGCAGGTTTAAGTTCGCAGCAAGTAGTTGATCATTGTCATTTGGATTGAAGGTTGCTCTTCGTTGTAAGGTGACTTCAAACTCAGCTGGGATCATGGCCTCAGACCCATGTACCATTGAGAATAGAGTCTCGTGTGTGGAACTGCGAGCTGTGGTCTTGTAAGACCATAATACTTTCTGAAGCTCGTCTACCCATGCTCCATTCTTTGCTTCCAGTTTCATCTTTAGGGTTTGCTTGATAATCTTGTTTACAACTTCAACTTGGCCATTGGCTTGTGGATAGTCCACTGCTGAGAAGTTCTTAACGATCTTGAAGTCATTGCAGAACCTGAGAAACTGGTCACTAGCGAACTGGGTCCCATTATCAGTCACGATCTGCTGTGGGACTCCAAATCTGCAAATAATATTACTCCACACGAATGTTTCAATCTTCGTTGTGGAGATTTCTGCCAACTCCTTTGCTTCTGCCCACTCAGTGAAGTAATCAACTGCGACCACGACATGTTTGCATCTTCCATGAGCCATTAGCAGGGGCCCGATCAAATCCATTCCCCAAATTGCAAAAGGCCACGGGCTCACCATTTGTTGAAGATAAGCTGGTGGAGCTCGTGGAACTTGGGCAAACCTTTGACACTTATCATACCTTTTTACTAAGTTGATAGCGTCCTACCTCATGGTGGGCCAATAAAAACCCTGACGAAGTGCCTTTTGAGCTAGAGAGAGCCTCCCAGTGTGATTTCCACAGTGGCCCTCGTGTATTTGCCTCATCACTGTTTCACACTCTGGGCCATCAATGCATCATAAAAGTGGAGCTAAGAATCCCTTCTTGTACAGCGCATCATCATAGATGCAATATCTGGCTGCTCTGGCTCGTCGACGCCGTGATTCTAGCTTGTTATTTGAAAGCTTCCCATCCTGCAAATAATTAAGAATTTGGCTCATCCAGGAATTGGGTTGTACAGTTATGGCCATCATCACTTTTTTCTCTTCAGTGCTTGGGGCTGGTAGGAATTCTACTGGGATTGCCCCCAAAAAGTCTGCATCTCGCATGGTCGCAAGGCGAGCTAATGCATCTCTATGCAAGTTCTAAGCCCGTGGGATCTGCTTTATCTCGTACCTCTGAAACGCACCTAGCAGCTCGTGAACTTTCTAGAGGTAAAAGGTCATTTTCGGTCCCTTGGCCTGATACTCCCCCAATATGTGGCAGACAATGAGCTACGAATCGCTGAAGACTTTCAATCGCTCAGCTCGCATTTCCTTAGCCAAACACAGATTTGCGAGCAAGGCTTCATACTCAGCCTCATTATTTGTTGCTTGGAAGCCAAACCTCAAAGCTCAAAGGATTTTATGGCCTTTAGGATTGATCAGTAGGATTCCAGCTCCAACCCTCTGTTCGCTGGATGATCCATCAACATAGAGCTCCCAGGTCGAACCTTTAGAAGATTCAGCTTCATCATCGACAGGTCCTATAAACTCTGCAATGAAATCTGCCAGAGCTTGAACTTTGATAGCCGTTCTCGGCTTAAACTGGATATCGAACTGTGTGAGCTCCACTGCCCATTTCAACAAACGACCTGAGGTGTCTGCCTTCTATAGAACTTATTTCGGTGGGTACTGGGTGAGGACTTTAATTGTATGAGCCTGAAAATAAGGCCGTAGCTTCCTCGATGCGATCACAAGACAATAGGCGAGCTTCTCCATCTGAGAATACCTAGTTTTAGTATCTTGCAGCCTTTTGCTTACATAGTAGACCGGAAGCTACGTTTTTCTTCTTCCCTCACTAGCGTAGCACTTAGAGCTTGCTGAGACACCCCTAGGTATAGAATCAACTTTTCTCATTCTTTGGGCTTAGAAAGAAGTAGAGCTCGCCCTATGTATTCCTTCAACTGCTGAAAAGTTATTTCACATTGCTCAGTCCATTCGAAGCTCTTTGCCTTCTTCAGAATGTCAAAGAATGGGATGCATTTATCCATAGCTTTCGAAATGAACCTGCTCAACACCGCGACCTGGCCATTAAGGCTGTGCACATCCTTCACCCTAGTAGGTGACCTCATATTGATCAGTGCTTTGATCTTCTCAGGATTGACCTCAACACCCTTACTATTCACCATGAAGCCCAGAAACTTCCCAGAAGCTATTCCAAACGCACACTTGAGCGGATTTAACTTCATCTGGTAGCTCCTCAAAATCTGAAACATCTCTCCCGGTCACACACATGGTCACCTATCTGCTTGGATTTTACTAGCATGTCATCGACATAGACCTCCATAGTCTTCCCGATCTGTTCTTCGAATATCATGTTCACCAAGAGTTGGTAGGTTGCTCCAGCATTCTTCAAACCGAATGGCATCACCTTGTAGCAATACAAGTCGCAATCAGTCATGAACGAGGTGTGCTCTTCATCTTCGGGGTTCATTGGGATCTGATTGTAACCCGAGTATGCATCCATGAAGCTCAGGAGCTCGTGGCCAGCAGTAGATCCACGAGTTAATCTATCCTTGGTAGGGAAAAACTGTCTTTAGGGCATGCCCTATTCAGGTCAGTGAAGTCGATGCAAGTTCTCCACTTCCCGTTCTTCTTCTTTACTAGTACAGGATTGGCGACCCAGGTTGGGTAGTAAGCTTCTCTGATGAACTTGTTAGCCAGCAGCTTATCTACCTCCTCTTTCAATGCTAAATAACGTTCCCTTGTCATTGCTCTTATCTTCTGACGAACTGGCTTGAAATGAAGATCAATATTTAACCTGTGAGACATCACCTTTGGATCTATCCCCACCATGACCTCATGATTCCATGCAAATACATCCAAGTTCGTCTTTAGGAAGTCAGCGAGTTGGGTTCTTAGTTCTGGAGTTAAACCTCTTCCCAACTTCAAGCACATTTCTAGATCCGCCTCGCTGACTTGGACATCTTCCAATTCTTCAACTGGCCCTGTAGCTCGGTCTACATCCACCTTGCGAGGGTCCAAGTCATGACTGACTCCTTTCTCAGTCATAGCTCGTGGCTCACCCCCTGAGACCACATTCACCTTCTTTCCTCTTACACCCATCTTAACAGCATTTTCATAACATCTTCTAGCCAAGTGCTATTCCCCTCAAACGTATCCAATGCCATTAGGGGTTGGAAATTTTACTGTGAGGGTTCTGGTTGAAGTAACAACATCCAGCTCATTCATGGCAGGTCTCCCCAGGACCACATTATAGGCTGATGGGCAGTCAATTATCAAGAAATCTGTTAGAGTTGTTGTCTGGCGACCTGCCTCCCCAAGAGTAAGCGGCAGCTTGATCTAGCCCACTGGTACAACAGCATCTCCAGTGAAACCGAATAAAGGCTCTAAGGATGGTCTCATTTGTTCTGCTCGCAGCCCCATCTGCTTAAAACAGCTCTTATATATCACGTTCACCGAGCTGTCAGTATCAATCATGATGTGCCTAACTTCCATATTACTGATTTTAGCTCATATAACCAGCGCATCGTTGTGAGATCAGATCACTCCTCTAGCATCTTCATCAGTAAATACAATCTCGTCCGAGGTCGGCTTAACCCTTTTTGCAGGTCCTTCCAACCCTCTAACCTGGAAAGTGTGATTCGCCTCTCGGACGTATCTCTCATGCGATTTGTTGGAATCACCTGCGATATGAAGGCCACCATAAATGGTAAAAATGGTTCTTACCGCAGGCTCATGCTTTGGCTGGGGAGCTCACTGGGGCTGTTACTGTACTGGCTGCTAATGAGGTCATTCTTGATGAGGTCGCGAGTCGACAGGTCTTGCCACATAGTCTCTCAAGCGACCTATCCTAATCAATTTCTCAATGGCATCCTTCAACGCCCAACAATCCGAAGTATTGTGTCCAACCTCATTATGATAGGCACAAAATTTGCTCCGATCTCTATGCTGAACCGGAGCCCTTATAGGAATGGGCTTTCCAAAATCTTCCATGTTCATCTCTGCTGCAAAAATCCTATCCGAAGAAATCATCAGAGCATTGTATCCTTCCTGACGATCCAGACGTCGAGGTCGCTCGTTCCTTGGCTCTCTCCTCACCCTTTTGGCGATCTGATTGCTCGAGCCATTGTTTCTACCTTCTTCGTTCCTGCCATTGTTTCTCCTCTTTGGTTGGCTAGAACTGCCCGCTTGATTCTTCTGATTTTGCTTCTTCGGGCTAAAGGTTTTTTCCCACCTAATTTCCTTCGTAGCTCGCTTGTAGAACTCTCCCAGATCCTTTACTAGGGACTTGTAAATGCTTTCGTACAGTTTTCCATCCTTTCACAATCCAGCTGAGATTGCTGTCAGTATACTTTCGTCTGATGAATGTTCGACATTCGCGACCTCACATCTAAACCTGGTGATATACTCCTTTAAAGATTCACCCTGATGTTGGAAAATAGTAGCTAAGTGGCAGGATGGAGCGAGCTACCTTCTCAGTGCCCTGTACTGACCAACAAACTTCTGCTGGCATTCCTCCCAACTACCAATGCTGCGAACTGGGAGATTCCTGAACCACGTCCTTGGTATATCCCCCAAAGTAGCTGGGAATACACAGCACTTCACTATAGGATTGCCTGTTTGTAGGTCCATCTAAACGTTGAAGGCGTTAAGATAGTCATAGGGGTCATTAACCCCATTGTACTGCTGGATATTCGACATCTTGAACCTCGAGGGAAGAAGCTGTGTCTCAATTTCCCTCGTAAATGGGGTCCTTTCTTCGTAACGCCTAAGCTGCTCTTAGGCTCCAGGTTACGCTTCCAACTGCTGGACTCTCCGGATGAGCTCCTCTACTTGTGGATCTCGAGGCTCGTATCTCCTCATGTGGTCGCGACTTGGAGAATGGTGCTTTGGGTCATACCTCTCGTGCTCTTCAAGCCAACCCCCAGGCTGATAGGACCCCACATGTCGCTCATTCGCCTCATCAACATTCCGAGCTGCAGCTCTGACTCTATCATGCCGAACCTCTGCTCGTTGGCGTGCATCTTGGCTTGGCCTTACCACAAGGCTAGCTAGGCGTGCGACCTCCCTTTCTTTGCGGATAGGATGTCTGGCTCTAGAACGCCCATTGGAGGAACAAGTTGAACCTACGGGTCGCGGGACTTCTCTTGATGGCCTTTTGGGCACCTGCATCGCTTCATTCTCCTGGGGCACGTGTCTTGGCGCTTGAATCTCAACCCTAGGTACGTTCTGTACCTGAGCCTGCACCAACATATTAATGGCCTCTATGAGCTGTCTAACCGTATTCTCCAGCGCCTCTTGTCTTTGATGCCACACTTGTTCTCCATCACCTATTGGGGCCATCGGAACAGGCCAAGGAGGCAGGGGTGGCACACCTGCTGCAGCGCTGATCGCTTGACCATAGGATGTTCCTGCGATATGCATGGGTGCACCTTCCACCTGTTGCGCATCATGTTGATGATGACTAGGTTGGCTCTCTACTTGGTCAGCCCTTGAACCCACATACTTGGTTTGTCTGGTTCTTACCATACTGTAAAAAATCAACGAATTGAAATGAAAAATATTGCAGTTTGGGCCCTCATTTTAGCGCCAAAATGTCGACGTTGATTTTCAGTCAACGAGTAATCAATACTCAATACCTACAATCAATGTGAGAAAACACAAAAATCTAGAGGAAAGTAATAAAAAATCAAGAACCAAACAAGGAGACAAAGGATTTTTAACGTGGTTCAGCAATAAAGAGCTTACGTCCACAACCGTCTTTTTCTCAAATTCTACAAAGTGACAGTAAGTTATTTAATATGTCTTTTACAATGGTTTTAATCCTCTATTTATAGGGGAAGCATCGCTACAATTTAGGAAGCAACAAAATAGGAAGAGAATCATAAATTAATTACACTTCCTAATCTGTTTGAATAAAATCAGGAAATTGCTCCTTAAAATCTGAGATAACATTGACTGAGTTTGAATTTGAATTAACTTCCATATCTGATTAGGAAATCACTATTTGATTGGATAACTGCCATATTTGGTGAGAGAATCATGATCGGGTTAGGCAACTACCTATTCTGGAAGATACTGTATTAATTACGTTCTGAACGAGCTGCCGACTGTTTATAACGACCTCGAGCTGGACCTTACTCCTCAGCGATTAGTGAGCTATGCATATGGTGAATTGGGGAACGAGCTGCAATCTGGCGGTAATACGAGCTCGTCACTGCGAGCTGGGAAGATTACTGGGCGAGCTAAGGAGCTTGCTGGGCTTAGAATTGATATCTGGGCCTTGTCTGATGGGCCTTTGATTGGGTTGACTTTATCGGGCCTTCTATTGGGCCTATGTCGGCCTTTTACCAGCCTATTTAGTGAGTCCGAAAAATACATATAACAATAAGCATCATCTTTGAACTTATGTATTACAGTTTTAATTAAACTAGTAATTAATCATCAGACAATTTATGCCGGCAAATTTAACGGCCTACTGCATTGACTAGTATAAATTGCAAAAGTTTCAGTCAATTATCTTTTAACCATAAGCATTTAAGCTTACCAGCTAAAATATCATTGTGTTTAGATTAGAAAGAAAATGCCTCAGTTTTTGTGTACAATCCAATTGGATTATTAGTTGGCAGATTTTCTTTTGGAAAAGAATTCAAATCAATCTAAACCATTTATTAATAATTAACTTTATAATTTTATTACAATTTTTTAAATATAATTATAACTTTGTAAAACTGCTCTTACAATAAGGAGAGAAAATTTCTCACACATATTGATATTAGTGCATGATATAACTCGAATCCCAAATCTAACGATAAAGGGACAAAAAATCCCATACATACTAATAATTGTGTCGGATATAACTTGAATGCAAAACACAAATGTGAAGAGATGTACACTAACATTTTTTTGTTTTTTCAGTACCACTTGTGGTGTAATCACTCGAACTTTAGACAATGTTAGGCTGAATAAAGGTTCACTATCATCAAGTCATATTGAACGGATGTAAGTGTACCCACTTCTTAATCTAAGATTAGATATATATGCCTTTTATTACAATTAGTTTTTTAAACGTTTTAAATAGATTGGTTAATTGTATTGTATTAATTTAATTTAGGATTGGACTAGACAGTCTTTTACAATTGAAATGAATTAATTACTTTACTCTCTTTCAATTACTATTTGATTAATTTGCAAAGTATCCCTGTTAATGTGATTGATTGCATTATATTTCCATTTAGGGTAAAAATCATTGTAGTCTTTAAATTTTCGAAAAGTAGCATTTTTTTAACTATCTATTCAAAACGAGTCAAATCTTTCCTAAAGTTTTGTAAATTGATCATTTTAGTCTCTCTAACTAAGAAATTAATGGACAACCATAACAAAAAATATGAAAAGTTTATTTTATCCCTCTATCATTAATTGATCATTTCAGTCTTATTACAAGAAAAGGTAATGGATTGTTTGTGTTTTTGTTTGAAGACTGAAAATTGAATAATGATTGAAATATGAAATCTAAATAATATGTTTCATTTCTTTTTTCTTATCTCTGAATATATAATAATCTTATTTGTTTTTTAAAATCAAAATTGCCTAAAAACTAATAATTTGATATTTCTATATTTGTATTATTAATTGTTCTGTAACTTCATTTGATATAATATAAATAATTATAATAAATTATTTAACAAATACCAAAACACTTATATATATTAATAATATTTTTATTCATTATTAAACTATGATTAATTATTATAGTAAAGTAATTTTTTTTTTGAAAATTATATATACGTAAATAAATTATTATAGTAAAGTAAATTAAATTTATATATTTAAATAAAAATAAACAAAATATTCTTAAGTTTAATTATTATTGCAACAAAAGTTGAAATTATAAAGTAATATATATTTTATCATTATAATATTTCATTAATTATATTTAAAATGATTCTATATAATGTAAATTAGGATAAATTTGAAAATATATTATTTTGAAAATGATAGTTTTGGAAAAATATATTTTAAAAACCATTAAATGATTTAACATTTAGATAAAAATTAAAAATTTTAGCTTTTTTCTTTCAATAATTTTGGGTGGTTTTAGATAGTTTGACCACTAAAAAAAAACAAAACAAAAATCACTTAATAAATATAATTCAATTCCATTAAATAAAAAATGATAAAAGTAAATGACCTCTAAGTGACAAAACTATGTAGATGTTACAATTATGTACCTTGGCTTGAAACTACTTATACCCTTGGAACTAATGACGAAGAGTGCATCTTCGTGCATGGCTGCTTGAGTGTCATCCAAGTTATCGTAGTAAATAGTTCCAAACCTTCATAAAATTCTGTGACTATTTGTGTATAATTTTCGTGAACTATTGTTCTTATGTGAATTAATAAAAGTTCACTAAAAACGAACAATAGTTTGTGAGAGTGCTAAAAAATTCAAGTAAATTTTTCAGTGCTACTTTTCGACTCATTTTTTTTGGAAAAAAAAAAATCCCTTTTTTGAATATGACTAGCTTCTTTAAAATTATTAATAATTTATGAGGATAATTTTGGTATTTTAAAGGGTATATAAAATACATACATATCATTGTTTGTATATATTCCTACCATTAATTAGTAGGAGGGTTATATCGTATCAAATTTAATTTTAATTTGTAACATCAACATCCAGTTATATTATTTTATAAGTAATAGGGTAAAAATCATTTTAGTTTCTAAGTTTTGGAAAAGGGTCAAATTTTAACTATGATTCAAAAAAGTCTCCAATGGTCTCTAACTTTTCGAAAAGTATCAAATTAGTCTCTCCCATCAATCAATTAATGGTTCAATTTAATGGACAACATGGTAAAAACGTGTAAAATTGTCATTTCAAATATATTAATATTTGAATTTTTTTATAATTTTTTTAGAAACTTCAATTTTTTTTTTGGAGTCCTTATTATTATTATTTTTATTTCAATTTAAAAATTGTTTACAAGTTAGAAATGACATTTTTAATTTATTTTAACCAATAAAAAAATAAAATATTAAAATTTAACAAATTAAAAAAATACTTAAAAAAATAAAAAACCAAAAGAGTCTTCTTCAACGTGCAACTTCCGTTTTCCTTCCTTCTCATCTCTCCTGCGCCGCTCAAAAGGAACACTGCCTAGCTCTCGTTTGCAACTCCGCAGTAGATCTTCGCCATCACATGACCACAACACTCTCTTCTTCCTCCTTTTCTTCGCCATTGCAGCACTATCTTCTCCGCACAGCAGATCTTTGGGTGGTCTTCGTTGCTTGCTTTTATGGTGTTTTACTTAGATCCGAGTGTTAGTTGCGTGAAAAGTGGTTTCTCACCTTGAAGTTGTTAGTCTTTTTTAGGTACAGTGACTGAATCAATTTTAATTTTATTGGGTTTAAGAATAGTGTGACACTGAGTTTTTTATTTGTTTTGTCTTAGTTTTGATTTTAGTAGGTCTAAGAATTCTCTATCCATATGGAACCCAAATATTCATGTTGAAACAAAATTTGGGTTATTATATAATTTTGTCTCTCTATTAATAATATGCAAAATCTTTTAGAAAGGAATAGCTGTCTTCAAGTTACTCTTATGTGTGGTTTTATATGAGTTTTATTTCTGCTTTTGTTTGACAATTCTGTTTTTTTCTTTTATAAGGAAAACAAATCCGGACTTGGGTTTGTTTCAACATGTTCAAGTTTTTTTAAATAAAAATGTACCTAGACTAACACAAATTTTGCTTTTATGGTAAAGTGATCCGGAAGATGAGAAAACAAAACCAAGAACCCATTTTGATGCTGTTGGAGCCTACTTGGAAAAAGAGTAATTTTTTAAAAAAAATTTTAATTTAAAAATTGTTTTCTAATAAAGTGAAAATGTTTTTATTTACATATATTAATATTTAAATTTTAAAATGATGATGAGTCAACTGATCATTGATGAAAATTTGTTCAATTTTAAATTTTATATGACGTGTTAAATTTTAATTAGTTGGTAAGTTAGGATAAAATAGTAATTTTAGGGTTAATTAATGATAAAGGAGTAAAGTAGACTTTTTATATTTCTGTTATGGTTAACTGTTTATTTCTTGGTTAAAGAGACTAATTTGATACTTTTTTTAAAAGTTAGGGTCCATTGGAGATCTTTTCAAAATATAGTTAAAAATTTGACCATTTCCTAAAATTTAGGGACTAAATGATGATGTTTACCCACCTATCATTGTTTGTATGTGTTCCAACCATTAATTACTAGGAGGGGTTATATTGTATCAAATTTTATTTTAATTTGTAATATCAACATCCAGTTATATTATTTTATCAGTAATAAGAAACTTTGTAATGTACAAGGTAAAATTTTATGAGTAGTCCTAAGTTGTTGATATGTCATTCTAACTACAATCTTTGAGGGCTCTCATACAAGAGAAAATAGTAAAACGATAATTGTGGATGGAATTTTGACATTATGTGTAGTGACATATCAATTCTAGATCACCTATTATTTATTGGGCGGATATTATTCGCTTTAAGGAGGTTTGTATTGTATGTGCTTAATTATCTCAAGTCATGGTAATACTTCGAATAATATTTTCAACATATGAAATCATATTCTTCTTTTTAAACGAAACGATAATTCATAATAATAAAAGTCAAATTAAGTTGAAACTGAAATTTTGGAAGAATAAATGGAAAAAGACCTGAACTCCATCTTTTCCTATGCAATTAACTTAATTTTTAATAGAAGTGTCTTATTTCAGGGAAAATATACTTCTAATGAAAAAAAAAAAAAAATTGTAATTGGTTAACATTCACAATGACAAACAATTTTTGTTAGTGATATTTTCTCTCCTATAATTAGGTTGTAGACTTTTTGAATCATTTTTAGCTTAGTTTAATTTGGTTCCATATTTAAGAATAATATCACTTTCAATCTAGTTCGATTTGATTGGACCCCAAAATTGAGCCAGAAGGTGCCTACCACTCGTTCTCCTTCCGTGATTGACCTGCCACAGTCACATGGACAAGAATTTTCTAAAATTCTACATTAAGTTGTACTATAAAGTAATTGAGATTATGATATTCGAGATCATGTTAGACAGGGACCTATCAGCCTATCAGAAATGCAAGTAATCAATAGCCAGACATTTCTGTTGGAAGACTTGGGAAGACTTCATGACACCTAGTGTTTCAATCAAGCAATCGATGTGAAAGCGAAGGATTTAGGCAAAATTAACATAAAGAAATTATATAATTAAATTACATCTCCATTGTTGTTCAAAAAGCATGTAAAAAGATTATTAATTTATTAAATTACATCTTTATTTCACAACTTCGGTGTTGTTCAAGGAGAGTTTATTAAATTATATCTACTAGGAGATAACTTATTAGACTCTAATCGATGTTTTGCTGGACTGTCAGGTCCTTGGAATTAATTTCCCGAGGACTGTTCAAAATATCTAGTCCGTGAGGCCATGCTTTTTTTCGCTGCATTCTTCTCTGTTTTCAACTTCGTTTTCTTGTATTAAAGCTATCACCTTACTGTGTTCTGCAGATAATTTACCAGATAAAGTAGAGGACCATTTATGTAAATTAAAATTAGTTTCGTTCGGAGAGAACGAGTAAAGAATGATATTTTCGCCTAAACAGAGATATTATGTAATTGCAAACTGAACTAATAATTTTCACAAAAACGTTAGTGATTTTATTTATTTGCTTATTTTAATAATGTCCCCAGTAAATCTTATATAAAGTATTTTGAACAATGATGGCTTGTTTGGAAGTCACTTTCTTGTGATTACATATAACAATTTTTTGCTCCTTGTGAACTTGTCAACACAATAGTAAAATTTGAGTACTAACTAAAATAAAACACATTACAATTATTTACTGGAATATTAGTAGTTTAAGAGATTCAATGCTTCACAGTTGAAATGTTGGCCCTGCCAGCTGAAATATCAAATACCAATGAACAAGGCAACACTAGTATAAATGATTGTACTAGCACATGAAGGTAATGAATTGCTAGCCGGTGGATTTAAAAGGGACATCAATTTAGAGCTATACCAATTGACTTACATTAATATATAAGGTCAACTTGTAATGCAAAGATTGTTTGAAACGTATCTGCTCTACTCCATACTTTTCAATGTTCATAATTTTGTTAGCATTTGAAGTGATCCAAATTGATAGAAATGATTTTCCTATAGGTTCAAACCAACTCTAAATAGGTTTAATTGCAAAGATCAGCTGTCAAGTATTGCTTGGTAAATATTACCTACACACAAATTTGTTATGATAAATGTCCAACTTTTAAAAATTGGCATGCTTTGTAAGTTTTGTAATTGACACATATATAGAAAGGAAATAAAATAACTAATCCATCTTAAGCAAATTCACATATTAAGACTATTCTACTTTCCGATAATTCAAACGGTTTAGTAAGCCATAGATCATGATCAAACAAAAACACCCAAGAACTAATGATGTATGCCTCAAAGTAACTTCATGTGTTGTAGTCTTTGGGACTATTTTGTGATTTCTTGTTTGGGTGAGCTTTCTTATAATTTTAGAAAGTCATATATTGTTGTATTATTGAGGGAGTTTTAAGAGAGAGTTTGAATAATTTGTGAGAGAGGTGTGTCTCTACAAATTGTGAAAACAAAGAAATGCTAATATTAAGAGCTTGTGAGGTTGAAAGATTGAAAGCTAAAGGGAGAAGATAGCTTGGAGATAGAGATAATATCATGTAACCTTATTTTTTTGTACTAGTGAAATTAGTGACCTCAGTGGATGTAGCTATATTGGTGAACCACGTAAAAATATCTTATGTTGTGTTGTAGTTTGATTTGCTCTTAGCTTAATTATGTTCTTGTCATTATATTGTATTACTTATTGTATTTATGTGGCTATTCGAACAAGATCTTGAGTGTTACTAGTGTTGTTGGGAGTTGTCCAGCAAATGTTTAATTAAAATCCTAAGAGAGCACTAGTGGTGTTTGTGTTGGTTTGCGCCTTCCTCCTACAAATGCTATTAGAGCACTAGGTTATAAAAAATTGTTTGCATGGTCGAGAGGAGTAGTACAATGTTCAGAAGCTCTGGTGAGGTGAAGTTTGAAGTGAACCCATTTGATGGAAAATCAAACTTTACATTGTGGTAAAGGAAGATGAAGAATATCCTTATCCAACAAGATTTTTTTTTTTCTACTATTTCAGGAGTTGAATCCAAGCCTAGGGATATGTCTCCTGAGAAGGCTATAAGTTCAATAGAGTTATACCTCTTTAATGAAGTGATATGTAATGTTATGAATGAGAAAAGTGCGAAGGATACATGGGAGAAGTTAAAGAAGCTCTACATGGGAAAATCTTTGTCCAACAAATTGACTAATCAACTCTTTGATCTAAAGATGGAAGAGGGCAAAGATGTGATAACACACTTAAAACTTTGTTAATGTGAAGTTTAGGGAGAGGTTGTGTTAGTGATCTAGCATGGGTTAATGTGAAGTACGAGGAGGATGATAAAGCTCTATTGTTGCTGAGATCTTTATTAAATTCTTTCAAGCATTTTAAGACTACTTAGTTGTATGACAAAGAAACTTTTGAATTTGATGTCACTGTTTTTGATATAATTTCTTATGTGAAATTAGACAAAGCAAGTAAGAGGGAAGCTCAAGGCAAAGGACTATTTGCAAAGGAATCTAGTGAGCAGAGTTGAACAAAAGAAAGAAGCAAGTCAGTGAAGAACTCTAGATCTAAATCGAGAAAGAAAAATGCAGAGTGTTATGATTATGTCAAGAAAGGGCATTATAAATGAGAGTGTAGGGAGTTTAAAGTGGAGGTCAAAGAGGGCAAGAAAGCCGAGACAAGCTTTGCGGCAAATGTTGCATCCGAAGGTTGTGATGAACTTTTATGGTGGCTTCCACTAATCATGCTTATGGTACATGGATTCTTGATTCCTAATGCTCTTTCCACATGTGTGCAAATCGTGAATGGTTTGACACTTATAAGCCTCAAAATAAGTGTGAAGTTCTAATGGGTAACAATTAATCTTGCAAGATCATTGGGATTGGTACAATCACAATCAAGATATTTGATGGAATTGTGAAAGCCTTACATATTGTGAGACATGTTTCAACACTCAAGAAGAATTTGATATCTCTAGGAACACTTGATGCAAATGGGTGCTCTTTTTCAACGAAGGATGGTGTTATCAAGGTGTCAAAGGGATCTATAGTGATGACATGAGGTACTAAATTAAGCAACAATTTTTACAAGCTTTCGGGGAACACGATTTAAGTGAAATGGCTATCTCTACGGAAGATGAAACTTACAAAGATGAAACTCAACTTTGGCATTTGAGGCTAGGGCATATAATGAGAGAGCATTACAAGAACTACATTAGGAGAAATTGTTGAAAGATGTAGGGTCATGTAAGCTAGAATTTTGTAAGTATTATGTTATAGGAAAGCAAAGTAAGGTGAGCTTCAAAGTTCCAAATAAGAAAAATGGAAGCAAGATTTTACTTGATTACATACACTCCGATGTGTAGGGGCCGACACCAACTGGATCAAATGGTGGATCCCGTTACTTTATTACATTTATGGATGATTTTTCTAGGAAAGTTTGGGTTTACTTCATGAACACGAAATTCGAGGTCTTTAACAAGTTCAAGGAATGGAAGGCAAAAGTGGAAAACCAAATAGGAAAAATTAAAATTTCAGAGTGACAATGGAGATGAGTATCAAAATGGCAAATTTGTTAAGTTTTGAAAACTTAAAGGTATTATTAGATATTTCACCGTAAAGAAAAATCCTTAATAAAAGAGTGTCGCGGAAAGGACGGATAAAACTCTTTTAGAGAGAGCTAGATGCATGAGACTTCATGTCGAGTTGCCCGAATCTATTTTGATGAAAGCGGTAAATCATGCTTATTATTTGGTTAACTGATCACCATTGAAATTACTTGAGTTTAAATTGGCGGAAGAAGTATAGATGGGCAAGGAAGTTGACTACTCAAATTTAAAAGTCTTTGGATGCAAGGCATATGCTCTTATCCCAAGTGATAAAGAAACAAGCTACAATCAAAGTCATTTGAATGCATATTTCTCAGGTTTGTAAAGGAAGTGAAAGGATTCAAGTTATGTGATGTGGCCATCAAAAAGAAAGTTCTAAGTAGAGTTGTAGTTTTTGATATAGCCTCTATGCCGTTGGGAGAAGTCAAGGAAAGTGATGGTGAAAAGGGAGTTATCACCAAAGTTCCTATTATAACAAAATTTAGTAATAAAGAAAGTGAAAGGTTGCAACTAGAAGAGACTCAATAAGAAAAGTTTTATAAAGAACCTAGATCTATAGACTAAGGAAAGCCTAAGAGGACTGTAAGGCCACCACAAAGGTATGGTTGGGATGATGAAAATAAGGAAGTGCATTTTGCACTTATGGCTAGTGAAGGAGATCCAATTACATTTCATGAAGCCATTGTTTGTCATGATGGAGAAAATTGGGTGAAAGCTATAATGAAGAAAATGGAATCTCTACAAAAGAACTCCATTTGGGAGTTGGTACTAAGCCTAAAGATGAAAACTTGTTAGTTACAAATTGCTATACAGGAAGAAAAAAGGCATGCATGAGAATGAAGCACTAAAGTTTAAAGCATGGTTGATTGTTAAAGAGTACTCGCAAAAGGAAGAAATTAATTACAATGAGATTTTCTCACCGATGGTGAAACACACATCTATCCAGGTATTATTGGCCTTGGTAGCACAAGATGATATGGAGTTAGAGCAACTTGATGTGAAGATGACATTTCTTCATGGAGATTTGGAAGAAATCATCTATATGATTCAATCGGAAGGGTTAAAAGAAATGGAACTGGAGAACTTTATTTATAGATTGAAGAAGTCTTTTTATGGACTCAAGTAATCTCCAAGACAATGGTACAAGCATTTTAACTCTTACATATTGAAGATTGACTACAAAAGAGGTGAGTATGATTGTTGTGTCTATTCTCATGTGTTTGATGATGGAACAATTATCTTGTTGATGTTGTATATGGATGATATGCTTATAGCATGTCGGGATATGTCAAAAATTGGTGAACACAAAGAGGCATTGGGTAAAGGATTTGACATGAAAGATCTTGGAGTTGCTAAAAATATCCTTGTAATGGCAATTAAAAGAGATCAAAAAGTAGAAAAGTTGTGGTTATCTCAAAAAAGGTGTATTAACAAGGTGCTTAAGAAGTTTAGCATGCTTGATGCGAAAGCTGTGTTTACTCCACTTGCTTTATATTTTGCATTGAGCACAAAACAATGTCCTTTTACCAATTCAAAGATAGAAGAGATGATAAAGGTGTCATATACAAATGTGGTTAGTTGTTTGATGTATATTATGGTATGTACAAGACCTAATATCTCTCAAGCCATTAGTGTGGTTTCCAAGTAAATGGCGAAATTGGGCAAGGAGCATTGGAAGACCATTAAATGGGTGTTGTGATACTTGAAGGGTACTTGATAACGGAAAATGTACCATTATTTAATATTCTTAAATAAGGCTTTTATAATGAAAGTTCGAGTATTTACCGGTGTATTTAATAAAATCTAAGAATTGTGTGTAGAAAAGTTAATCAGGAGCAATTTAGGAATGTATGAGACAGTCAGAGAATTCTGGAAGATTTCGGGTGTAATTAGAAAACTTTATGCATTAGAAAATGATCTGACCAATTCAAGAAAATCATCTGGAAGAAAATAAGTAAAAAAATCATGCATGAATAGGAGCTTTGAAAAGTTGCTTGTTAAGGAAATTGACAAAAGTGATACTTTATCTGTTGCAGGTTGCATCTAGCAACTTAAAGCTGCGACAAATACGGAGTAGGGAAGATTTGTAAGATCACAGACTGCGACAACAAGTTGCAGCTAGGTCACAGATAAGAGTCGTTGGATCAAAACCTTTGGAAGCAACTTTCGACATTATTACAGAATGGTATCACATGTAAGGAACCTGTGACTAAAAGCTATGACGTATTAAATGTACAGAATCTCAGCTTTGATGGTAGGTGCAAAATTTTTGTTTGATCCCTAGAAAATTTATCGGTCCAACTCAGCTTATCCCATATAAATAGGAACCGGTTCTTAGTGTTTTGTCATCAAGCAGTAGAGGAAGCACAGCAGTTAGAGATAGAGGTAGATAGTCAGGAGTAAGAGTACGATGAGCTTTAGCCAAGAGGAGAATAATTAGTTTATTCCTTTTACCTAATATTCTATTTATGGAATTTCCTCCTATATTATTTGTCGTTTTTAATTTTACTATAAGGAACTAATTTCCTCTTAACTAGGCTACAATGTAGCTTGACCTTGACTTTGATTTATCCAATGATTCAGTTTTAGTTATTTAATTGTTTTTATTCTTGCATTCTATTTTAGTGGTGCTCAATGCTAGTAAATTAATTTAGGCCTGTTAATTGATTAAAACTTAAGAATCTGATATTATTGAGAGAAGTATTATAAGACCGAAACTCAATAGGATAATATAATTCATATGGAATAAAGATATATTTGTATAATGTTTGAATTTAATGAACTCAAGTTAGTTAATCGACATAGAGATATAGTTAGGTTAGTTAGTTTGGGTAAATGATTGATCATCAAGAGAGACTAGTTACTACCTAGTTACTACCTTAAAATTATCCTATTAAATGCAATATAAAAATTAACCTTAAGAAGAAGAGAATGAGTCAAAGGATTAGTTAGGTGAAATTGTATGCATAGATACTTTATAACTGTTGGTTTTCCTTAATTGTAATTAGTTTAATTTACCAATTTAATGAAGCAATCAATTTTTGATCATTTGGGTAAAGTTCGTTTTAATTGATTTTGGTACTTTTGCAACCGTCCTTATGGGATTTGACCTTGACTTGCTACTAAATACAATTAGACCATGCAGACTTGCATATAATTTGAGCATTAATAAAATGGTCAGTACTAAGGAGTTGGTAATTATGTTTG
This sequence comes from Litchi chinensis, assembly GCA_019925255.1. NCBI lineage: Eukaryota > Viridiplantae > Streptophyta > Magnoliopsida > Sapindales > Sapindaceae > Litchi > Litchi chinensis. The sequence goes on along the minus strand of CM034464.1, from coordinate 30,138,196 downwards.
AAAGAAAACATGATAATACTAATGTTGTTTGGCTTGTCGATTCCGATTATGTGGGTGACTTGGACAAAAGTAGAACTACAACGGGTATGTATTTACATATGCGGTGGACCAATTAGTTAGAGATCTATGCTTCAACCTACTAATGCTTTGTCTACTAACAAAACAGAATACATGGCAATCATGGAAGCATCAAAAGAAGCAATTTGGTAGAGGGGTTGGTGAATGATATAGAACCAATTATTTTGTAATTTCTTGTTTGGATGGGTGTTGTTGTGATTTTAAAAAGTCTCTTAATATATATTGAGAGAGTTGTAAGAGAGAGTGTGCATAATTTGTGAGAGAAGTGTGTCTTTACAAATTGTGAGAATAAAGAAACCCTAACATTGAGAGCTTTTGAGATTGAAAGATTGAGACCTAGAGGGAAAAGATAGCTTGGAGGTGGAGGTAATCTCTTGTAACCTTATTATTTTTGTATTAATAAAACCGGTGACCTTCGAGGACATAGCCATATTGGTGAACCACAAAAAAATATCTTGTGTCATGTTATGGTTTGATTTGCTCCTAGCTTAATTGTGTTTTTGCCATTAAATTGTGTTATTTGTTATATTTGTGTGGCCATTCAAACAACATCTTGAGTGTTAGTAGTGTTGTTAGGAGTTGTCCATCAAGTATTCAATGAAAGTCCTAAGAAAGCACTAGTGGTGTTTGTGTTGGTCCACACCTTCCTTCTACAAGAACAAGCATACAAAGTATGTTCCTTTGCCAAGATAGGGCAAAATATTCAAAAACTTTAGGATATGTATTTCAAGCACCAGAACATGAGATTCTAAATTGCCATAGGCTATTTATCAAAAATGTGGTTGTGCTCTATCATTACATGTGATTACCATTAAACAAAAAACTGGATAGACAAATATTCATATTTACTTACATATAGTGAAGTAGGAGACAGTTAGAATGCACTAATTTGCAAGGGGAGGTAGTTCAAAATGCATATTCAAACTAATCAATTCAATAGAAGATTTAGATTCGGTCTCATGGCTAATCTTTGTACGAGCTATTTCCATTGCCAATGACTCTTTCAAATCAAACACCACTTGGTTCATAGTTGGCCTTTCAGCTGAATTTTGAGAAACACAAGCCATGGCCAATGCTATAGCTTTTGAAACAGAGTTCATGTTAAAATCTCCTTGTAATCTTGGATCAACAACATTTTCCATATCCCCTCTTTCAAGCATAAAGCTCACCAATTGAATTATATGAGTCTTACCTATGGATCTTTCTATTGCAAGTTTACTTGTGATCATTTGTAAAAGAACCACTCCAAAGCTAAACACATCACTTTTTTCGATTAATCTATTTGATGTATAGTACCTGCAAAGGCATAAACAAAATAGGCAATCTATGTTAATTTTCAATCAGTGAAATTAATTAATTCAATAAAAACACAATTACTTACTCAGGATCAAGGTATCCAGGAGTGCCAGCAACAGCCGTCGATAAATGAGCTCCAGTTTCAATTGGAAAAATTTTTGAAAGGCCAAAATCAGCTATTTTTGCTTGTAGCTTTTCATCTAACAAGATGTTTGTAGGCTTAATGTCTCTATGGATTATGGGAGGCTTACAGCCACTGTGGAGATACTCCAATCCTACATTTCAAAGTCAATAATTATCAGTTATTTCATTATCAACCATATGCATAAAAGAGATATAAAAATCAAATTGAAAAGAAAAAAATGTAATCATACAAATATTTCCTGACCTTGTGCGGCTTCTGTTGCTATTCTAAGCCTCCCTTCCCAACTTAACACATCTACTTGTATGCTGCTGTCTTCATCTATAAAAATTATTTAAAACTTCCTATTATATTATTATTAATGAAAAATCATTGAGTTGTTGATGGAATGAATTTGCCAAAGATAAAAAGCAGTAGGCAACTTAACTTTCTGCAAGAAAACGAAAGTAGAAAGAAACGTATTTTAAGAAATGAAGATGCTATATATAGAGGTATCTAAAAAACACAAGTTGAAATGAACTAACGTAAGAGGTGGGATTCTAGATTTCCATTAGCCATGAACTCGTAGATAAGTCCTCTGTTTGTGCCATCATCGCAATATCCAACAAGAGTTAACAAGTTTTTGTGATGAACCCTCATTAGAAGTTCAACCTGTAAACAGAAAAACATATCTAATTCTTGTGCTTTCACTATTATAAATAAAAACCAAGCCCTTCTTCAATGTAGTGTGGCGAGAGTTCAACCCAATTAAATCATATGTACTATAACAAAAAATCTTATGGACACATCTAATTTTCTGTACATACAAGAAAATGAAATATTTATGTGTAAGTTGAGATTATATACCTCAGCTTGAAATTGCTTATAGCCTTGAATTGATGATGGAGAGAGCATTTTCACAGCAACCTCAGTGCCATCTAAATTTCCATGGTAAACTGTTCCAAACCCTCCTCTCCCAATGATCCTCTCAAAATTATCGGTAATCCTAACCACTTCAGAGTATAAGAACCTTCGATTATTTAACTCTAATGGCCTATTCTCGTGATTCCAAGTGACACCTGGGAAAAGAACATCTCATCCATGAGTCGCACTATGTCACACAAGCACACAACAGAATAACTACTTTATATTTTCTAACTGCATATTTTTGTAGAATTAAATTTAACAAAAAACTTGACACTTCTGGAACCAGTACCATGGAGATCTTGTATCCAAGTGAAACACAATCACAATATGGAACCAGTCTAAGGTTTTCAGCAAGTGAGTAAAATAGTAAACTTATGAAATAACAGGGACGTAATTGAAATCAATCCCTTTAGATGATTTTGGGGTTGAAATTGTTTATTTACCTCCGTTGCTTGTGTTGAGGATCCATAGAAATGATGATGCAGCTATTAGGACTGAAACTGCAATAATCGATGCTAGTACTGGAACAACAACATTATTCTTTTTTGTGCATGAAGTTGAAACACAAAGATCTGGATTTCCATCCGCCCTATTAACCAACAAAAAGACAATATCCTTGTAAAAATGTCTCATTTGTAACTGTATGATGACTAGCTGTTATTGTCCACATATCTAATAATAATATATCGTAAGAATTACAAAAACTTTAGGATGTTGAATTTATTAATAAAACCAAGGGAATGTCAATTTTGGTCAAACCTAGAAGCGTCTTTCCCTTATACTAAAGTCATATTGATCTACCAAACCTTAATGCTAGAAGACCATCATCTCTTCTTTTAATGAGTTCAGCCGGAACTAAACCTTCGAGTTTGTTTCCTGCTAAGTTTCTGCAAAAGCATAATGAGAAATGTGATCTTTGTTTTTAAAACTAAAAAATTTTTCTCATTAATTGATCATATATCACAATTCCAATTACTCTTACAGCACTTTCAAGTATGGTAGCTGCGATAGAAAGTAAGGCACTGGTCCTGTCAAACTATTGTTGGACAAGTCCCTGAAATGGAATGGTGATTAAATGTTAAGCTGGTTAGTTTTTTTCTTATAAAGATAGGTTAACAACTTGCAGGTTGATGACAAATTAAGATGCTTACAAAGATCTTATTGCTGTGAGACTAGATATAAAAGAAGTTATCTTTCCAACTAGTCCACATGACGATAAGTTCCTACACATTCAAGCCCAATAATTTTTGTTAACAACGTAAGATGCAGGTAATAAACGATAACGATACTTGTTTAAACTAAACATTAATTAAACTTACACAAATATGATCCTAATAGGGTCAAATTCATCTTCATAGCTGCAATTAAGGTCTCGCCACAAGTAATCCTTAGGGATGCAAGGATCTCCTTGCCAATTCGGTCTTTTCACTCCATAATGTGTTTTGATATTTATGATTGCATCAACTAGTATTTTTAGATGCATATACAGGATAAAGAATCAGAATTCATCAAATCAAATAACTAAGGAAATACTGATCATGCAAAACATGAATGCCTGGAAAACATACCATCTTGTTGGTTTGTCAAGTACAATTGCGGAAGATATTTTACTTTATATATCTCTAGGGCGTTGAGAATGGGAGGCAGTGACGAGTCCTCAGTTTTTTCAATTGAGAATTCAAGTTTATTGATCGGGCCTGTGCTGTATACAGTTGATGCCTCCAAGTACTCGGGAATGTATTTTCCATTATACCATGGAATTCCATCTCGAAAGATGTACATTTTCCTAGTGTGGTTAGTAATTTGGTCCTGTCGAAGCTCCGCAAAGTACAAGTAGACATAATATTGGGATGTGTTGTCACTAGTCGCCCAACTAAATGTCAAAGAATTGTTACCATTTGCAGGTATGACACCAGTGCTCATGACAGCTGATGGTTGTTGATATTCTCTTCCCGCATCAACTGTGAGCGAGTTGCTTATTGTTGTCCAGTCAGACCTGCTGTAAGGGCACCATATGCGATCATAAATGTCTTCGTGGTACCTGCATGGTACAGATTTTACTGGGTAACCAAGATTCATATCATCAAATTTTGTGATACAAATTCTAACGCCCCAAACAAGAGTTACAAGATTAATTCTCGGTACAGTTATTGTTACATCCATATTATTAATGAATGAAATCCTGGACTAACATTAACCTTGAATCATACTTTGATCTTAGGCATGACGGATGTTTTCATAAATCTATGCTCTTAAACAATAAATTCAAGATAAATGAAGGATGCTTCAAGCGTGAACAGGACCTAGTTGAATATGGAAAACAAGGTAAAAAACTGAAAGTATCATACTATTTGAAAACCTTGTGGTTGCATACCTTGGTAATAAACAAACAAATCTAAAAATTTGAGTTGGTAAGAACAGTGTCTAACTAAAAATATAAGACTTTCAAATACATATACAACTTTTGATGTGTCAAATCAACTAGCTTGAATTATCACATTTAAATATAATCACATGAGGATGTTTGAACCTGGGACTTCGGAGACAAATCAAGTTTTGTTACCATTTTAACTAGTAATCGACTAACTCAAAATAGGAAAAGGCCTGACTAATAATATAAGGCTTTCTAGCGGCATAAGCCTTACCTGATTGTCTCATTAGTTGTTGAACCAAGATCCCAACGCAAAAAGAGAAGTAGCGATCCTGATTGAGTCGGATAAGTGGTATTTTTCAAGGCTCTAAATTCTAGTGAAGATATGAAAGGTGTTCCAAAGCCTGTGTTTACAAGACAAACATATACACGACTTGATCGTGGAATGTGGATGATCTCCTTGGTAACAATACTCGATGCATTTTTCAGTTCCACTGAATCCCACACATCAGCTCCAAGAAGGAGATCAAACCTTGGTACTTTACTTTGCCCATCATAATTCCCATACATGAAACGTGCTCTGATCAGAAACTGAATGTTTTCTTGATCAAGTCTTATAGCATAACAGTTTTTTGTTCCTTCAGGGAAGCTTCTGACACTCAAGAACTGTTGTTCCAGGGTGCCACTGTTGTACTCACTCGATATATTGTAGCTTACACCAGTCTCTGCGAAGGTCACATCTGAAATGTAATTTATTCCAGTTTTCTTGTCGGTGTATGGAGAATTTTCTGGCAATCCACAATCGATGGAAATAAAACCTGAAAGAGATATAAAGATGGAGAGAAAATAAGAACAAAATATAAACAGAGAGTATAACTATGAAAAAATTCACAATTGCTGCATTACTCCAGGTCTAACCTTCTTGACTCTGGGCATGGACGAAAACTGTAACAGCAGATATGCCAAGATATACAAATATTAACTGCTTAAGAGTCTCCATCTCCGTTCCTGCTTCTTCGTTTGTTGTTCAAGATTGAAATGCAATAATATATCTCAGACAATTTATACTGTGCCAATTGTAAAGAAGTACAGTATTGACTAGTCACTTTCAGAAATTCCAGTCATATTAAGGTAGCATTTGTTTTTAAGATCTGAAATCTAAATGATAGGATTAACTTTTATTTGTAATATCTAAATATAAATATTTGAAAATATTATAAGCTTAGAACTATTAATAATTTTATGTATTTGTGTGTAGGATTGTTTCATGTTTCTTATGTTTATAATATTGTTTAGTTTAAATTAATCAAAATAACTTTATAAAAAAAGTTGTATCAATATTTGAAAGTATAAAATAATTAATTTGTATTTACAAGAAAGTAAACAAATGAATATTTTAAAATATAAATAATATGTGGTAATTATCAAAACTGAAAAATGGATAATGGTTGTATGGTTTTGGTTTACTCTAGAAAAATATGTAGCTTAGCTTTTGGTTTAATAATGTCGTAATTTATATGTTTTCTAAGGTCATTTATGGAAAAGTCCATAAGTGTTGCTGATAAGAAGAATGGTTGAACATGACTTGACTGAAACAATTATAAAGACATATATTTTAGCAAAAGTAACAAACAAAATCATATTCATTAACAGTTGTCAATTTAATTAAGTTGTTGGCAATATATATATATATAGAGAGAGAGAGAGAGAGAGATTCTTTTGTTAGAACTTAGAACAATTTTGAATTTTTTTAGGACCATTAATTAGATTGTCTATTTTCAATGGTCCCCTCGTATGTAACGTGAACGGATGACAAAAAAGAGAGTTTGAATTAGAAATCTTCAAATTCTAATATCATATTGGCTACCATTAGACCTAAAAATTTAAACTTTTAAGAAAAGGCCCAACTATAGTTTTCAACTTCAAGTTACAATTGTATAATAATTGAGAACAACTCAGACAAGGATTTAGTATCAAAAATTGATTAGCAACTTGATTTGTTGTTCATGACTTCAAGTGATTGAGATCGTGTTACACAACCGGAAATAATTAATTGCAAGCGTAATTATTAGCAGGATGTCTTAATAGAGTAGATTTCAGGTATAGGATTTGAGGAGTTATTTGTTGTTTTGCGTTTATAACTTAATGATATTGAATTGGATCTATATATATATTAAATTGTTTTTTTTTTTTTTTTAAGTAATCAAACGACTTAAAACTATCTAAAAACAACTACAAAGCAAATAATAATAATAATAATAATAATAATAATAATAACAATCCTTGACTTATAATTTAATTGTAAATCATTTAATGATATCTAAAATATTCTATTATAAGTTTTTATCTCCCTAAAATAACAAATTTCAAAATTTACACTAATTTTATATTATATATATTCAAAGTTTTATATTGCAAAGTTTTTTTAACTTTTTTTATAAAGTAATTTTGATTAATTTAAACTAAACAATATTATAAACATAAGAAACATGAAACAATCCTACATACAAATACATAAAATTAATTAATTTGTATTTACAAGAAAGTAAACAAATGAATATTTTAAAATATAATTATGTGGTAATTATCATAACTAAAAAATGGATAATGGTTGCTATGGTTTTTGTTTACTCTAGAAAAATATGTAGCTTAGCTTTTGTTTTAATAATATTGTAATTTATAAGTCTTCTAAAGGCATTTATGGAAGAGGCCCATAAGTGTTGCTGATAAGAAGAATGGTTGAACATGACTTGATTGAAACAATTATAAATTTACATATTTTAGCAAAAGTAACAAAAAAATCATATTCATGACATTTAATTAAGTTGATATATATAAAGAGAGAGAGAGAGAGATTCTTTTGTTAGAACTTAGAACAATTTTGAATTTTTTTAGGACCACTAATTAGATTGTCTATTTTCAATGATTCCCTCACATGCAATGTGAATAGATGATAAAAAAAGAGTGTTTAAATCATAAATATCTAAATTTTAATATCATATTTGTAACGGCCAAATCTAATTAGATCTAGTAGAATAATTTTTTTTTCTTTTCATTGAATTAGTATAAATAAGGTTCATAGAAATAAGTCAAGGGGCTCAATTAGAAACTTCCAATTTAAAGGGTCCAAATTGGAGTGATGAAAAAGATAACTCAATTATTAGTATAGAATCTAAAACTTAAGTGAGCCCAAATTTGAAATTAGTGTAGTCCATTCCTTTTTACTAAATGCACTCATTGGTGTTAAAAAGAAAAATGTATATAGATATACAAAAGGGTGTAAAATTTGGGTGACGTGGGATTGAAAAAGAAAGAAGACAAGTTTTGGTAATACGGTCAAGAGGCAAAATGAAAAAAAAAAAAAAAAAAAAAAAAGAAAAAAGGATGAAATCAATGGATAGAGATGTGTGAGACCAGTCACAACTATAAAGCAACCCAAACAAATGTAAAAAAATAAAATAAAATAAAAAATAATAAAAAAAAAAGATGAGATAAGAACAAGAAGGAAGAGATATGAGAAGAAAAGTTCAATGATAAAGTTAAGAAAAATGTTAAAGTGCCAATTGGATGAATTTGTTATGTAAAAGAGAGATGAAAAATGGTGTGTGTGTATAGGCTGATCACATGATGGCTAAAATATATATTCATTTCTAATGAAAAGCACATTGCACTCACACACACATAATCAACTTACATAACATTTCAAAAGAGGAATTGGAAAAAAAAAAAAAAAAAAAAAAGTGAGGGGTATTTCAGCCATGTGTTTATGTGTGTGTGTGTGTGTATATATATATATATATAAAAATTAGTTTTTTTTTTTTTTAAAAAAAAAAATTGAAAAACATTTTACCCACACACAATCGACTTACAAAAAAAAAAAGGAAAAGAAAAAAAAAAAAAAAAAGAGACACAAATCAGGCAAGGAGAAGCAAAGAAGAAAAAAGAAGTAAAATATATATATATATGAGAAAAATTTTGTATGAGTGATCCGAATATTTAGGTGTCTAATTTATCTAGATAAGTGATTGTTTAAAAAAAAAAATCAATGAGATTTGGATTCTGGAGAATTAGTTAATTTTTCTACAAGTTCTAAAATAAGTTCTATGTGGTTTTAAGGTGAATCTAGGATCATGAGAAATAAGATGAGAATTCTTTGTAAATCCGAATTTAAGCAAAAGAGTTAAGTGAGTAGATAATTTTATTTTTAATTAAATTGACTGAGTTATGTTTATTTATATTTCATATTTTATTATTTATTTCAAGTAAATAATTTGTTGAGTTAATTGATTTTATAAATTATAAATTATGCTTTACGATTTGTCACAAATTTGTATATATGTATATTTATTAGAATTCCAATAAGAATTTTATGTTTTTAGTTTGGGTTATTATTACAAAAACTTCAGAATATTTTTGTAATACACTCTTCTAATTTTGTTACTATACATATATACGGAATGATGTGTTGTACTACTATACTCTCGTTAGTGAAATAATAAAAAGAATTTTAAAATGTTCTAAGATGAAATTAAATTTTATAGAATTTTCGAAAGGATCGAGGCTAAATTTAAATTATAAAGAGTTGAGGGGAAATTGAGGAAAATAAAAGATTTTTATAGAAGAATGACAAAATTGTAAATAAAGGGAAAGGTTAAGGACATTAAGGGAAAGTAGAGAATTCTCTAAAACATGACAAAATAGTAAATTTAAGAAAGTCTAAGTGTAAAAAGTGAGCTTGACCCACGTCCATAAATATAGGGGTGTGGTGAGAGTTGTCGTGAAAGTGAGAAAGAAAGTGGGAGAAAAATCTAGAGAGACATAGAGAAAGAGAGAGAAAGCTATCGGCAGAGTAAGAAAGGCAGATTTGTAGCTGCTCCAAGCCAGATCTCTACCACCTTTAAAGGGAAAATCAAGCTGTAGAAAGGTGAAGAGCAAGCTTAAGAGGAGTATTAAGTTAGATCTGGTAAGAATCAATTAGTAAGAGCAAGTTTCCATGGTTTTATGTTAGTGAGAAGTCTATCGAAGTAGTCTATGAACTGCATATGATATTATTGAGATTTTGTGCATAGATCTGATGATTTGAAGCAGCAACGAGTGAGAAAGCAGGGCAAAAAAGTGAGGAAGAAATTTGGTAAGTGAAGTAACCAAGAAATAAGCTAAATTGAGGTAGTTTGATTATTGTTTAAGACGTTAAGTTTTCAGTCGTGAAATTGTTGAGGTTGCGACCTAGGTTGATGGGTATAATCTAGTGAAATATTGTTGATTGTGAGAATGTTTGTAAAGATGTGAAACTTGGAAAATAAGTGTTAAAAGTTGAGTATGCGTAAGTTAGTATGGGAGATCGTGATATGGGAGTTGGATGGTGCCCGCAGCTCATTTTCAGCATTGGTCAAATTGGACTGAAGCGCGAGCTGAGTGAGGCTATAGCCCTTTATAATGTCTGTTTAAGCTGGATTAAGGTAGCAGCTTGCTAAGGTTGAGCTAGGTAGCACCTATTAATAGGGCTGAGCTAGAAAGTAGTAGCTCGCTGAAAGGATGAGCTGAACGAACTTACTGAAATGGATAATGCACGCAAATCAGGCTGAGTTGGACAAAGTAAGAGCTCGCTGAAAGGATAAGCTAGATGAGCTAGGGTATGAGCCTACAGCTCGAGTTGGACTGGCAGGACTACAATCCGTAGCAACTTGGGTGAAATTATAAATTATAGAAATAATAGAAATGGCTTGGAATTGAAGTGTCTTACGTGCTAAACAAAGATCTTATTTGTATTAAGTGTAGGTGAAAAAGAAGAGCTGGAGAAGATCGTTGGAGACATTATTCAAGTGAATAGAAAAGCAAGCTGTGAGTGTGAAAATATTATTGAAATATTTTTAAATTTATTTTGCAAATTTCTGATATATTTTTATTACTCATTCATTTTAGCTTATTGACAAACTTATGCAATAGAAAGATAAGAAAATAGTTTATGTATGATATGGTATGAAAATTTTTAGCACATCTTATGAAAAAGAATTTAATTTGAATTATAGAAAGAAAATATTTTAAAAACTAGTGGACGGTCCAAGTTTATATAGATCGACCTTATAGCTTTAGACTCGGTTAGTATACCTCATAGTGTATAACAAGTGTTGGGAGGGTTAGTCCTACTAACTCTAGGGTGATCGAGTCTATCATGTCTATCGTGTCACCCTCTACACTTGTAGGGTATTATCTCGCTATACGATGTGCGATGGTAATTCCGCCATATAGTAGCGGGATGTCTTTGTAGATTTGTCATGGCGTGTGATGCTAACTTTTACGCCACGTGACCCCCTACATTAAGGGGAGTTGGTTTGGCCACTTATGTGGTTGTAGCTTCCTTTGGGTTCTCCATTAGTGCAATTTTAGAAAGAGAAGCATATCATCAAAAACTGATTTTAGAAAGAAAATGTTTTAGAACTATTTTAGAAATTATAAACTACTTTAATATTTCCTAAATTTAATTTAGGTGTAAGTTTTTAGTAAAGAAAATGTTTTTAAATAAAAATGTTTATTAAATGTTTTCGAGAGGTAATTTTTATAAAGGATAGTTTAAAATAGTAACACATGCACATTCACTACGCCTTGGTAGCTCATAATATTTTTGGTTTTATGTTACAAAAAAAATCTTCCAGGTGCAGGAGCAAGAGATCAGGGTACCAGTTCACCTCGTTCGGATTAGGTGGGTTAACGATCAACGATGCTGCCTGGTTTCTTTTGTAAATCTTATGACTTGGATGTTAATTATGTGGTTGTGCATATCTTTGACTGTGAACAAATTTTGTAAAACTTTTTATGTTAAGATAATGCATGCATATTTTAGATAATTGAACATTAATGATGATACTTTTAATTACATTTTTAATTAACATGAAAATTTGAAACAAGACTTTCTAAAGCACGATTTATATGTTAGTAAAACATTAATGGTTATGGGTTTACTCCATGGTATCTTTCGGGGTCTTGTTAGTTAGATTTCTGAAGGGTTTCATGGGGTGCTCGACAGAATCGTCAGATTCGTATAGATGGAATTCGGGTCGGGCTCTATCAATTTTAATAATATGATCTGGTGTTTTGAGAAAGAATATTGACTAGATTTTGAGAAAAGTATTTATTCAGAATTATATAGATATTCAAAAAAGATTTGGAAAAATGTAAAAAGTAAAAATGTTTTCAGTTACCAAGGTTATGCCCTTCTATCTAATGATCAGATAAACTATACATGTATGAGTCCCAGATTCATCCAGCACGTGTATGATAGATGTCAAGAGAGTTATTAATTTGTTAAGAGAGTCATTGTGATAGGACTCGACTTGAATTTCCCTATAAAGAATCCAACAGCCCCGCTGGACACCTCACGAAATCCTTCTGTAGTTTATCTAACAAAACCCAAAAGGATGTCGTAAAGCAAACCTTTAACTTTTAATCTTTTGCTAAATATATGAAACATAAATTTTCAAAACATAATTTAAAAGTATAATCATGAATATTTAAGTTGGTAAAACGTGTATGCAAATAATCACTAATACTTATATGTGATAACATAATATACCATCATAAATATAACCAGTTTTACAACCTAAAGTATGCTCATACACATGACTTATATACAAATCAAAATATTCATACAAATGACTTCGCAGCATTATAGATCGTATCTAGCCCACCTAATCCATAAGAGGAGAATGAGTACCTTGATCACTCATTTATGCACCTACGGGAGGTTTTTATAACATAAAACCAAAAATGTTGTGAGCTATAGAAACTCAATGAGTGTGTAAACGCTTCTATTTAAATTAATCTTTATAAAATCTATCTCCCGAAAAACATTTGAAAGGCATTTTTATTTAAAATAATTTTATCTCTAAAACCTTGTGTTTTATAAATTTGCTTTGAAGTTTCAAAAACTAAGTACTAAATCATTTCATAAATTTTCGAGTATGATTAAAACCTTTTCTTTCTAAAATCCACTTTTTAATGGTATGTTTTTTCTTTCTAAAAATGTACTAATGAGAACCCAAGGAAAGCTACAACCACATGACAACTAATCTAGCGCCGCTTAATGTGGGGTCATGTGGCGTAAAAGCTAGCATCACACACCTTGACAAAACTATAAAGACATCTCGCTATCATGTGACAGAATTTTACATCGCACATCGCATAGCGAGATAATATCCCACAAGTGTAGAGGGCGACATGTCAGACATGACAGACTTAATTCCACTCCTTCCCGCCCCCCGCCCCCCTCCGCTGCTGCTAAGGTTAATGACACGCCCTCTCAACACTTGCTATACATTGCGGGATATACCGGCCAGGTTTGAATCTATAAAATTTATAAACTTGGGTAGTTCACTAGCCTTTGAAAACTATTTTTTTCTATCATTCAAATTGAATTCTAGTTTATTCTATAAACATAAAAATATACTAACAGGTTACATGATATCTCATAAAATCATTTATAAACTAGAAATAAGTAATGGAAATTTATAAAAATGCTTGCAAAGTAAACTAAAATATATTCAACATCGATAAAAATATTTTCACACTCACAACTTGCTTCCTGGTTCAACAATAACTATTCTTCAGTGACCTTTGCTAGCTTGCCTCATCACCTACACCTAATACAAATGAGATCTCCGATCAGAACACACACGAGACAACTTAATTCCAAGTCAATTCAATTATCGATATAACTTATAATCTCATTCAAAAGGTAATGGACTACAATATTGCCCAGTCTAGATCGAACTACAAGCTGAGATCAACTTGTCTAACTCACTCTTTCTATAAGTTGCTACCTTCATCTAGCTTAGCTCAATTCACAAGCACCACCAAGCTCGCCCTTTGCAAGCTTCTTCCTACATTTACCTCAACTCGAACTACGGACACTGCCTAACTTCGGCAAGCTTACTTGGCTCACTCTTGGTGGCCTTCTGCCTTCGTCCAGTTTGGACAGGTACTGAAAAAGGCTACGAGCATCACCCAACTCGTCCCTTGCAAGCTCATGCCCTAGTCCAGCTCGATAGGTGCTGAAGAGGGCTACGAGTATCACCTAGCTTGCACCTCGCGAGCTCCTACCCTAACTCACGCGTACTAAATTCGAACATTTCCTTTCTAGGATTTACACTCACACAAGGACCAACACATCCTGATCTCATCAAATTTCATGGACATACACTCACCAACACTTCCTCGGTTTCTTTACATAAAATCATATCACAACCACAACAGGTTTTGCGATAGAAATTTGTCTTCCTAAACAATAATCAAACTTCATCAAATCAACGTGTTTTCCTAGCTACTTCACTTACCAATTTCTCCTCAGTCTCTTGGCTTGCTTTCTTACTCGTTTGTTGTAACACCCTTTCTTGAGTTATATTGTACCTATGTACGAAATAAAATGAATTTTGTTTGTAAAGTAATAAAAAGGATTTTTATATGTTCGGATGAGAAATTTAATTTTTATAGAGTTTTCGGGAAGATTGAGAGTGAATTTAAATTCTAAAAGTTTAGGGGTAATTGGTATAAATAAAATATTTTTATAAGAATGGCAGAATCGTAAATAAAGGAAAGGACAAGGACATTGGGAAAAAGTAAAGAACTCTCAAGAATCTGGTGAAATCATAATTTGAAGAAAGTTTAAAGGTAAAGAGCGAGCTTTACCAATGCTTATAAATAGGTGAGTGGGGTGAGTGTGTCAACAAAAAGAAGAAAAATCTAGAAGAGAGAGAGAAAGAGAGGAAGCGTGGTTAGCGAAGAGAGGGAAGGCAGATTTTCAGCTGTTCAAGCTTATCTGCTACCATTTTTGGAGGAAATCAAGCTGTTGGAAGGTGAATAATAGATTTAAGAATCAAATCTAGCAAAAATCAAGTGGTAAGAGTAAGATTAATGGTTTTAGTTTAATAAGAAATCTATTGGGCAGTCCATGAACTGTGTCTGATATAAATGAGATTTTGTGAATAGTTTTGGTGATATTGGAGCGACAAACAAGTAGGAAAAATCAAGGCAAAGAACTGAAGAGGAGATCTAGTAAGTGGAGTATTTGAAATATAATGTCGCTCTGAAGTAGCGTAATTGTGATTATGATGTTTAAGTGTTGTCGCACAGCCTGTTGTTGTATTTGCGACCTGAATCGAGTAAATGAAGCTAATAAAATATTGATTAAAGTAGTCTGATTATTGCCTAGGACGTTAAGTTTTCAGTTGTGAAATTGTTGAGGCCGCGACCTGGGTTGATAGAAAGAGTTTGATAAAATATTGTTGAATAAATGTATATGAATTGAGGTCGAGTTATGTTAATATTTGCAAGAATGAAAAATTTTAGAAAAAAGGAGTGTTAGAAATGAGTTTGCGTTTAGGCAAGAACTCATTAGGTGCGAGCTGGATGATGCCAGCAACCCTAGTCAGCGTTGGTCGGCTGGGAAGCGAGCTCGTAAAGGCGCGAGCTAGGCAATACCTATTGCTCTCCATCACACCATCCTGAGCTGGACTAAGGTTGTACGAGCTGAGCAAGGCCCGTGAGCCTAACTGAGCTAGGAGAAGATAGCAGCTCGCTGAAATGAGTGAGCTAAGCGAGCTCATTAGAATGAGTTAAAGCTCGCAGTTTGGGCTAAGCAGGGCGAGGAAGGAGCTCGCATGGGATGAGTTACACAAGTTAGGGGCATGAGCTCGCAGCTCGAGCTGAACTGGTAGTATTGCAGTCCGTAGTAGCTCGTATAAATTATAAGTTAGAGATGATAGAATTGAATTGGAATTGGAATGATCTACAAGCTGAAAAGAAGATTGTCAATCTGTGTCAAGCGTAGATGACATAGCGAGCTAAAAAGAGGTCGCTGAAGTAGCGTGTGCTAGTAGAGTGGGAAGCAAGTTATGAGTGTGAAAAGATTTTCTTTATGTTAAATGTTTTCTAGATTTTTCTGCAAGTATTATATAGATTCTCACAAATTATTTTTAACTCATCAACAGTTTATATTTAGCATGAAAATAAATAGTTTATATAATTGATGCTATGCAATATTTGGCACCATTTTATGACTACAGCATGAAAGATTAGCTTATTTGAAATATAGAAAAAAAAAAAAAAAGTAAAGATTTTTAGGGACTAGTAGATGACCCAAATGTATAGATAGACAGACATTCTAGCATTAGAACCGGCTAGGATACCCCGCAGTGTATGGCAAGTGTTGAGAGGGATAGTCCTGCTACCATTGGAGGATCGAGTTTGTCATGTCTATCGAGTCGCCCTCTACACTTGTAGAGTATTATCTCACTATATGATGTACGATAGTAGTTCCGCCACGCAGTAGTGGGATGTCTTTGTAGTTTTGTCACAGTATGCGACGCTATCTTTACACCACATGACCCCCCACACTAAGCGGACCTGATCTACCTACTCATGCAGTTGTAGCTTCCCTTGGGTTCCCCATTAATATAATTTTTAGAAAGATAAGCATACCATTAAAGCAAATTTTAGAAAGAAAACATTTTAGAAAAAGCTTTTAAAATATTAAAAAACATTTTATAAAACCCCAAAAATTTAGAAATAAATTGTTTTTAAAGAAAAATGTTTTCAAAAACACCATTTGGGAGGTGTTTTATAAGACATAGCTTAAACAAAACTCACACACTCACTAGGCTTTATAGCTTATGACTCTTTTTGGTTTTATGTACAAAAACCTCCCAGGTGTAGAAGGGAAAAATCATGGTAATAGTTCACCGCGTTCAGACTAGGTGGGCCCAATGTACGATAATACTACATGCTGATTTTTGTAAACATTAAGCTTGAACATTTATCATGTGTTATGCACACTTTTTGATTTAAATAATTTTTGTAGAACTTTTTATGTTCTAATGACGCATGCATGTTTAAGACTCTTGAATGTTTGAGATATTATTATGATATTTTGAGAATTGGTTTTGTTGAAATTGAATGCGAGATTTTACAGTATATGATATATATATATATATATACGTTTAGTAAAGTACTTCTAGTTACAGGTTCGCTTCGTGGCATCCTTTTGAATCTTATTAGTTAGACTTTAGAAAGGTCTCATGGGGTACGCAGCAGGACTATCAAATTCATTAGAGAGAATCTAGGTCGGGTCTTGTCATTTGCTGCTTCAAATTTCCTAATCTAAGTACAAAAATCTTAATAACATCAAGTGCAGTCCATATACTATTTTTGACAAACTTCTCACTAAAAGAAAACCATGAAAACTTGATCTTACCACTTGATTCTTATCAGATCTGACTTGATAATCCTTCAAAAATTGTAGAAAAATAGCTTATGCGGCTACTGTTCCACCTCTTCCTGATCGACCAATAGCTTCCTCTCTCCTCTCTAGATTTTTCTTTTCTTCCACTTTATCTCTACCATTCTTATGACAACCCTCATTATATATATAGGTGTGGATCAAGGTTAACAATTACCAGTGAACTTCCTTAAATTTACAAGTTGGTCATTTTCTAGATAATTCTTTACTTTCCCAAAATATCATTTGACATTTCACTTTATTTACAATTTTACCACTTTCTAGAAAATTTTGTATTTCCATAATTAAAAGTATACTTTATACATTTAGTCTACAATACTGAGTTTAGAAAAAGGATGTTACACATTGAGTCACCTAACACGTGTAGGACAGATGTTATCCCTCATTCTACATGTGTATTAAATATCTCCACTATATATGACAAATTTCCTAAGGTACTAGTTGGTATAGATTGTCAGATTATAGATATTGCATTTTGAATTTGATCAATACAAAAAGAGATTTATAACATACGAGATTTATAGAAAGAGGTTCTAGAAAAAGTTTACAGATTATAAATTTTCATATTTTATATTATTAAAGTTATAAAGATAATTTAGATAGAAGTTTATAGTTTTACTACGAGATTATATTTAAATTTAGTTTTATTATTTCAGATATGAAATTATATGAATCATTAAGAAGTATTTATTGTTACCAGAAATATGTTATGTTTTATTTATAAATGTTTTTGAAAAGTTATATCCACTCATTGAGCATTAGTGCTCACTCTTTTATAAATTCATTTTCTAGGTATCCACCGCAGATTCGTATAGATTATTGCATATCATGAGAAGGGTCACATGATGATAAACAATTACATTTGTGTATGCTATTTATTTATTTACCAGATTTCATAAATGCATTTCTAAAATAGTTTTACTGATGAATCATCATTTTACAGATATTTTATAAATATTTTATATATTTAATCTATGGGTCCACAACATGAGAAATTTTAAAGATTGTAGATTTGTTCAAGATGATTATTAAAATTAATAATATGATTATTTTAAAGGATTTTCAGTGAATCCAGATTTTAATCAAGAAGACATAAATTTTCACAGGATCCTTCTGAGCTTGCAATAAGAGTTGAGATGGGTCCCGTTAATATTAATTACCATTAGATCCAAAAACTTGAGTTATTAGAAAAGAGCTCAATTATAGTATTCAACTTCGAGTTATAGTTGTATAATAACTAAGAACTACTCAGAAAAGGATTTAGCTATCTGAAATTGATAGCAAATTGATTTGTTGTTCATGACTTCAAGTGGTTGAGAACATGTTACACAAGTAACTTGGCCTATCACAACCAGAAGTAATTAATTGCAACCTTAATTATTAATGGGATATCTTAATATAGTATATTTCAAGTATAGGATCTTAGGAGTCATTTGTATTTTTGCATTTATAACTTAATGATATTAAATTGCACCTACATATATTAAATTTTTTTCATTTTTTTAAGTAATCAAACCACTTTTACTTTACAACAAACACACCATTTCTAAGGTTTTCATGTGCATCACAAGCGTCAAATTGCATTAAGAGGAGTCGTACGGGACGACACTTTAGTCATGCTGGTTCGACGAGTAATGCATTTGTATAGTTAGGGACCAAGGGAAGGTTCGCCTCTCTCACTTGAGAATAAACACACCGTTTCCAATGTTTTCATGTCGATCACGAGCATTAATTGCATTTAGAGTGCTTAAAACTATCTCAAAACAACTAGAAAGGAAAAAAATAAAAGAAGTAACCTTTGATTTATAATTTAATTGCAAATCATTTAATGATATCCAAAATATTCTATTATAAGTTTTTATCTCTCCAAAATAACATATTTCAAAATTTACATTAATTTTATATTATATAAATTCAGTTCACCACCCCACACCCTGCCCCCCCCTAAAAAAAAAAAAGAAATTATTAAAAAAATATTTTAAAAGAAAACCCTAAAAACACATCTCATCGCGATTTTTTTTTTAAAATTGGACTATTATATATTAATTTATAATTTTAACATTTATTTTTTAAATTGCTTTATAATTTGATTCACAATCAATTCAATTTTATATAAATATATAAATTTCATTAATTCTAGTATATTTTTTAATCATATTTTAATTATGAATGATATGTACATAAAAGTGTTTTAGAAATTCTTAAATTATTTTTTTTTAGTTGTTGATCATATTAAATAAAGTTTTATAACAATCGATAGTAAAAGGAATATAAATATCAAATTATTAGTTTTTAATGAGTTTTAACTTTGAAAAAACAAACAAACAAACAAGTTTACAATAAATTTAGAGTTAAAGGAAAAAAAAACCAAACATGTTTTTCAAATTTTAGATTTTAGTCACTATTCAATCTTTAGTAATTTTCAACATTGTTTTATTTTTCCCCAAAAAAAAAAAAAAAAATGATCACTTAGTTTATCATTAATCAGTTTTGTGTCGCTATAAAATTGATAGTTGAATATGACAAAATTAAGATCCCACATGAACAAATACAGAAATTTTACACTATATGTATGTATGTATGTATGTATGTATGTATATGTATCTATATATTTGCATGTATGTGTATGTATGTATGTATGTATATAAAATAATAATGTTAGACTTCTAAAGTTTTTTGTCTAAATGGGGCGATATGCAAGTGATTAATATGTTATAAATCATAAGATAATCTAAAAATTAAATTTGATATTGACAACTCGTATGTCATGTCATTTAAACATGAATTTGGATAAAAAAGTTTGAGAAATATTACTATATATACATTAGACTATTTTAACTTAAAATTTTTCCATAAAAGGTGATTTTAATATCCATCATCCATTCTAATTCAATCCAAAAGTTGTTATTTATTTTAATTCATTCACATTTTCACCTTCGGATGGTGTGAACATGAAATGTTAATATTAAAGTTATTTTTTTAAGTTAAATTTTTAAGTTGATTTAGCATCAGACTATTTTAACTTCAAATTTTGCCTTAAAAAATGACTTTAATATCTATCGGTCCATCTTAATTCTATCCTAAGGTTGCTATTCATCTTCAATGCATTCATCACCTTTAGATGGTGTGAACATAAATGGTTGATATTGAAGTCACCTTTTAAAGTCAAACTTTTAAGTTGATTTAGTTTCTCTCTCTCTCTCTCCCTCTCTCTCTCTCTCTCTCTCTCTCTCTCTCTCTCTCTCCCCTCTTGCTCTCGCTCTCTCTCTCTATATACATATATGTGAATTTAGCAAAATTAACCCAAACACTCATTAAATTTATGTAAGTACCCTTTGGAGCAATTAAATTGTGAAAGTATCCCTTATTTACTAAAATGCCCTTAAGCACATCAACCCTTTTCATTTACATCGCACCAACCAATACGATTCTTTACCTTCAGACCACTCTAATGCCAACCCAAGGTGCACCAAAACTTAATCAAGCTCCACCTAAGTCAACAAACCTCTATCCTCTGACAGAAACATCAACTTCCCAACCACTTACCTGTTTGTCAACTTACTAACCACCGACCGAAGTGAACCAACCTCCATCCATATTCATCCAAGATCAAACAACCTCTACCGAACTTGAAGCTTAATTGCCACCTAAGCTTAAACGTAACCATCCATCGAAGCTCAATCGCAACCATCATACAAGATCAAGCTAACCAAGCATGCTTACCAACTGTTTGACCAAAGTTCCGACCCATTTGAAGGCATATTTCACCCAAACTCACCCATTTTCATTTGGACTTTTAAGTGTTTTGGGTTTTCCTTGAATGATTTGTGATATGTTTTGATTAATTTTGTAGACATAAAGCATTGTAAGATTTTTATTGTTTGTTTGTTGGTTGGTTTTTATTTTTTTGTGTTGGTTTTTGATTGCTTGTGTGGACATAAAGTATTGATGGGTTATGATTGTTTGTGTTGGTTTTTGGTTGTTTGTGTGGACATAAAAAGTTGGTGGGTTTTGATTGTTTGTTTTTTGGAGTCAATTATGACTGTTTGTGTTGGCTTTTTATTGTTTGTGCGAACATAAAGTATTGGTGAGTTTTGATTATTTATTTTTTGGGATGAGTCTTGATTGTTTGCATTGGTTTTTAATTGTTTGTGCGGACATAAAGTATTAGTAGGTTTTGATTATCTACTTTTTTGGATGGATTTTGATTGTTTGTGTTGGTTTTTGATTATTTGTGTGGACATAAGGTATTGGTGGGTTTTAGTTTTTGATTGTTTGTTTTTTATGATCGGTTTTGATTGTTTGTGTTAGTTTTTGATTGTTTGTTTTTTATGATCGGTTTTGATTGTTTGTGTTAGTTTTTGATTGTTTGTATGGACAAATGACAATTGATGCATGTTGCTTGCTTGCATTATAATCACTGATAGGACTCGACCCGGATTCCCTCTAATGAACCCGACGGTCCTACCAGGCACCCCTTAAGACCCTTCTAAAGTCTAACTAATAAGACTCAAAAGGATATCATGGAGTAAACCCGTAACTAGAAATACTTTATTAAATGTACATATATCATATATTATAAAATCTCGCATTTAGGTTCAGCAAAACCAATTCTCAAAATATCATAATAATATTTCAACATTCAAGAGTCTACATCATGCATGCATCATTGGAACATAAAAAGTTCTACAAAAGTTATTTAAATCAGAAGTGTGCATAACACATGATAAATGTTCAAGCTTAATGTTTACAAAAATAAGCACATAGCATAGTTGAACGTCAAGCCCACCTAGTCTGAACACGGCGAACTGGCAACTTGATTCTTCGCTCCTACACCTGGGAGGTTTTTATACATAAAACCAAAAAGAATCGTAAGCTATAAAGCCTAGTGAGTGTGAGTTTTGTTTAGACTATGTCTTATAAAATACCTCCCAAAGGACCTTTTTGAAAATATTTTCTTTAAATTTAATTTATTTCTAAATCTTGGATTTTATAAAATGTTCTTTAACATTTTAAGAGCTTTTTCTAAAAGAATTTCTAAAACGTTTTCTTTCTAAAACTTGTTTTAATGGTATGCTTCTTTTTCTAAAAATTATATTAATGGGGAACCCAAGGGAAGCTACAACCACATAAGCGGGTAGACCAGGTCCGCTTAATGTGGGGGGTTACGTGACGTAAAGCTAGTATCGCACATAATGATAAAACTACAAAGACATCTCGCTACTATATGGTGAAACTATCATCGCACATCGCATAGTGAAATAATACCCCACAAGTGTAAAAGGCGACTCAAAAGATATGATAGATTCAGTCCCTTCAATGTTAGCAGAACTATCCCTCCTAACACTTGCCATATATTGCAAGGTATACCGGCTGGGTCAAATGCTAAAAGATTTGTCTATCTATAAACTTGGGGCGTCCACTAGTCCTTGAAAATCTTTACTCTTTTTTTATTTTTTTTACTCTTTCTATATTTCAAATAAGCTAATCTTTCATGCTAAATTTAAACTATTGATGAGCTAAAAATAATTTATGAGAATTTATAAAATATTTGTAGAAAAATCTAGAAAATATTTAACATAAAGATAATCCTTTCACACTCACTGATTGTTTCCCACTTTACTCGCACGCGTTACTTTCGTGACCTCCTCGACGACTTCCTTTCAGCTCGTAACACAGATTGACAATCTTCTTTTTAGCTCATAAATCATTCCAATCCCAATTCAATTCTATCAACTCTAACTTATAATTTACACGAGCTGCTATGGACTACAATACTGACAGTCCAGCTCAAGCTGCGAGCTCATGCCCCCAGCTCACACAACTCATCCTATGCGAGCTCCTCCCTCACCCTACTTAGCCTGAATTATGGGCCTTAACTCATTTCAGCAAGCTCGCTCAGGTCACTCTTGTTCACGAGCTGTTATCTTCTCCTAGCTTAGTTCGTTCCTTAACCCCTCTTAACTCCCCCTTACAAGCTATTACCTTAGGCCAGCTCGGCCAAACACCCCTAATGGGCAGCAACCTTACTTAGCTACTCTTGTGAGCTTGTAGCCTAACCTAGTCCAGACAGACGAGATGGAGAGCAAGAGGTATAGCCCAGCTCACTCCTTAGTCGACCATCTTGACTAGTTGAAATGTATTGAGGGCCTCCTCTAACTTGTACCTTGTGAGCTCTTGCTCTAACTCACGCACACCTACACCTAACACTCTTTTTCTTTTCCAAATTTTTCATTCTTACAAACATTAACATAACTAAACCCTAATTCACATACATTTATTCAACAATATTTCACCAGACTCTTCTTACCAACCCAGGTCGTAACCTTAATAATTTCACAATTGAAAACTTAACATCCTAGGCAATAATCAGAATACTTTAATCAACATTTTATCAACTTCATTTACTTAATTTAGGTCGCAAACACAACAGTAGGTTGTGCAACAACACTCAAACATCATAATCACAATTACACCACTTTAGATCGACATTATATTTCAAGTACTCCACTTACCAGATCTCCTCTTAAGTTCTTTGCCTTGATTTCCCACTCGTTTGCTGCTCCAATATCACCATATCGATTCACAAAATCTCATTAATATCAAACGCAGTTCATGGACTACCCAACAAATTTCTTACTAAACTAAAACCATAAATCTTACTCTTACCATGCGATTTTTACCAAATCTGATTCTTAAAGTTGTTCTTCACCTTTCAGTAGCTTGATTTCCTCCAAAAAAATGGCAGCAAATTAGCTTGAACAGCTAAAAATTTGCCTTCCCCCTCTGTTCCTCTCTCTCTTCTAGATTTTTTCTCCCTTCTACCGACACACTCACCCCACTCACCTATTTATAGACATGGGTCAAGCTTGCTTTTTACCTTTAAACTTTTTTAAAATTATGATTTCACCAGATTCTAGAGAGTTCTTCACTTTTCCCCAATGTCCTTGTCCTTTCTTTTTATTTATGATTCTGTCATTCTTGTTAAAATCTTTTATTTATATCAATTACCCCTCAACTTTTAGAATTTAAATTTGCTCTCAATCCTCTCGAAAATTGTATAAAAATTAAATTTCTCCTCCAAACACTATAAAAATCCTTTTTATTATTTTACAAACAAAATTTATTTTATTACGTACATGGGTACACTACAACTGGGGAGAGGTGTTACAATCACTAATACATTTTTCAAACAATTTGTTTTCTATGAATATAACATGGTATTTAGTTTGTTAAAACTATAAGTTAGTTCACATGATTTTTTTAGTTCACTTGATTTTGTGTTGTTTTAATAGAGAGATTGAGACCAATTTCAAATCCAGTCACACATCATGTGTAACGCCCAAATCTACTAAGATCTAATAGAATATATATATATATATATTTATAAATAAAGTGCAAATACGGTTTATATGAATAAGTCAAGGAGCTAAATTAAAAACTTTCAATTTAAAGGGCCTAATTGGAGTGATGAAAAAATAGCTCAATTAATTAGTATGAAGCCCAAAATTTAAGTGAGCCCAAATTTGAAATTAGTGGAGTCCATGTCCCTTTTACTTGTTAAAAGAAAAATACAAATAGATATACAAAATGGTGCACATTCGGGTGCCATGGAAATGAAAGAGAAAGAAGAAGTTGTAGGTGATAAGGGTCAACACATGAGATAAAAACACAAAGAAATGAAACAAATTGGGAGTGGGACCGATCCATCTCAGAACACAACCAACCATATAGCTAAACAAAAGCAAAACATTTGGAATGAGGCAAAAGGCAAAAATGAAAATGAAATCAAATGAAGAGAGTTGTGGGGCCGATCCACAAATACAAAAGCAAAACCAAACAAATGGAAAAAGTAGAGATAAGAACAAGTAAGGAAAAGATAAAAGAAGAAAAGTCAAGTGGAAAAGTGGAGACAAATGTCAAGTGGCAATTGAATGGAATTGTTATTAAAAAGAGAGATTGAAAGAGAGTGGAAGGGTTTATGTTTGGCCACTTGTGCTTGGATATATATATATATATATATATATATATTGGTGTTTTTTTTCTTCAATTAAAAGCACACCAAACACACACACTTGACTGACACATATTGCAAAAGAAAACAAAAGAAAAGAAAATAAGGATAAGGACAAGCAATGCAAAATATTGAAATTAGAATAAGACAAAAGAGTAGTGGCAAGAGATGAGAGTTGAAACAAAAGAAAAAGAGAGAAGTAGTGGAAGAATATTATGTATATTGTATATAAGGCCATGCAATGTGTTTTTAGTATGTATATATACATGTATGTAAGCTTTTTATATGGAAACAAGCACAGAAGCTGTTCTTAGTAGAAATAAATAAAATAAAATTAAAAATAATAGAAGAAAGAAAACCAAAAGAAGAGAAAAGAAAAGAGAAAAAGAAAAAAACAAGAAGGAAACTGTTAGCAAGAAGAAAGGGAAGAAGAAAAGAAAAGCAAAATATTTAGGTGTCCAAATTATCCAAATAAGTGATTTTTATTTCAATTGGATTGAGATTTCGAAAAATTAGTTAATTTTTCTATAAGTTCTAAATTGAGTTTTATGTGATTTTAGGATAAATCCTGGATTATGAGAAATCATATGGGAATCGATTTTAAATCCAAAAATAAACAAATGAGTTATGTGAGTGGATAGTTTTATTTTTAATTAAATTGATTGAGTTATGTTTATTTATATTTCAGATTTTATTATTTAGTTCAGGTAAATAATTTGTTGAGTTAATTGATTTTGTAGATTATAAATTATGTTTTATGATTGAAATAAAAGTTTACTATGAATTCGTATATATGTATACCTATAAGAAATTGCAATAAAAATTTTGTGTTTTCAGTTTGAGTTATTAGTAGAAAAATTTCAAAATGTTTTAAATAATATGATTTTGTATTTTAAGGGAGAATATTAGCTACATTTTGAGAAGTATTTATTCAGAATTTTATGGATATTCAGAAAAGATTTCAAAAATAATAATAATAATAATAAAAATATTTTTAAAACACCAAGGTTATATCCTCCTCTCTAGCGGTCAAGTAGGCTTCACGTGTGTAAGTCTAAAAGAGTCGCCAACATGTGTATGGCATATGTCTAAAGTCATTAAGTCGCCCAACATATGTATGACAGATGTTATCCCTCGCTTTGTGTATGTAATGAGTATTTCCACCACATGTGACAGACTTCTCTGAGTACTAATTGGTGTAGATTTTTAGATTACATATATTATATATTGAGTTTGATTAATATAGATGAAAATTTACAGAACAGCAGATTTATATAATGAAATTCCAAAAAAGTTTTACAGATTATAGATTTTCAAATTTTATATTATTAAAGTTTTGAAAATAATTTATATAGAAGTTACAATTTTACTATGTTTTAAATTTAATTTTATTATTTCAGATGTGAAATTATATGAACCACTGAGAAGTAATTATTGTTATAAAAAATATGATATGTTTTATTTAGAAATTTTTAGAAAAGTTATATCCACTCACTAGCTGTTAGCGCTCACTCTTTTATAAATCCATTTTTGTAGGTATTCACTATAAGTTCGTGCAGATTATTACATATCGTAAGAAATGCCATATAATGATAAACAGTTGAATTTATGTATATTATTTTTTTATTAACCATATTTCATAAATGTATTTCCAAAAATAATTTTATAGATGAATTATCATTTTACAAATGTTTTATAAATATTTTACATATTCAGTCTATGAGTCCTACATGAGAAATTTAAAGATTTTGGATTTGTTCAATTTACATTTTGATTAAAGTGATTGTTAGAATTATGATGATTATTTTAAAGAATTTTCAGTAAATTCATATTTTAATCCAGAAGACTCCAGCTTCCACGAGATCCTCCTGGACTTGGATAGAAGTCAAGATGGGTGCCATGAACTTGGTATCTAAGTAGTGGCTTTAAATTCAAAGAACTTTTTCTTGTTACAAACATTCAATTTTCATTTTATTAAAGACAAGTTATAGTTTTATTATGCATTATTATGGCCAATCTCGCACGGAACATGTGGAAGATCTAAGTTAGCATCTGTGATTTAGTTTTGATAGATTAAGCTGAATTGATTTTGATATGAAAGTGAGATATATTGTATGATAGTAATAAGTGATTCATCAGATTGTCTAGCATTCTGAATGTTTAGATAGCAATTATTGGAGTATATAATATATTCATGATAAGTATACTAATTGTGTAATTATTGAATATGCCTAGAAGTTGTGGTTGTTCATGACATTTGAATTGTTTGTGAATTAAGAGTTGATATGAATATTTGGTGATTGAGTTTGATGGGCTTAGATGATATGATCATATATTTTGATCAAGTAGAATAAATATGGTATTATTTTGTTTGATTACTATCTAGCACGAATTATGGAGCTTGGAAATGTGGATGTTATGAATCACAAAAGTTTACGAAATCAATTGGAAGGATAATAGATCCGAAAGGTG
This sequence comes from Litchi chinensis, assembly GCA_019925255.1. Classification (NCBI taxonomy): domain Eukaryota; kingdom Viridiplantae; phylum Streptophyta; class Magnoliopsida; order Sapindales; family Sapindaceae; genus Litchi; species Litchi chinensis. Next base: position 30,110,628 of record CM034464.1, on the reverse strand, counting down.
GATCCTATGCAATTTAAGTTCTTGGTGTTTAGATCACCTTCTAATTGATAGATTTGATGAGATGAGATTGAGTTGTTATATATGGACATAATTTTCCATATTTGAATATAGATGGAATTTAACGGTTTATGCCTCCCTTGTAAAGATTTGGAGAGTTAAATTTTACTCATTGTTTAATATTATGCTTTTAAGGTTTGATTTCGAATCTATTTGTGATTATAAGGTAATTTATGCATTCATACAAGATTATGACCTAGTAGTAATTTTGATGAATTTTAGACAAGTTTAGCGGTTAAAAATGTTTTTGGTGGAATTTTATTTTAATTAGTGATGCATTTGATACAGATCTTCAATTGTGTTTGTGTTAATACATTGATTTTAATTGGTGAATATTTGTTGCTCTAGGTTTCTTGTGGGTTAATTTAATTAGTTATTTTATATTTATTGGGTGAAAAGAGTGGTAGAATTCTAAGGAAATTTTGATATAGAATTTTTAATTCATTATGGAGAATTATCATATTAAGAGAGGTGATCATGTGAATTATTAGTCTCTTGTAGTGAATTAAGACTAAAGTAGTGTTCAACAATGATTATTATAGATATATTTGAATTTGGAACTATTACTTGTTGATATTTATGATTTAGAATTTTGGATGATGATATGAACTATATATGATGTTTTTGAAATTTTATGACGTGGAGTTTTAGATGATTGAAATTCTGGAGTATAGAATATAGTTTATATTAACTCTTGAGATATGTGTAAAATCATATAATTGTTTTGTAGTGTTATTAATGATTACCATAATAAAATTATAGATTGACTCTTGAAATGTGTCTAAAGTTTTATAATTGTTTGGTGGTGTTATTAATGGAATAAGTAAAGGTATTTTTGTTGAATATCAGAGTTATATAGTGAAAGTGAAGTGTTTAATTTTTTGTTTAAGAAAATTCATGTTTATTAGGATTGAAATTGAGTACTTGAACTTTGAGATAATTTACTAAGATTTATGTGAATATGTTGTGGTATTGGTGTCATAGGATATGATTTTGAATGATTTATTTGTTCCAAAGAGTATGGATAGAAAATGGAAAAAAAAATGTGTAATTAATTATTCATTGGTGCATATAGATTCATTATTCGAAAACTATATGAAGTATAAGGGAATGATTTATTAAGTTTTGTATAGTATTGGAAGTGATAAAAAGGAAAATTATTATTACTTAGAATAGTGTAGGTGTAATTATTCAAAAGCGTACAAGTTTGATTATTGATGAGAATCAGATTAAAGAGTTTCGTTTAATGGTTGCCTATATAGGTGTTAATTGTTATTGTTTTGAATCTAGCATATGAGGAAATTTATAGAATATTCTATCAAGATATGATTATTATTACTGAAGAATATTATTGAATGAGAAATAAAACCAATGATTTTAGAGTGAGATATCTCAAGTTGAGACGATTTGTAAATTTCAAGGATGAAATTTTATGCGGAGAATGAATTGTAACGCCCAAATCTAATTAGATCTAATAAAATGAATATATATGTATATATATTCTTCTAATAAATAAAGTATAAATACAATTCATATGAATAAGTCAATTGGCTTAATCAAAAGCTTTCAATTTAAAGGGCCCAATTGGAGTGATAAAAAAAATAGCTCAGTTAATTAATATAGGACTCAAAATTTAAGTGAGCCCAAATTTGGAATTAAGGGATTCCATGTCCTTTTTACTAAATGCACTCATTGGTGTTTAAAAGAAAAATATATATATAGATATACAAAATGGTGTAAATTCAAGTGACATGGAAATGAAAGAGAAAGAAGATGTTTTCAGGTGGTAAGGACAACACATGAGAGAAAAACACAAAGAAATGAAACAAAATGGGAGGGGGACCAATCCATCCCACAACACAATCGACCATATAGCTAAACAAAAGCAAATCATTTAGAATGAGACAAAAGGCAAAAATGAAAATGAAATCAAATGGAGAGAGTCGTGGGGCTAGTCCACAAATACAAAAGCAAAACCAAACAAATGGAAAATGTTGAGATAAGAACAAGTAAGGAAAAGATAAAAGAAGAAAAGTCAAGTGAAAAAGTGGAGACAAATGTCAAGTGGCAATTGAATGGAATTATTATTCAAAAGAGAGATTGAAAGAGTATGTTTGGCGACTTGTGCTTGGATATATATATATATATATATATTGTTTTTTTTTGTCAATTAAAAGCACACCAAACACATACACACTTGATCGACATATATTGCAAAAGAAAACAAAAGAAAAGAAAAGAAAGATAAGGACAAGCAATGCAAAATATCGAAATTAGAATAAGACAAAAGAGTAGTGGTAAGAGATGAGAGTTGAAACAAAAGAAAGAGAGAAATAGTGGAAGAACATTATGTATACTTGTATATAAGGTTGTGCAGTGTGTTTTTAGTATGTATATATACATGTATGTAAGCTTTTTATATGGAAACAAGTACAGAAGCTGTTCAGAGTAGAAAAAAAATAAATAAAAAAATAAAAATAATAGAAGAAAGAAAACCAAAAGAAGAGTAAAGAAAAGAGAAAAAGAAAAAGAAGGAGAAGGAAACCATGAGCAAGGAGAAAGGGAAGAAGAAAAGGTAAGAAAAATATTTGGGTGTATGGATTATCCAAATAAGTGATTTTTATTTCAATGAGATTCAAATTTCAAAAAATTAGTTAGCTTTTCTATAAGTTTTAAATTGAGTTTTATGCGATTTTAGGATGAATCTAGAATTATGAGAAATCAGATGGGAATCTGCTTTAGATCTAAAAATAAATAAAGGAGTTATGTGAGTGGATAGTTTTATTTTTAATTAAATTGATTGAGTTATGTTTATTTATGTTTCAATTTTTATTATTTAGTTCAAGTAAATAATTTATTGAGTTAATTTATTTTATAGATTATAAATTATGTTTTATAATTGAAATAAAAATTTATTATGAATTCGTATATATGTAAACTCATCAAAGCTTCCAATAAGAATGTTATGTTTTCAGTTTGAGTTATTATTAGAAAAATTTTATAATTTTTTAAATAATATGATTTTGTGTTTTGAGGGAGAATATTGACTATAGTTTGAAAAGAATTTATTCAGAATTATATGGATATTTAGAAAAGATTTGAAAAAAATAAAAATAAAAATGTTTTAGAACACTAAGGTTGTACTCTCTCCTTCAACGGTCAAGCAGGCTTCATTAGTGTAAGTTCGAGAGAGTCACCCAACACGTGTATTGCCGATGTCTAAAATCATTAAGTCACTAAGCATGTGTATAGCAGATGTTATCGCTCATTTTGCATCTGTGTTTAGTATCTCACCACTTATGACAAATTTCTCTGGATACTAGTTGGTGTAAATTTTCAAATTACAAATGTTATATACTAAGTTTGATCAATACAGATGAAAATTTACAAAACAATAGATTAATATAGAAAAAATCCAGAAAAGTCTTACAAATTATAGATTTTCATATTTTATATTATTGAAGTCATAAAAATAATTTATATAGAAGTTACAGTTTTACTATAAGATCATATTTAAATTTAGTTTTATTATTTCAGATATAAAATTATATGAACCATTGTGAAGTAATTATTATTACCAGAAATATGCTATGTTTTATTTAGAAATGTTTTTGAAAAGTTATATCCACCCATTGAGCGTTAGTGCTCACTTTTTTATAAATCAATTTTTCTAGGTATCCATCACAGGTTCGTGCAGATTATTACATATCGTGAGAAGAGCCATATGATGATAAACAATTGAATTTCTGTATATTATTTCTTTTATTAACCATATTTTGTAAATGTATTTCTAAAAATATTTTACAGATGAATTATCATTTTATAGATATTTTATAAATATTTTCTATATTCAGTCTATTAGTCTAGTACGAGAAATTTAAAGATTTTAGATTTATTCAATTTATATTTTGATCAAAGTGATTATCAAAATTATGATAATTATTTTAAAGGATTTTCAGTAAATTTATATTTTAATCTAGAAAACCCCAGTTTTCACGTGATCCTCCCAAACTTGAGATAAGAGTTAGGATAGGTCCCGTTATCATGTTTGGTTTCAGTTCATTTATATTTATATTTTTGATATTTGGAAACCAATTTATATACTTTTGGTGTGGATTCTAATTCATGAGATTTCGAAATACTTGTTTTTGTAGGTGTAAATGGCTAAAACAAAGTTTGACAAATCACTAAAAATGAAGAAAACAACTCGAGAATCAAGGTGAGTTAGTGATTATAGTAATTGGAAAAACATACAATTAATAAAATCTTCTCTTACTATTGATTAGCTCGAACTTTTTAAGGGTATTGTTTTGGTCATTTTCTTGATGTTAATGAAATGGTGTTTTCTGAGCATTTTTATCACCACATTCATCTGAGAGAGTGTTATATCCAACATGAAAACCAGCTAACAAATACTATGTGATTGCATGTTAGAAATGACTTGATAAGGTATAGCCTAGTGGAGTTTTGTTTGATGATTGGACTTCAATTTGGAGATGACTACAAGTTTGAAATGAAAGAATCTTATTTGAGTAATTAAAGGCTACAATAAAAGTACTTTAATATGAATTAAGTATCAATTACAATGGTGGTTAATTGGTTTAAAACAAGACTTTAGGCTAATAAAAATATCAGCGACATGAACATGGTGAAGTTAGCTGTAGTGCTTTTATTGGAAATATCTTTATATGGAATAGATAAGCGTAATACCATCCAGTATTTGGCTTTCCAATTGGTGGATGACTCAAATCCTTTCAATAAGTTTCCTTGGGGGTCATACATACACAATAGGTTGTATAAGTATATATCTAGTTATTTGAATGATGTGTTTGATTCTTCTGCAAAAGGAAAAGGCAAAGTGAGTAATTTTATATGACTTTGTGACAGCTTTTCAAGTTAATATAGCATGCTACAAATTTTGAAGTATACTAAATTCTTAAACCTTATTACTTTTCTATATATTAATCTTTGTTATATTTTTCTTTCTTAAGGCGTGGGCAATTGAACTAATATCAATGTGATCGATGCTTGGACATGCAATAAGGGTCAACAATTCTGTCTGTCAAATCCTTAATTGGATATGCATAAGGATCCTGGCTATGATTCTTTACAGAAAAATTTATTTGACAAAATGAACATAAGTACTAACTAATTTATGACATTTAATTTTTTTATTGTCAACTTGCTAAGTTTTACACATGTAGATTGTTTCTTTTTATTTGATATAGCTCACCACCTACAAAGTTCTAAGCTCCTTTGATGATGAAGCAAAGAAACCATATTGGGAGAGTTTGAATTCTTGGATTGTTTTGAACGATGTCAAGTTTGAGAGTCCTAGTAGATGCTTTGATGGTGATGGTAGTTTTGATGATGATGTTTAGGATGAATACATAAATGATGATGGCAGGTATAATGATAATGATAATGATGATGATGATGTTTAAGGAGGTAGAGATAATGTCCATGAAGATGATGATACTCGTTTCGAGAGGGGCTATGAGACAAAAGAGGGTGGTTCTTGTACCGAGACAAAAAATATATAATAGTTGAGAGAACAAAAAGTATTCAAGTGATAGGTTGGATAATCTAGAAGCTCAGCTTAACGCTTTCAGTGCACGACAAGATAAACATTTCAAGAAAATAGAGGATAATATTGAAGTTCGACTTAAAGCTTTCAGTGCACGATAAGATGAACATTTTGAGAAAGTAGAGGATAAAATAAGTAAGGGGTTTATTCAACTAACAAAGTTTATTTATAAGTCTATGCTGCCTAATACTTCTAATATTCTTGCTAAGATAAAATCAATAATGGTTTATACTTTAGTTAATTTTGATATTTATTATTTTACACATGCATATATTAACTACTTAAATTTGAGTGCAGATATGTGAACAAACTCCCTTACATGCAAATGATAAATTTGATAGTATGACTACTGATGATGTGACGGTATTAAATTCAAGTGACAACAGTATCCATGATTTGGTTTCATCATTAGTATGTGATATATCAACTCCCTCTATGCCTATTGGTTCACCAAATGTAGTACAATTGTCAAGACCACTCAAGCTTACTCTCAAGTTGAATTAAAACCGCAAACAGTCAGTGTTCGTGATAACCTCGTATGTTGATCTTGAGATTAAAAAGCCGAAAAAAACCAAATGCTAGAATTTGGACTTGTATGCCAAGTAGATAAAGATTCTTTATGTTCACTTAATGAATGAATTTCTGACACTCGTACCAAGAGGTATAAATATGCATAGTCACTATACTTGTCGTCAACAATATTTCAATATATATTGATGCTTAAATTTGTGCCAATACAGTTCGGACACGGTGTTAATTACAGTTGATGCTACATGGTTTAAGAAAATATTGCCCCCAACTAAGTGATTAAAGGGTAATGTAAGTGTTTAACTATAATTATTCTAAACTTATAGTTTCCATTGGAAAATTAGTGTATTAATATTGTACACAATATGTAGCATATGGAGACATATTGTCATCTTATGCATCGCCATGCATTTCATTATCCTAATAGATATAGTTGTGACAAAGCTTTACTGGTCTTCAGTTTCAAGGTAATAACTACTATTAATCATGGGTAAACTTATTTCGTTAACTTCTCGTGCAAACCTCATTTTGACAATTATGCAAATGAAAATTCAAGGGAGGTGGTTAGCATTGAATAAGTGTAAGAAACAAATTAAGCATGATATGCATGACTAGGATGGTGATATGGTAGATTATGTATATGGAAAGACTTTGACTCATGCATGCATGGATTGGAGTAAAGTCAATGTTGTGAGCAACTAATCAAAGTTTCACTATTGATTACTTTTTCTCTTTTGCTTTTTGCATTTCTTGCTAATAAGTTGTATTTATGTTAGTTCTAGCTATTGTTTTCTGCAAGTATCAACAATGTATATTAGGTTGCCATTGAAGTAAACTTGGCGAAGCATATGATTTACATATATGATTCAAAGTTGGATGTTATGGTCATCGACATCTTATTACTTAGGCAATATGTCTTCAAAAGATGTTGCCTTCCTTATTGGTTTGGACATTACCAAACACTTAATCAAACATTACCCCATTTCAAATACACTGACTTGAGGTCAGTGTTCCATAACAAGATAGGGGATACAAATAAATCTTATTTATTAACATTTTTACATTAACAATTATTGATGATATTATGAATTATAACATTCTATTTTCATCATATATTGTTACATAGGTCGGACTATGGGATTTTTACACTTAAATACTTGGAATGTCTATGGGCTAGACAACCATTTGAATTTAGAGCAAAAGACAGCTCATAGCTTAGAGAACAAATCACCATGGAAATTTTTTAAAATTATAAATTTGTATCTATAAAACCTATAACTACAAAAGACACTATTGCTATTGATAAATGAAAAATTAATTATGTATGAAACATACAATAAACAAACGAAATGTGCATTATGGTTTCAATTTGTGGTGCAATTTTGCTTGCTTGGGGAATTTTGTTTTGATACACGGAAAATCAAAGTGAATATAACGTTTAAAGCAGGTGTGTTGTATTGTGTTGATTGAAAATGTTGTACATAGAAGCAAAACTATGTTAATTTGTTTTTTTTTTTTTTTTTTAAGCTTGTAGGTCCCAATGCTTGGAATGTAATAATATACTATATGGAATGTTTGCAAGCAGTAAATTATTGTCTAAAAACATTCAATATTACAAAAGGCAATGTAGGTCATAAAAATTCAATTACATGTCAACATTTAATTGAAGTTAGACAAAAATGGAAGTACAGACAATACTGTTATTTTGGTCCAAAACAAAACGATATCAATTCACATAAAATTATCCAAACTTAATCATTCTGTAACATTATTATTGTCACTTGACTGTCTCATACCCTCGGTGTTGCTTGACACTCTTGTAGACTTCAGATAGGTTCAAGTGTGACTATTATGGCTATGACATGAGCAATTGGTGTACCTCTTTCTATGAACCTCTTCCCCAACTAATAGAATATGATCCATTTTTGGTCTTCTTGGATGGCGTTGACCGATTGAAGGGAGAACTAATTTATCCACAACATTTTCTAGAACTAATCGATTGGATGGTTGTCTGGGTGGGTTTATTTCGCCACTATATATTGCTACAAGAGACTTAGAAGAGTAATACGACGAATAGTAATTTGAATATGAAAATTCTGTAAGCCTAATTGTAAAACCTAAAGCTTTATTTAATGAAAAATAATTTATTTTTTCGATTATTGTGGATATATTTGGAGCTACATAAATGGGCTGGTAAAAGCCTAATAAACTGATCCAATGGGTTGATATAGTGGACAAAGCCTAAGATTCAGTGAGCAAACCCAATAGACAAAGGCCCAGTTCACCAGCATCAAGTTCGCAGAAATGAGCTCTCAGTTTGCTATTATTCTCAGATCGCTGGTCAACTATGGTTCAGTTGGCCTTATGTTCAGCTCAAGATCATCTAAAGTGAGCTCTAACTTGTAGCTCGAAGCACTCATTAAGAGAATTTTCAAGAAAGCCAATAGCCTAAATTGAAAAAAAGTCAACTATTACAATTGAAAATAGAATCAAACTCCTATTTTGGTGAAGCATATCCTAATATTTACGGACACCGATTTTAGAAGTATAATTAATGTAAAATTCTTTCCAATTCTTGTTGTATTTAAATTGTAACACCCCATGCAATAAATAGTGGTTAAAATTCATTGTAACAGATGCACAATAATTAATAATAGATTGTGACTCTACCAAAATCACCAGATAACACAGTCGTGGATGTAGGTATCTTTTTGGCCGAACCACATAAAAATTCTCTTACAACCTCCATTTATCCTCTTCCTTTTGTCTTGTTTTTGCTTTGTTCCTCTTTAATTGCAGGTATTAGGTCAAGAACTTCAGTTGACCAATTTCAAACATCAACATCAATGAATAAGGTTTTCGAACGAAAAAGGGGTCTGCATGAGTAATATTTTCGAAAAATGGATTTTGTAGATTAAAAGTTTCGATATTAATATTAGAATTAATGAAAACTAAAATGGAGTGAAAATAAGTCCATTCGAAGAAATTTTAAGTGATCTGAAGTATATTAGACGGAAGTACTCTATTCGATTAGTGTCCTGTATATAGTATTTGTAAAGAAATTAAATAATTTTAAGTACTCGATCGTGTAATTGAATTTTAATATGATTATCAGATAGGATTGGAAATGTTTATTTCTTAGGTAATAAAATAATTGTTTATAGTGATCGTAGGTGTTAATTGAATTTTAATAAATTTTCGAAAGTGTTAATTTAATTTTTGTATAATTTTCAGATGGACCGGAAATGGATTCGAATATGGAAATGGATAAGCATAAAAGAAATGCATGAAAAGGAGAACATTTTGGACAAGTGTCATGCATGCAAGATTGGAGAGTGACAAGTGTCAAGGTGGAGCCATAGATGGTGGACAAATGGCATGAATTTATAATGCATATATAAAGTGAAAATTTAACCAAATGAAAGAAAAAGATATTGGTCAAACAAGAAGCAAAAAGGGATTCAATCTCTAAAAGGGTGTGTAAGCGGAGAGGAAGCAAGTGAGTTGAAAGTTGTTTTGTTGCTGAGAGAAGACTTCAAATGCAGCAACCATTTTGAGGTTTTGAGAGCCATTTTGAGAGAAATTCAAGAGTGAAAAAAGAAAGAACAAGAAGCAATTCGGTCTTAAGTGAAAGGGCGAGCTACATTCTACCATGAAGCATACTATCGAGAGTTTATCAAGGGGACAACAAGCTTTCTTGAACCTTTGAGAGCATTTCCAAGTGAGTTTCAAGTCTCTTAAGCTTGCATGAAAGTCTTGAAGCAAAACCCATTCATCTAGAGTTGAGTTGTAAAGGTAAGTGTTTAGTTTTCATGAAGGTTGGTTATGTAAATATGTATTTTTGTGAACATATGTTTGGGCTTGAGAATTTAAGGACTCAAAAGGATGGTTGATGTAATGCCCTCTCTCAAGTTGTATTGTATCCATGTACGGAATAAGATAATTTTTGTTTGTAAAATAATAAAAATGAATTTTAAAGTGTTCTATGACAAAACTTAATTTTTATAGAGTTTCCAAAAGGATTGGGAGTAAAATTAATATTAAAAGTTTAGGGGTAAATTGGTAAAAAATAAAAGATTTTATAAAGAATGGTAAAACTGTAAATATGAGAAAAGGATAAGGACATTGGGGAAAAGTGAATAATTCTCTAGAATCTGGTAAAGTCCTAATTTTAAAGAAGTTTAAGAGTGAAAAGTGAGCTTAACTCATGTCTATAAATATGAGTGTGTAGTGAGTAATGTCGGCAGAAAAGAAAAATCTAAAAAGAGAGAGAAAAAGAGAGAAAGCTATCAATAGAGGAGAAGGAAGGCAGATCTACAATGGTGCCAGGCTGATTTCTGCCATTTTTGAGAAAAATCAAGCTGCTGGAAGGTGAAAAACAAATTTAAGGAGCAGATCTGGTAAGATCTAAGTGATAAAAAATAAGTTTTTATGGTTTTATATTAGTGAGAAAGTAGTCGAAAACAGCTTTTGGGTTGCAAGTGATTAATTAGATTTTTGGTACATAGGTATGGTGATTTGAAGCTATGAGTGAGTGAGAAAGCAAAACAAAAGGCTGAGCAAAAGTTTGGTAAGTGAAATAGTTGAGAATGATGTTGATTTGTGGTGATTTATTTATGATTTGAGATGATTTAGTTTCTGTCACTGAACTTGATGAGGTCGCTACCTAAGAGTTTGGTGAAGATCTGACGATATGTTGATTAAGTGTATGTATGTGAAATGAAGTCGAGGTATGTTAATAGTAATGTAAAATGTAAAAGCTTGGATAAAAGAGTGTTAGAAGTAGGTATGTGTGAGTCAGGGTAAGAGCTCATGAGATGCGAATTGAAGAAGACCTTTAGCGCATTTCAGCTAGTTAAAATGGTCGATTGAGCAGTAAGCTGGGCTATACCTATTGCTCTCCATCTCTCCTATCTGGACTGGGTTGGGGTGCGAGCTCGCAAGAGGAGTTGAGTGAGGTCACAGCCCATCAAGGGTGCTGGCCAAGTTGGCCTAAGGCAGTAGCTCGCAAAGGCAAGTTGGGAGGGGTTAAGGAACAAACCGAGCTGGAAAAAGGTAGCAGCTCGCTAGGAGAGTGAGCTGAGAGAGCTCGTTGAAGATGAATGCTCTCAATTTGGGCTGAGCTGAGTAAGGTAGGAGCTCGTTAAAGGCTCGAGTTAGGGCGAGCTGAGGTATGAGCTCCTAACTCGAGCTAGACTGGTAGTACTGCAGTCCCCAGCAGCTCATATAAAATAAAGAGTTAAAGATAATAGTTTAACTAGCTAAGTGAACATTCCATTTGTGATTAAATATAGATGATCAGACGAGCTGAAGAGGTCACTAGAGTAGTGATGCAAGTGGATAGGATAGCAAGCAGTGAGTGTGAACTGTTTTAAATACTTTTCAAGTTCATATTGCAAAATCTTTATAAACTTTCATTAATTATTTCTTAGTTTATTAAGATTTATTTTTAGCATACAAAGATTTAGTTTTGCATGATATGGTATGAAAATGTTATTAGCTTATTTTATTAAAAAGAAATTGATTTGAAATCTAGAAAAGAAAGGGTTTTCAAAGACTGGTGGAATGACCCAAACTTATCGATGGACAAACCTTCTAGCATTAGACCCGCCCAGTATACCCCATAGCGTAGGGCAAGTGTTGAGAGGTATAATCCTGCTAACATTAAGGGGATAGAGTAGGTCACGTCTGTTGAGTCGCCCTCTATACTTGTAGGGTATTATCTCGCTCGCAATATGTGATGATAGTTCCACAACGCAGTAACGAGATGTTTTTATAACTTTGTCATGGTATGCGATGATAGTTATTCCGCCACGTGACCCCCCACACTGAGCGGAGCTGGTCTTCCCATTCATGTGATTGTAGCTTTCCTTGGGTTCCTTATTAGTACAAATTTTAGAAAGAGAAGCATACCATGAAAAGCGTATTTTAGAAAGAAAATATTTAGAAAGCATTTCAGAAAAAGCTGTTGAAATCTCGAAGAAGTTATATGAAACTCAAGTTTTAGAAAATAAATTGTTTTTAGAAAAACGTTTTCAAAAATGTTTTTTGGGAGGTATTTTATAAGACTTAGTTTAAACAAAACTTTTACGCACTTACTAGGCTTTACAGCTTACAATGTTTGATTTTATATTATAAAAACTTCCCAGGTGTAGGAGCAGGTGATCAGAGTATCGGTGCGTCACGTTCGGATTGGGTGGATCCAGACGATTGACGATACTGCATAGGGTTTTATAAATATTGTAACTCTAGCATTAATCCTGTATTTGTGCATACCTCATTTGTGACTAGATTCGTAGAACTTTTATGATTAAATGATGCATGTTTTAAATATCTGAACATTTATGACAGTTTTTTTAACTATATTTTGGATAGAGATTTGAAATGAGATTTTATAATACATGATTTTTATGATTAGTAAGCTATTTACAGATACAGGTTCGCTCAACGATGACCTTTTGGGTCTTACTAGATTGACTCTAGAAGGGTCTTGTAGGGTGCCCGACAGGACTGCTAGTTCATTAGAGGGATTCCAAGTCGAGTCCTATCAATTGATGTGTTGCATGTGAGTTTGGAGTAGAATTTGAAAGAAAATTGGTGTTAGATTGCATAAAGGTCACGACCAAGAATGGATTTATGTGATACAAATTTTGATTGATTATTTTCCATGAATTTTGATGATTTTGTGATGTGTGTTGGTTCGACTAAAAGGGGTTGTAGTGATTGAAAAGTTGTTGATGATTTTACCATGAGATTTAGTGTTACTGTGATGTGAATTTTATGTGTTGATAAGTGTAAGAATTGAAGAAAAATTTGTGTTAGGTGCTTGTGTATGTGTGATTCGGTCAAAGAGACTAGTAATGGTCCAAAGTGACTTCATTTTTTATTGATTGATTTCGATGCATTTGAATATGTTGAAATATGAGTTTTGATGTTGAAATGAGAAGAGAAAGTTGTGTATAGCAAGTTGTCATGTTCTGCCATAGATATTAAAATGTGATGAAAAAATTGTTTTGGATGTTTTAAGTGATATTATGGGTTGTTTTGAAGTTAATTGTAATAAGGAAAGCATTTTGGATGTTTTGAATGATATTAGGGGCTATTTTGATGTTGAAATTAATAAGGAAATTGTAAGGGATTCATTAGGAAGTTTACATGTTGATGCGTTAGTGTGAAATTTAGGCTTAAATCGAAACGATTTTCATGCGTGTATGTTAAGGAATTCGATTGGATATTGTGAGTGATTATTTAAAGTTGTTACGGCTTGAAAATAGATAATTTGATATTCTTGCATAGTAAAATTATATGTTAATGCATGTGTAAGTTTTAAATGGAAATTCGCTCGTATTAAAATATGGGTGAAGTGGCAAGTGAAAGGGAAGCATGGAAGAGTGGTGAAGTAAATTTGGAAGCAAGTAGTGAGCGTGGTTTATTTTCAAAGTTTTTATGAATTTTTAAGTTGATTATTGATAATTGCAAATATATATTTTAGTATTTGAGTTACTATAATGCAATGTTGATTTTAATATTCCGAGTTATTATGATTAATTAAATTCTAGCATATCTTTAAATTTTATTATGCATGTATATTTTTTTAAGTTATATTGTAAATGTATTTATTTTTAAGTAAAGCAAATTAGTTAGCTTTTGATATATATACATGCATAGAAATGATTTGATAAGGTTGTTTTCGAAAGCATTTCGATTATAAAGCTTATGATAGAAAAAGAACGTTTACTAGTGAAAACTTTATATTTTCAAGCAAATGAAAAAGAAAATTATAAGTACATTGAAAGAATTTTTAAATGCCAATGGTTTGCCCTAAGCCCTAAAGTTACGGGCTGAAGTATCGTATGCATGTATGGCAAGAGTGGTTGGGAGAGTCACTAACATTGGGGGGGTTTTGAGTCGAGTCAGTTTATCGCCCTCTGTACGTAGATGATAGTGTAGATTTGCCTGATGTTAGGGTGGATATCGCGATCCCTGAGGTCCCTCATCGGCGACTACACAAAGAGTATTTCCCCAATCCTAGTGACATGTGCGAGTTCTGTTATTATTATGTACAGCTACCTTCACGAAAGGATGAAGTTTCCCTAAGTTACCAGTTAAGGCAAGATAAAGAGATAAAAATACGTAAAATTTCAAAAAGAAGAAAATTATGATTTATGAAGTATTACTAGAATTTCAAAGCATATAATATTTGCATTATATTAGTTTTATAAATTTTTAATGTAAATAAATAAATTATTAGCTTTCAAAACTATTTTGGGGGGATAGAATATTTTGAAAATGAGTTTCTAAGTATAAAAGCTTACCCACTTACTAAGTTATTACTCACCACACTTTTTCCTATTTTTAATAGAATTCCTCCCTAGATGCAGGTACGAGCCAGTAAGCGGAAAGAGTTCCGTCAAACGTGCAGACTGACTAAAGATGCGATGTTACTACACTGATACGTTTGAAAATTTTCATGTACATGCATAACTTTTAAGATTATATGCACGTTTTGTAGATATTATTTTGGATGATTTTTATACATTCATCTTTTGTATTATGTTCGAAGATTATGCGTGCATGATGTTTATATCAATTGGTGATTTAGAGTTATCTTTTAAATTATAATCATGTTTGTATTTGATTATGAAAATGAAAGAGGGCCTAAGGCCTTGAAGTTGAGAATTTGTGATGTTTTTGAAGTGTACAAGTTTTCTAATTGTCTTTATAGGATGAAATTTTCAAAAAAATAGTCATTATACTACCAAATTTTTAATAAAAATTTGATTTACAAATGTATTTTGAAAAGAAAAAATTTCCACTCATTTTCGCTGAAAACAACATTTCTAAGAGTTTTATAAAGTTTTCAAAATTTAAGAAAAATGCTTAGCTTCACAGGAACCTTTCAGTTTGTGCAGATTTCGTCTGGAAAGCCACTGTGGAATTTCCAGGCGGGCTACCTAAGCTATAAGGAATAAGGGCCCGTCACTAATGCAAGCTCAAACATGCACACATGGTCATTGGTTTAGGTTGAATTCTTAACAATTGTAACTCTTTGCTGTTAAATCAACATGTCTATCCAGAACTCCATTTCTAATACGAATCACGCCAAGAACTGACGAAACCTGTGAATCAAGTAAGGTTCGTATCAGTTGGTATCAAAGCACAGTTTAGTCTCAAGTTTGCTTACCTTTTTTATTTTGTTCTAAAAGAAAACAAAAAATCTAGAAACAAAAAAATACCATAAACAGAAAAAAAAAAAAAAAAAAAAAAAAAAAAAAGAATGATGATATAGCCAACTTCTTGAATGAAAAGAACAAAGACTTGTTTCTCTTTTGTTCTTCTTAAACATGTGCTCTTATTAAGTTATGCACGTGGCAATCGAAACCATGACTTATCTCTCACCTTCTCATCTATGTCTTGAGAGTGACGTCAATATCGTTCTTTTATAATATTGGTTCTTGATTGAGTTCTAATCATTGGGTCAAAGTTCTTCATAACTTTGATTCTTGATTGACATATAATCAATGAGTCAAAATTCTTTTTCTTTTTTTATAAACCTGTTTTAATCTTTCTTAATGTTGTGTTTTAATTTGACTATGGGTATCATATCATTATATACGGGGTTTACATCAATTTCTAATCAAAAATGTGTAAAAATTAATTGGGTGAATTATGTATGTTCGAGCCAAGTCATCATTGAGGGCAATTGCTACATCTGCCATGGTTGTCAATTGAGTTATTACTTTAAGTACTTCCGCACGACGATCATGGAACCAGTGCTAGAGAAGCCCTCTAATATATTCAACAACTCTAATAATTGGTAACTCTTGACAATCACTAATTATATTATTCATCAACTTTACAATATTTGTTGACATTATCTTGTATCTTTTTCTCAGACAATACGCACGTGACCAGCGATGAATACCAACTTCGGTGATGAATGTAGTGGCTTCTAGATTTAAGTTTGCTAATTGTTCCATCGAACGGGTAAATTGATTCACTTGATATGCCTTAACTATCTTTTAGTAAACATCTTTTAATGTTTTACTTTTTTCACATTTTGCAACCATATTCCGTTTTAAATGCATTGCATAAGCCACATCGAAGGAATTTGGGAACACTTTTTCCATAATGTTGTTGATGTTAGATTTTCTATCAAAAGCTATAACCAAATTCCTAACTTCTCCAATGGCATGACGTAACCTTATAATAAACCACTCCTACGCATCATTAGTTTCATAATCACCCATACCAACGGCTGGAGAGAAAATTTGATTATTACCATCCATACACAGGGTCACAAATAAAACCCCATTATGTAAACCTTTTAAAAATGTGCCATCAACAGCAATGTCTAGTCTAATTGAAGACAAAAGCTCATCTGTGCAAGTTTTCAAGCAAAAAAACATATCCATAAACCTATCATTAGAATCAATTTGAAGCTCGATAATACTTCCAAGATTGACTTGCTTTAGCATGTACAAGTATGAAGGCAAAATCATGTATGATTTAGTAGGAGTTCCTTAAGCCTCATCCAATACAATATGTCTGGCTCGATATCCTTTGTGGTAGTTATAAGATGTCAAACTTGGTTTGTATGTGTCTTATAATTTCCTTAGGTGTATATACACGGTGGTCTTTAAATTTTTCCTTGATGTGTTCCCTTATAACACGAGCACTTGCTTGCCTTTGATGTGGAAATCGTTGTTCCATGAACACGTGTGTTCATGATCAAATTTTTTAAAATAATCTAAATTTCCATCTCTAATGACACATAAGCACCAGTTGCAATATGCAATGATACACCAAACATGATATCTTATTGTGTCCGATTTTATGACTCTTGTTAGGAACTAGTTTGCCAAAGCATATCTACCTAGCTCTGATTGTAATTGCTCTTTGTTACCAAAAAATTCACTGACTTGAATATGTATAGGATTGCCTAGAGGAGCAACTTCATTGGAATTAACTTAATATATTCACATGGTGGTGGAACATGCCTTTGAACATGCTTGAATTGTTGGTCATATTAATTTGAAACTCCAGTCGATGTTATTTCACCATAACTAATGGGATAGGTATATTGTTCTTGTTCATCACAATTCGTTATATGGTGATCAATCGAAACCTCATGAACCTGCTCAATCCTCGAGCTACCCTTAAATCCATAATGAAAAAGGAAACAAGTATTATCATTACCACATGATGTAAATCCTTCCCTAATATCATCCAAATGGGCACTTTAGTTTGGTTGATATGTTGGACTATTATTGGATGTTTTAATGTCATTCACATTCTTTATTTACAAATTAAGATCGAAGTCAAATTCAAATGTATAGTTTGGTTTACAAAAAGTTTTCAGTTGACAAGTACCCTTCAAACATCTGTTGAATCATGCTTAACCTCCCCTATAGTTATATAAATTAGAGGGTTAACATTCTCACGACCAAGCAATAATTCAACATCAACATCATCAATTATCTCAATACGCATGCTTGGACAAATGGTTTGTACAATAGTAGTTAATATAACTCGAAAATGGTTTTTATCAATACCTATGATATAGTACGCTCTATCTAATAGTTGCTCAAAAGTTGTATCCCATGGAAATCTAAAAGCCCTTACTCTTTGACCTTTTTACTAGTAAACCCCAAGATTGCTCTTCTATTGTCCACCCCAATTGAAAGCCAATTGTACAATAGACATCCTTAATCCTGAAAATTTGATAACACATATTTCTTACTATTAAATAGCTTAAAGAGTAATTTAACAACATATAATCAATAATTAACCCGAAACTTACTTGTTGACTTGATTCGAGTTGACAATTAAGTTTTCGGGTTAGTTTTTGACTCGAAACTTAATTGATTCAATTTCAGGTCACCTCGACACTAGGTTGGAAGCTAACCTGTTATCAGGTTAGCTTTTGACCCAAATCAATTATGTTTTTTATTCAGAAGGCAACCCAAATTTAGGTTGACTCGAAATGGAGTTACATTTTGACTCGAAGAGATTATTCTAACCTGATGGGCTCAGAATGATAGCTTGGATTGGAAGGCGACTCGATTTCAAGTCAACCCGAATTCAGGTCACCTGCTGGCCTAAATAATAATTTTTTTTCTTTTTCTTTAAAAAAAAAAAGCGTAATCACATAATTCCAATACTCAAATATAACTACTAATGTAAAGCCCTAATCCAAGTGGACCTAAGAAATTAATTGAAACTCATATTATTGTTATTAATTTAGTATGTCCCAAGGTTTAGAAATAAATGTATATATGAATAAATATTCATTTGGTGGATATTTTTAAAACAAATTAAGAAAGTTGGGAGTAAAAAGAAAAATATCAAAGAAAAAGGTGGGGAGTAAAGTGTAAAATGGCAGCCAAAATGTAGAGACAAATTGCTGACCGTTAATTGAAATGAGTTGCCATTTTTTTTTAATAAGAAAAGTGACAAGTGTCACTTATATAGGTAAACAAAGTGGCAATATTTTAATAAAAAATAGACAAGTATCACTCACAAACTTGGCAAGCAAAAATCAATTCATGCATGCAGGATATTGAAGCATGAAAAATGGACAAGTGTCCAGTCAAATTGAAGGCAACCATATGATTTATAAAATTTTTTCTAAAAGGTTTTTAGAAACTCCAGATGCCAATAAGAAAGACCTTAATTTTCATAGGATCCTCCCGGAATCGAGATAGGAATTAGGATGGGTCCTGTCAACTTGATATCGGAGAAGTGGTTTCAAATTCAAAGAACTTTTTATTGTTACAAACATTCAATTTTCATTTTGTTAAAGATAAAATTATAGTTTTATCATATATTATTGTGGCCAATCTCACACAAAACCTATGGAAGATCTACATTAAGATCTGTGGTTTAGTGTTGATAGATTAAACTAAATTTATTTTGACATGAAAGTGAGCTGTATTGTATGATAGTAATAAGTGATTTATCAAATTGTCTAGCATTCCGAATGTTTGGATAGCAATTATTAGAGTACATATATATTGGTGATAAGTATATTAATTGTGTAATTATTGAATATATCTAGAAGTTGTATTGTTCCTTACATTTGAATTGTTTGCAAATTAAAAGTTGATATGAATGTTTGGTGATTGAGTTTTGATGTGTTTAGATGATATGATCTTATGTTTTGATCAATTAGAATAAATATGGTATTATTTTGTTTGATTATTATTTAGCACAAATTGTAAAGTTTGGGAATGTTGACATTTTGATAATAATATGTTATTAAGGAGTTAAAATTTCGAATATAGATAAGATTGAATTGTTTTATTGTTGAGATTTACGAAAAAATTCGTAGAGTATTCGAGAAGGATTTAAGCTTTTCTTGCAAAGGATTAGAATGTTATATGTTAATCGTTGTATAATATTTTGCTTTTAAGTTTTAGTTTCGAATCTATTTGTGATTATAAGGTAATTTATGGATTCATACGAGGTTATGACCTAGATGTAATTTTGATGGGTTTTAATCAAATTTAATGGTTAAAAATATTTTTGGTGGAATTTTATTTTCATTGGTGACGAATTTGATCTAGATCTTCATTTATACTGGTGTTAGTACATTGATTTTTATTAGTGCATATTCATTGCTTGAGGTTCCTTGTGGGTTAATTTGATTAGTTATTTTATATTTATTGGGCTTTAGGTCACTAGATACAAAGTTTTTTAGTTGCATCATATATATTATCTCGTCAATGTCACTATTGAAAAACGCAGTCTTTACATTCATCTAATATAACTCCAAATCAAAATGAGCCACAAGTGTCATTATAATTCTGAAAGAGTCTTTTGTTGAAATTGGAGAGAAAGTCTCTTTGTAATCAATGTCTTCTTTCTGAGTGAAACCCTTGGCAACTAGACGAGCTTTATATCTCTCAACATTGCCTTTTGAATCCCTTTTGGTCTTAAATATCCATTTGCAACCAATGGGTTTTGCACTTTCAGACAATTTGATGAGATCCCAAACATAATTGTTCTTTATGGAATTCATCTCATCATTCATGGCATCAATCCACTTTTGAGAATTAGAACTTCGTTTTGCTTTATGGAAGTTGATTGGACCATCTTCCACTACTCTTATATCAACCTTATGTTCTTGGAGAAAAACGATAGAGTCATCCGAAATCGCACTCCTTTCTCTAATGGATCGTCTCAATGACACATTCTTTTAAGGTTGTTGAGTTTGCACTTCAAGTATAATTTCTTCATTTTACACAGAAAACTCTTCTACATTGTCTTGATATTCTAGATTTACACTTTGAATAATGTTAGGAATAGAAGTCTGATCATTATTAATAGCAATAGCAGGAAAAGAAACAAATTCATTTTTAAAGACAATGTCTTTAATCTTATCTCCCCTTATAAATTCAACTTCCTTAAGAAATCTCACATTTCCCATTTCAAAAAGTGTTTTGGTAGTGGGATCGTAAAACTTGAAAACTATTCAGAATACCCAACAAAGTAGCAGCTTACAGTTTTTGAGTCCAATTTCTTTTCATTTGGCCTGTAAGGCCTTGCCTCAGCTGGATAACCCCAAATGTGTAAATGCCTAATACTAGGCTTCTTGCCCGTCCATAGTTCATAAGGGGTTTTAGTTACTGCTTTGCTTGGAACCTTATTGAGGTTATATGCTACAGTTTTTAGTGCTTCTCTCTAGAGGAATTCTAATAAAGAATAATCGATCATACTTTTTACTATATCCTTAAGCATTCTATTTCGTCTTTTAACAACATCATTCATGCTCGGTTTGTCTGGCATTGTGTATTGCAGGATGATACCGCATTTCTCTAGGAATTTCACAAAAGGTCCTAGATGTTGTTCACCAAATCCATCATATCTGCCATAGTATTCGCCACTATGCTCAGATTTGATAACTTCAACTTTAAAGACCTTAAAAATATCTCGGGATTAAGACTTCTCATGTATCAAATATAGATACTCATACCTTGAATAGTCATCTATGAACATAACAAAATACTATTGACCATTCCAAGAAGCTGTAGGAAATGGTCCACAAATATTAGTATGAATTAGTTTTAAGACATCAGAACACCTTTTGGCACTTGATCTCCTAATGTTTGTCTGTTTCCCTTTTATACACTCAATGCAGACTTCGAAATCTGTCAAATCAAGAGAATTAAGAATCCCGTCAGACATAAGCCTTTGAATTCTCTATTTAAAGATATGACCTAAATGTTTGTGTCATAGTATGGTGGAATCCCTATCAGTTAATTTTTGTTTTGTACCTCATGAATTTATATGCAAAGTTTCATTAATTGAGGCAATTGTATATAACAAATATAGGTTATCACGCAAAGATAAAGAGCTTATACCACTAATAAGATTCAAATATTGAAAAAAGACTAAATTTATTATTTCTAAATGAAAAAAATAACCAAATTTGTTAAAAATGGAAACTGAACCAAAATTCTGTCTAAAATACGGTACTATATAAGTCTTTTCCAAATTCAAAAGTTGACTGGTTTTAATAATAATCTAAAAGTTCTTATAACTTCTATTGCAATTGTTTTGTCATTGCCCACATAGATGAATCTTTCAGCATTACTTGGCTTTCGGCTCCATAAACAACCCCACATAAACACGCTTATATGAGTAGTTGCATCAAAATCTATCCACCAAGTATATTTATGTATAGAAGCTAAATTAACTTCAGAACAAACTAAATGAAGAAGCATACATTTCTTGGCACGACAGTTTGTATACTGGGGACTTTTTTTTTTTTTTATGTGTCTAGCTTTCTTACAAAAGTAACAAGTAAACTCCTCATCCTGTTTCTTTTGCACTTTATGCTGTGGTGTCCCAATTGCAACTTCTTTTCCTCTTTTCCTTTTCTTTTCGGACATAGAGCCTTTAAAAATTTCTGGAATGGAACATTTCATGATCATAAGACTTATGCAATTAGAATGGTCTCAATTCTCCATGCTCGTCTTTTCATTAGTGGAACTATTTTTATTAAGAGATGCAAGCTATTCTTCTCAAAGCGCAAGGTCAAGATCGATGCAATCGAGAACAATCATAACGTTCTCTTTCCAATTCTTGAAATTCATGTCATTAAACACATAAATGAAATTGATATTGGCAGTTATTGTTGAAGTAGAAGTAGTAACTGAATCGAGAACAAAACTAAATATAAACTCACAATTAATAATCATGTCACAACATAATAATACTCAATTAATAAATTCATACATAACATAATTAAATGATTTCCATGATGGTGGGCCCTAAAACAAGATACTTGGTACAACATTGATATTTAGTCTTTAGACAGAAATATCAACTATAAATGGTACTCTCCGTATAGTAATCAAATATTGACAATTAATCTCGTCAAGTAGTAAGTTTTTCTTAGGACCGACTTACTTCTCACATGGAAAACCTAATAATCGTCACATATTTATTACCACAAGTATGCCCATTATTTGGTCAAACGACAACTTTCATTTGAGTCAGTCATTATTCGCATAAACAATAAACATAAACATCTTAATATTCCAAAATAAATAAATTTAATTATAGAGGTTACTTTGGTAACATATAATTTCAATTAATTTATTTTGAAATATCAAACAATTTTTCAACTATGAAAGAGAAACAAAAAATTTCACAACAATCAAAATTTTATATATGAGATAATCCGATTAAAAAATATTATTGCTTTAATAATTCAAAATAGTCATCATGCATTTGAATCACATAGATATCACATAAACATGGCAAAGTTGCCACGTATTTGTTCTCACATAGATATCACATGGATTCTCTTTATTGACTTTTACACCATATTATATTATTTCTATGCCCAATCTTTTGCTTCACAATAACTTAAAAAATAAAAAAATAAATAAAAATAAAAACACAAAAATAAAGAGACTTTTAGGTCTCTACCAGTAACCGAAAACAAAAGACCAAATAATCAAGTGCAGAACTTGATAGAGGCTAGATGTGACTTTGGTGCAAAACTTCATAGACTATATAAACCATAATAGCGAAAAACACAAAACTATATATATTTGACAAATTAAGATACACCTATAAATTTTTTTTCCACAAAATATGATCCTATGGTTAGCATAAATATATAGTCTATAATTAAGTGTTTATTCTTTAATTGTTGTCAAAAAGGCATTCTAACAAAAACACAAAACGACATGGAAATTCAATATATTTTTCTTCATGCTTCCATGACAACAATAATAATCAAATCAATTAATTTCTCAATGATTCAACATGAGTTGGCTCTGATATCGTTTGTTTGATAAAACTTTAATAAGCCAAAACCTATACCAAAATCTATAAACTCATATTAAATCAATAAAAATTATTATAGAGAAAACATACATGAATCCATATTGATAAACTTGAGTAAGATTGCATTTTCCACAGTCAAATCTTGTTAGGTTACTCCATATTTTTCTCTTTGAATGGGGGAGGAGAAAGAGAGTAAAATATTCTTTATATACTCTAATAACATTCATTATATACTAACCTAATTAGGTTCCTATTAACCCTAATTTAATTAGTATTAGGTTTCTACACACTAAAGCTCATACTTAATAGATATCTCTAGAGTCCAATTAATAGATCACTTATTTGGCTCTATTAAAATAAATAATCCATAATATAATTATTATTTAATATGTAAATCCATAATAAGAAATATAAAAAATCCCAACATCAATTACTTACTTTCGATTGGATTAGGCCAAGGTACTGGTCAATCACGTTCTCAAAATCATTATCACGAATAGTCTACCACCAAATAAAATTATTAATAAATTTATTGTAGAATAAGATCCTTGTCTGAGAAGTTCTCAATTATTGTACAGCTATAACTCGAAGTTTGAATTTTCCACTATACACAAGACTTTTACATGAGCAGTCGGAGAATTTCAGTCAGCATCATTGTCAATACAATTAAGTAATCAATAAAAATAACAAAAAGTAAGAATACTGATGTTCATTAGTAGTTGTTCACAAGCACATCCTTGGGCGCTGTACTTCTCCATCCCCATTAGTAGTGGGGGTTAAGTCAAGCTTCACCAAAGGAATTTTATAATTTTTGTGTGGTTATAATTATTTTCTTTTCTTACCATAAGATTAGTTTTCTCTTGCAATGAGATTAGATATCCAAATTGTGCAAGTAATGATTGATTTTAGTAGATTATGACAAACTTCTTATTCAATCTGTGTCAATTTATAAATTAATAACAAAAATAACTTAATGAGTCTAATTATAGTGATGAATGAAAAAAAACAAAAAAAAATCTTGCACACATCTCCCTTGGGATTAAGTTCCTCTTCTGATAGGCTAAGGTCCTTGTCTATCGCATTTGTATTCTCATTTATTTAACAAAATAATTCTAAGCTTAATTTTCCACATTATATAAACTTTAAGAGTGGAACACCAATATTTTTTATTGGAATCTTTAAGTATATACTTTTGTAGGGATTTGGCACTTGGTAGTATGTACTGTCTGACGATCACTGCTTGCTTTTAATTTGAGAACAAGAAGCTGGATTATGCATGGAGATTTTGAAGCATTTAATGCTTTCATTTATTTCAATAGCTACTCTCACTGTTCTGGTTCATACGGAGAGTCAGTCAGGTTAGATTTAAAGTAACTCCAGGTTTCAAATATCACTTCTTATCATTGTTGTTAGCATATCTTAAGTCTATTTTTTTTTTTTTTTTTATTTCTTTTTGTCAGGTTTTATTAGTATCGATTGCGGATTACCAGAAAATTCTGGATATACTGTCAAGAAAACCGGAATAAATTACACTTCGGATGGAACGTTCACTGATACTGGTGTAAACTACAATATATCAAGTGAATACACCAGTGGCACCCTGGAACAACAGTTTTTAAATGTCAGAAGCTTCCCTGAAGGAACAAGAAATTGTTACACAATGAGACCTGCTCGTGAAAACGTTAAGTTTCTTGATTAGAGCCAGTTTCATGTATGGGAATTATGACGGCCAAAGTAAAGTACCCAGGTTTGATCTCCTTCTTGGAGCTGATGTGTGGGATTCAGTGGAATTGGAAGATGCATCAACTATTGTTACCAAGGAGATTATCTATACTCCCAGGTCAAGCTATGTTCATGTCTGTCTTGTAAACACAGGCTCCGGAACACCTTTCATATCTTCATTAGAATTTAGAGCCTTGAGAAATACCACTTATAAAACTCAATCAGGATCACTACTTCCATATTTGCGCTGGGATCTTGGTTCAACAACTAACGAGACAATCAGGTAATATGGATATGTATAATACCTAGAACTTGTCTTGACAAATTTGTTTGTAGATTAGGCAGAAATTGAAAACTAGCCTTTTTATTTAAAAAAAAAAAAAAAAAAAAAAAAATGCCTAGCCTTTCGAAAAAGTCATTTATTGATTCTACTCATTCTAAATAGGGTTTAAGTCTGTACCCATCCCAGGAAACAACTTTAACATGATATTCCTGCCATCTGTACATTTTATTTTTTTAAAAAAAAAAAAAAAAAAACTGAAAAACATTAAAAAGAAGAAAAAGAAAAAAACCCACCGGCACCAACAGTCTAACACTCACCTGGATATCTGAAATTTTGTGCAACATGTATGGCCCTTATTTTTGTTCTTTTTTTTTTTTTTGTTTATTTGGGCTTCCCCTTATTCCTTTTATAATATTTTATTTAATTTTAATATTAAGTTAGCATTGATCAACAACCTTATTATTGCCCAAACTTCATGCTAAAATAGTTGTTGTCAGCTTTGAGAAAAAAATTGTGCAAGATTCCTGGAAATTATCATTTTGACATGAATCTCAACTAAATTCATTTATTGTCAAGAAGAAAAATACTCGAAATTTATGAACAACTCAGATAAAAATTATAAGAATTTCGTCCGTGGAAATCGATTTAAAATAGTTTCAAATTTTAAAAATTATAAAATAAATAAAAATAAAATACTTTTTTTTTTTTTTTAAAAAAATTAAAACATAATTTTAAATATAAAAAATTAATTTTTAACACTTTCTTCAAAATAATAAACAATAGATCTCCATTATCTATTTATAAAATGGACGGTGGAGATCAAATAATTAAAAAAAAAAAAAACTACAAAAAAAGAAAAATTAAAAAAAAAAAAAAAGTTGTGGAGATCCAATGCCAAATTAGATCTCCATCATCCATAGAAAATGATGGACGATTGGATCTCCACCAATCTACCATCATCAACTGATCTTCATTGAAGATCTTCAATCAGATGAAGATGAAGAAAAATGCAAAAAAATTAAAAAAAATTAAAAAATAAAAGAAAAAAAGGAAACGAGCTGGATCATCATTAACACAACCTACACACACAATTGGATCATCAACATCTCAACACACTAACTGCACAGATATCCATCCTTACCAAACAATTGTCCAACTGATTCACACACAAATCTGGTCTCCATTCGCACACAACCCACACATAAACTTTGGGTCAATTGCATAACTACACAAATATCGCTAATGAAGGCCCAAATTTTGGGTCTTAATCATTGCGATGGAGACACAAATCAAGATCCCTATGCATTGGAGATCTTGATTTGGGTCTCCATTTTCCATGAATCTAGGTCTCCATTTGTGGTGGAAGGTGATGGGAGTTGGAGGAGAGGAGCGAGTTGAAAGTGAAAGAGTTGAAGAGGAGTTGAGAGAGGCGACAATGGCAGAGGGAGAGGACGGCAATGAGGTTGACAGTGTGGTGGTGGTGGTCCTCGTTAGGTGTGGTAAGTCGAAGAGAGTGAGTTCTGTAACAGAACCAAATTGATCTCTAGGGGAAATCAGAGATTTGATCTGGTTTACAATAAAGAGAGAAGTAAAAGAATAAGAAGAAGACAAAAGTGAGAAGTGAAAGAGAAAGAAGGGAATGGCCTGGTCGATTTTGGTGATGGTTGATTCACCAAAGTTTTTGAATCCGGTGATGAGGTTGGCTTGGATCTATATCCATTTTTCTATATTTTTTTATTTTTTAAATAAAAAAGATTGTTTTTTTTTTTAATTTTATTTTTCTAAAATTAATATCCAACATCCATCAATATGATCTTAACTGGCCATTTTGGAGGTGGACGATTGAAATTTTCAAGAATTTTTTAAAAAAAATTAAATTTATATAATTTAAAAATTATTTTCAATTTTTAACTATTTCTAGAATTTTTATTTTTTTTTTAAATATCTAAACTATTCATTTTCAAGGTGGATAGTTAAAATTTTTTAAGTTTTTTAAATTTTTTCCCACAAAAGTAGGGGTAAATATGTCATTTTTACCACAAATGAGTTAGTTGGGGGCATCCTCATATTTTTGCTCCATTTTTTTCATTTTTCAGTTATCTTTCATAGTTAACCACAGTTAAACTATTAGGATAGACAAAAACACTATAATAAAAGGCAAACATGGCTTCCATTTGTCATTAAACATATCCAGAGGGTTTTGAGTAATTTATTCTTATATTTTAATCATTACAATGTCATTTATTAGTCAAAACTTCAAAATATTAAGGGTGGGTAAAAATTTTAACTCCTTACTCAAAAGGCTATTCATGGGATTTTGCCCATTAATTTGGCAAGAGATGCCGATATAGTTACCCATAAATATGATTAACATCTCTCATTTTATATACACACCCAAATCTAAAATTTCAAAATTAAACTATCACTACAAGCACTTAATCTATATACTGCTAGTACCCTTATTAATATAATTTACTTACTATACACATTTTCTTTTCTAAATTAGCCCTCTTAAATTATTAGTACACCATAAATAATGCAATCATAATAATATGCAATGAAAGCAATTTAAATAACATAAATTAATTCGCAAACAAGAATACATCGTCACAAGATATTAGAAAGGAGTTTTGTTTTGAGCAGATTGACCAAGAAACACCAAGTAGGGTGTATGGTTTTCTCAAATGGATTGAAATTAATTAGTAAGTCCAGAAGGAGCTACAAAATCAAATCTAACTTAATAACAAAATCATATACAACTGACCTTTTCTTCAAAAATTTATAAATCATCTTTTGTTATGACCAAAACAAATTTGCGTACATTTGTATGATCATAATACTTTTTAAAATTACTTTTTCCGTTACTTTCTCATGTGATGGTCATGTACATCGGTATATGGACAATTTTCATATTCGGAAGAGAATTAGCCAATTAGCTAGGGTTCAATTAAAGTTTATAATAGGCTTTTTTTTTTTTTTTTTTTTTTTTGTGGCTTAAAAAATTAAATATACAATGGATGGAATTAGTAGGTGCACACAATATTTGATTTATACTAAACTAAATCATTCAGTGTATGATTTTTTTAATTAAATTTTTAATAAAAAGAGATGTAGAAATCATATTTATAGGTGACAATATTGGCATCCATAGACAAATTATATCACCATATATGATTATATAATCGCGGTTATGAAGTAAGAATTGTACCATATATATGTAGGTACCATGATGACATTTATGATCGCATATGGGAGCCATACAACAGGCCCGACTGGACTCAGATAAGTACCTCACTAGGAGTCAACGCTGATATCGATTACCAGCAACCTTCAGCTGTCATGAGCACTGGCGTCACACCAGCAAATAGTAAACGATTCTTTGTCATTTAGTTGGGTGACTAGTGACAACACATCCCAATATTATATGTATTTGCACTTTGCGGAGCTTCAGCGGGACCAAATTACTAACCACACTAGAAAAATGTACATCTTTGCAAATGGAAAGCTATGGTATGACTTACCATTTGTTCCTCGATACTTGGTGGCAACAACCTTCCATAGCATAGGTCCCATGGATAAACTTGAGATTTCAATTAACAAAACTGAGGACTCGCTATTGCCTCCCATTATCAACGCCATTGAGATATATAAAGTAAAAGATTTCCTGCAATTATTGACAAACCAACAAGATGGTATTTTCTTCAAGGCATTTATTTGTCACATGATCAGTTTCTCCTTCGCTATTCTTATTTGATAGATTGTGATTCTTTATCTTATATGCATGTAAAAATATTAGTTGATGCTATCATTAATATCAAAACACATTACGGTGTGAAAAGATCAAATTGGCATGGAGATCCTTGTAGTCCTAAAGATTACTTGTGGAAAGGCCTTAATTGCAGCTACAACGAAAATAACCCTCCTAGGATCACATTCCTGTAAGTATCATTTTGTTTACACAAGCATCCTACTTTTTAATTACATATCCTAATCCTGCACTAAAATTATTGGGCATGAATCTCAGGAATTTATCGTCAAGTGGACTAGTGGGAGAGATACCTCCTTTTATATCAAGTTTCACAGCGATGGAATCTCTGTAAGCGTCACAGTTTGTCTATCAACCTGTAGGTGTTGAACTGTTTTTACAAGAACCAAATTGATCGGCTTAAACAATTAATCATTGTAACATTTCAGGGACTTATCCAACAATAATTTGATAGGACCTGTGCCTGACTTTCTATCACAGCTACCCCAATTGAAAGTGTTGTAAGTCTAATTGGGATTGTGATATGTAATCAGGAAATATTATTTTACGTACTTTATTACTTTCTGTTTCAGTGTTATAGAAACAAATTAAGGATCACATTTTTCTTTTGCAGAAATTTGGCAGGAAACAAACTCAAAGGCTCAGTTCCAGCTGAACTCATTGAAAGAAGGGATAATGGTTTTCTAATTTTAAGGTTTGCTAGATCAGTTTGACTATAAATTGATTAAGAATTTCAAAAACCCTCTTGCACGTTAAACCAAAATTGACAAACATCCCTCTGGTTTTGTAATTAAGTAAAAACTTTTTAACTATTAGCCAAAAGCTTCCTCGGGTTCTTGGAATTTTTCCAACATATTATTATTAGATCTTTGGACTATAATAGCTATCCATAATACAATTACAAGTGAGATATTCTTGCAATTTCAAGTCTTACAAGGATATTGTCTTTCTGTTGGCAATAGTGTGGAGGGAAATTCAGATCTTTGTCCTTCAAATTCATGCACGAAAAAGAAAAAAGTTGTTCCAGTACTAGCATCAGTTGTTGCAGTTTCAGTCCTAATAGCTGCATCATCTATTCTATGGATCCTCAAAAGAAGAAACAAAGGTAAATAAATAATTTTCAGCCCAAAAATCATCTGAAGGGATTGATTTCAATCAAGTTCCTCTTATTTCAAAAGTCACTATTTTAGGCACTTGCTAAAAAACTTGGACAATTTGTTCCATGTATTGTGGTACAAGAAGTACATGTTACTCGTTTCCATAAGCATCGAGTTGTAAGTTGATTTCTTAATTCTTAAAAAAAAATCGGTAATTTGATAGAAAATATTGTTTCATGCTTGTATGACTCATGCATGAGGCAATTTTTTTCCCCAGGTGTCATTTGGCATAACAAGAATGAGCCATTAGAGTTAAATAATAGAAGATTGTTATACTCTAAGGTGGTGAGGATTACAAACAATTTTGAGAGGATTATTGGGAAAGGAGGGTTTGGAACAGTTTATCATGGAAACTTAGATGACACTCAAGTAGCTGTGAAAATACTCTCCCCATCATCAATTCAAGGCTTTAAGCAATTTCAAGCTGAGGTATATAATCCCAACTCGCCCATTATTTTTGTATGTAAATTTAAGAAAATTAGATTCATGAAAACTACCTAATACAGCTTATAAAATTTCTTGTCATTGTAAATGAGATTCTAGGTTCAATTCACGCTCACACTAGATTAAAGAAGGGTTTGGTGTATATTATAATAGTAAAAGCACAAGAATTTGATATGTTATTTTGTTTACAGGTTGAACTTCTAATGAGGGTTCATCATAAAAACTTGACAACTCTTGTTGGGTATTGTGATGATGGCACAAACAGAGGACTTATCTATGAGTTCATGGCTAATGGTAACTTAGAATCACACCTCCTAGGTTAGTTCATTTCAACTCGTTAATTTTTGCAGATACCTCTATATATAGTATCTTCACTGCTTAAAATTACATATTGTTCTATTTTCTTTTTCTTACAGAACATTATGTTGCCTGCTGCTTTTTTACCTTTCGCAAACTCATATTCCGTCAATAACTCAAAGATTTTTCATTAATCATAATATGATTGATAGCTTTAAACAATTTTATAGATGAAGAGAGCTGTACTGAACAAGTAGATGTCTTAAGTTGGGAAGGAAGGCTTAGAATAGCAATAGAAGCCGCACAAGGTTAGGAAATATTTGTATGATTACAGTTTTTCCTTTTCAATTTGATTTTGTATCTCTTTTATGCATATGGTTGTAAATGAAATAACTGATATTTACTAAGTTTGAAATGTAGGATTGGAGTATCTCCACAGTGGTTGTAAGCCTCCCATAATCCATAGAGATATTAAACCTACAAACATCTTATTAGATGAAAAATTCCAAGCAAAGATAGCTGATTTTGGCATTTCAAGAATTTTACCAGTTGAAATCGAGACTCATATAACAACGGCTATTGCTGGCACTCCTGGATACCTTGATCCCGAGTAATCAATTGTATTTTTATTGAATGAGAATATATTAATTAATTACATAGATTGGAAATTAACATAGATTGCCTATTTTATCACGGCTTTGCAGGTACTATACATCAACTATATTGACTGAAAAAAGTGATGTGTTTAGCTTTGGAGTGGTACTGTTACAGATGATTGCAAGTAAACCTGCAATAGACGGATCCAAAGATAGGACTCATATAATTCAATGGGTGAGTTTCATGCTTGCAAAAGGGGATATAGAAAATGTTGTTGATCCAAGATTACAAGGAGATTGGGACATGAACTCTGTTTCAAAAGCAGTAGCAGTGGCCATGGCTTGTGTTTCTCAAAATTCAGCTGAAAGGCCAACTATGAATCAGGTGGCAAGTGATTTGAATGAGTCATTGGCAATTGAAACAGCTCGTACAAATGTAGGCCATGAGACCATATCTAAAGATTCTATTGGATTGACTAATCAGAATATACCAGGTCTTGCAAGGTAATGCTTTCTGAATGTATCCTACTTCAGCAGATGTACTCGTAATCACATGTATTGATAGATCACAAATCATTAAACAATAGCTCATGGTAATTAAGTGCAGGTCTTGTTCTAGTGTCTGAAAAACGTAGTCCAAAGCTTTTGTAATTTTTTTCCTTGGCAAAGGAACTTACTTTGTACACCTTTGTTCCTTTTTTTTTTTTAATTAATATCTATTGCTTACTAATCCGTTTGAATTGCAAGAAAGTAGAATAGTCTCAGTTTGTGAATCGGCTTAACATGGGCTAGTTATGCTACGTTTTGTTATAATCTGTCAAGAATTAATTATTTCTTAATTATATATTGAATGATAATTGGGATATATAATTTCTACAGCATGCCATTTTGTAGAAGTTGGACATTTAGGTAGAATAACAGATTTATGCTAGCATCCTGCAAGTCATATTTGTCAAGCAGTAATTCTTAGCTGATCATTACAATTAAACCTATTCAGAATTGGTTTAAACCTTTAGGCTTTGTTTTTTACATGGGATAGGATTGAATTATTTATATGAGACTGGATTGGATTGAATTAATTTAAATGTTATCTCATATTTGATGACACTAGGATATGATAGAATTTAAATGAAATTTTTCAAGGATTTAAATGAAAATATCTAGATTTTTCAAAATAATTTTGCATTTCCTCCATCATTACCCTCCTCCCTCTCTCATCACCCCCTAAAACAATCCAAAACCCACGCCATTTCCAATGATGGGACAGATGGTGGAAACGACGAAGGCATCCATGCCCTAGAATGGTGACAAAGATGACGTGGATCTCAACCTCATCGGTGAATTCTTCCTTGCAAATTGATGGACAATGGAAGGCAAGCAATTCGATCGGAGAACAAAGAGAAAAACAGAGAAGAGAGGGAGAAGGACAACCAATGGAAACGATTGAAAATTCGAAATGGTGTGAGGACGACCAATAGAAGTAATTGAAAAATTGAAGAGGCGTACAGATGACTAGTAGAAGCAAGCAACAGCAACTGCGGGAGTTGAAGGAGGAGCTAGGGAGGAGAGAAAGCAAACAAGAAAGGTGGGAGAAAATTAACCCACCTGGTAGATGAATTTCAATTAACCCATTATAATGGGATAAAATCATTGTTGGGATAAGTTAACGAAGGGTGCTTGGTTGGACCAAATTAAACACGGGTTTTGAAATGACCTGTTAACTATGCAATATTCAATTTTTGCAAAAATGTAATAATAGAAAAATATAAAAATGTTGTAACATGTTTAGAACCAGAATGTTACAACATATTCAATTCAACATGTTACAACACAACAGAAAATTAAAAGCAGTAAAGTAAAGAAATAACACAAGCACATTTTTAACATTATTCAATTTTACCTTACATCCGTAAGGCTATGCTTACAAAGATCAACTCATTAATAAACAAATAAAGAAACAACCTATACTTGACTCATATAAACCAAGACTCTGTCTTAATATTAATGCAAGTCTAAGTTCATCGATGAGGTTACAATAAGCTCTTCTTGCCTTCAATGGTTGCCAACTCCTTGAACTCCCTTCAATATCTACAAATTTGCCTTCCCCCAAAAGTCAATCGGTTCTTTATTCCAAAGAACACTTGTTACTTGAACTCCCTTTAAAGCTTTGTAAGTCGCCTCCTCCCAAGGACGAAAACATTCTTCCTTCTGAAGAAATTATGCTCATTGAAACCCTTCAAGGATTGTAAACCAATCTTCTCTTGAAGACCTAATGACTTGTCATCTTGATAAGAATTTAAACATAAGCATAGACCTAGTCAGCTCACTTCCTAAGTCTAGAAATAAAAACAACTTAGAGAATAAACTCTCTAAGGTTTACAAGCAAACTATATATCTTTCACTAATTAAATTCAATGTTGCTTGCTTGTTTCATTCTGAACTGATGTGTTCTATATTTATAACACAAATATGCAACAATTACCTATAAAAAAACACTTAGATAAATTAGCTATAAATCAGATAATTATCAGTTGAAAAAATCAAAAATTTATCAAAAGACAAATATCTCAAAATAAAGAAAAATAAAATTTACAAGTTATACAAGATGTGTGCAGTTTGAAACCTATAAAATAAAATAACATTTTCAGCTAGATAAAAATAAGATATTTATCAAAAGATAAATATCTCAAATAAAGAAAAACAATATTTGTTAAATAATACATTAGTCTTAATTTTTAGCAATGACCACATCTTTTTATTTAACTTATCTGAATTTAGTCAAGAAGTTATCCAAATTCATTCTTCTTCTACAATTAGCTGATAAATTTTACATCCTATAGAAAATACTTAGAGATAATCATAATAAGTTTCCTAAAGATAAAAGAATAAAATTCAAAGATAAACACATTTATCTTTTTAAAGACTTAATCTATTTGACAGTAAATCTAAAAGTAAATAGATAATCTCACGAAATATGATATAAAAGAAGGTAAATACAAGAGATAAAACTATCAAAAAAATATATCAGAAAATAAACGACTTTAAGTTATTGATCTGATTAATTTGTAACATGTCACCAGAAAAAAATGTTACAACATTTTATCAAATTTGATATTATAAAATGTTGCAGCATTTTGTCAATCCAAGTAATGCAAAATGTTATGACATTTTGTCAAGTCTATTAACACAAAAATGTTATGACATTTCAGTAGTTCATATAATATGTTAAACACAGTAAATTACCTTAATAAGATGCCAATACTTTATGCACAACAAGCTGTGCATCAACAAGTTTGGACAACTTTTTTGTCTAAATCCAGTCCCAACACGGCCAACAAACATGGTAGCGCAAAAAAATTCAATTATCTCAATTTGGACCACTTCATATGCTAACAAACTTATGAACTTACGAAAGTAAGGGGAAGAAAAGATATGTTTCAAACATTATGGAATGAGTCAATTAATAGAGCCCCCTGATGCTTTAAGTGGCATGATAAGAGATTTCAGTGGCGAAGCATTGACTCTTAACCTTATTTATATGCCAATAGAGAATTGCAATGCGTTTAGTTTTATCTAGTACTCAAATTTTATTCTTTCCTTGACAAGTCCACACGAAGCAATAATTGTTATATATAATCACATAAAAGTAACTTTAAAATACGCCGTCGTTGTTTGAAGTACTTTATATAAAATTTACTCTCTCCATGACTTCAACAAAGTGTATATAAATTAACAATAAATGTTTCTTTGAACTGCCTTCAATTTTGCAAAAATTATTATTTCAAATTGCAATTACAAAATATTTCTATTGAAATGAAGAGAAGGTATTTATAATCACTTATTACTGACTCTCTCAGAATGAATCTAATATCAATTTACATATAATCCTCTAATCTATGTTGGTAAATGAATGCATATCACAGTAAATTGCTGGCTTTAATGCAAGAAAACAGATTTGCAAACACAGAAGAATGCAGGGGATAGACAGGGCTACACAGATTAAATATATTAAACAGTTCCAGCAGTTAATTTCAAGGATTTGACATTCCAGCAAATGGACTAGAATCTAACGTGTTAATATAGGAAAAGTAGCATGAATCTTGGGAGAAAGGCTTTGTTTGGTATAAAATTCCCATCTATTATTCATTTTTGGCACAACACAATATCAATAACAATTAGCGAACCAAGTTATAGCAGTGAAAAAATCGAAATAAAATTATGCCAAAATATGAGTATTAAAAAATGGTGAGAATACTTATTTAGTTGATAACGTTTCAATCCAAGTTTTGTTATAAAACATAATACAATAATGTTATTCAAAGTTAAAAGGTAGACTTGGAGTATGTATTACTGATTGCAATAACAGTATTTTACAACAGGGATTGCAGACCTACTAGTGTAATTTAATAAATTAATTCATTGTATTCATGTTTCTTTGGACAACACTGAAGTTGTAATATAATAAATTAATACTTTATTTTCGTACCTTCTGAGTAATCATGAAGATTTAATTTAATTATGTAATTCCTTAAATAAAGTTTCCACAAATATTTCCCTTTCATATTGATTACTTGATTGAAATAGATGATGTGAAAAAACTTCTTAAAAACAAATTTCTGGACAGAGAAGAAGACAGAATTTTTTTTTTTTTTTTTTTGGCTGAAAAACATGAAAAAAAAAAGGGAAATATTTTTCATTTCTTTTTTTCCCTTCTACGTATTTCTCATCTTCATCACTAAAAGTTATTATTATTATTATTTTTATTTTTATATATTTTCAGAAGTAATTTGAAAAAGTGTCACCGAACACGTTTGTGTTTCTAAGAAACAAATTGTAAAATACCAAAACTGTGATGAAAGAAGGGTTGACAGGCTCTTAGCTTGCCTAAAATACTAATCAGTGATGTAGGCGGTTAAGATTTTTAACAAAAAATGGCAATCAAATTTCCATTTGGCTGGTTGACACGTTGGAAATTTCTCAATTGAACTAATCAATTACATATTGTATGTTTGTGAAAATCCATATGGGACTATGAGAGAGGAAGTTCTAATTACAGTCTAATTCTCACTGCCATTTTGACAGATTCAGTTGACGTGTCAGCATGATCGCGATTGCAAGGAATGCATACAGAATACTTTTTGTGAAGCCATATTATATATTATTTTCTTTTTGTTTGACTTACAGGCTACTTGTCATAGATTATTCACTAGCGAAGTTCAATAATTAGATATTACATTTATACAAACAATGTATATGATAATGAAATGGAGTGGGACTCATTATGTTCCAAATTTACTTCATTCCTTCGAATGATTCTTGTACACTGGTCATTCATCTCATGTCAGTACAGAAGAAAACTGTTAAAAGTCTGAGATTTTTCTAGATACACTAAAGTTGCATTTTGTGCTTTTTGTTTTTGATTTTCACTTTGTCAAAGATTAGGTGATAAAGTTGTGATGATCCATATTTTAAGGAATATGTTATGATTAAGTTAAGTAAATTCGGTATCAGTTGGGTTTTGATAACTAGCAATTCTTGTATTAAAAACTTGTAATATAAATATGTCGATGAATGGAACTGATGCAGAACTTTTTCCTGCATTTTTCTTCTTTTTTCATCTCAAAGCTCTCTGCCATTTTTATGCAACATGGTATCATAGCTCATTGGTCTTTAAAGGCGGTAAGTGTGAGAGCAAACCAGCAAGGCTTTCCTTCTTAAATGACCTGAATATCCTGAGATATAATCTATGGCTTCAAGTAGTTTGTCCACTCCTTCACCTTCAGTCTTTTTTTTTTTAACACATCATCATCTTGTCAAACTATCTTATCTTTTATTACTTAAAAAACTAATTGGTGCTTAAAGATTTCATAATTCAATGACAGTTTTAAAATTCACACTAAGTCTTATGGTAAAATAAAAAAGAGCCCAGCATTAGATTCATTTACTTTCATATTTTATAACTTAACTACCACTCACTTATGCTTAATCAATGACCCACCAGCTTTGTATTAACTTTATTAAATTCAGATCATCCTTGGGAGATAATTGTTCTACATATGTGTGCATATGAAACAAAGCCAACCTATGATATCTTAATTCATAAATAAATATACATCACTCGGCCACATATATAAGAATCGAATTAGTATATCCTAAATTAACATATGAATCTGGATGTTTAACATTACTTGCAATTATGAAGAGTTGATATTAATTGATTATAAAATATAAAGTTCTTTTAATAGAGTTGCAATCCCTTTTGCGAAGAAAGGAATTTTCCATCCTTTATCCATCCAGGCATAAGTAATATTATTTGCTTTGAATTTCAGATGTACAACTTGGGTTTCTGGATTAAACAGGAAATGGGTGAATATCCAGAGTTAGTTTGCGTATGGAGAGGTTTGCAAATTGGGTTCATTAAGGTGGTGGGTGTATGAGTGAGTGAATGATATAATAATTCCACATTTCATAGAATGATCAATGACAATGAATCTTGAGCGGAAAAGGACGGGTATATTCAGGAGCACAACTTGCGTCTACGTAGGGGCTTAATATGATAAGATAATTTAAGGCCAATATAAGCCAGAGTTAAAGAAAGCCTAACAGCTTTGGACCACAAGTAATATGACTAATCCGACCGATTCGAAAATAGAAATGGACACATACGGTGCACATACTTTGGATATTGGAGCTTGTGGTTGTAGGGTTGTAGATGCGAGAATTCATGGCAATTCATGGAACATCATGACAAGATTTTCCATCAACAGAGTATGAGACCATTCCACAAGTTACATGAGATGGCGTATAGAAAAGGGTTTTATGGCCAATAAATAGACTACTGCATATATGTCCAAGGTTGATTTTATGGCCAATAGAGACCGTCGTGCATGTGACCATCTATGGATATGAATTAAGAGCTCTTTTTTATATAGCACAGAACTAATGAGTTTGTGTACTCGTACCAAAGAATTAAAATGAGTTTTAATGACACCATTTTACTATTCATCCATTTTTGAGACAAAGTTGTACTTAATGAACGTTGTTTAATTTCTTTTATAAAGTAAGTCATGCTTTCGTGAATTAATACCTTGTGCTGCCTTTGTTGCTATATGAAGTCTCTTTACCAACTTAAGATATTTACACTAGTCTTGCCTGAATCCATAAAATAATATGTAGGTCTCTTTAGAACTCTTTTGTTTTGATGAATGAAACATATGGATCACATTATAGTAGAAAGTGAAAAGAAAACCTAAGAGATGCGTGCCTAAATTTGCATTAGTCATGAACTTATAGATTAATATTAGTCCCATATTTTTGCCATCATCACAATATCCAACTAGCAATGTCAAGCAACCCGGTCAAGAAATTGCACCTGTAAATGAAAATCATATCTTAGTCTTATGACAGGAAAAAATGACAAAACTATGTACAGGTTAATTATCAGCTTGAAACTGCTAGTACCCTTGATCTGATGATGGAGAGAGCATCTTCATAGTTACTTGAGTGTCATCTAAGTTACCATAGTAAACAGTTCCGAACCCTTCTTGCCCAATAATTCTCTCAAAGTGGTTGGAAGTTCTCTCTACATCAGAGTAAAAACCTTTGATTTTTTGGCTCCAAGGTTTCCCTCATTTCCAATAATTTGATACTCTTCTTTTTCATCTGATGGACAGTATTATAAGTCTAGTTATTGAATTTGAGTGTCTGTTCCAAAACTTTAGACATTCATGTTATTGTTTTCATAGCTTGTTTTCTCCTTTTGAGATTCCATAAAATAGCCAATACAATAAAGATGATAAAAACTGGATCAACTGATGAATCTACTGGAATTATGAACTTGTTTTTCTGTTTGCATGATCCTGAACGACAAAGATTTGGATTCCCCTCCAATCTGAAATCAATAGATAATGATTAAATGGTAAGGTTTTTTAAATATTTACTAATAACAGTATGCTTTTTGCTATTGCACTAAGATCTTCACTTTCATGCAATCGGAGAAAGATATGAATTAGAAACATATTGATTAATAATACCTTAGGCTGACAAGTAATTGGTTTCTACAACCAAGAATAAGCTTTTCTTATGGTTATAATCCAAAGTAACTTACAATACGCTCAAGGGTTGATGGGATCCAAGGACGCAAGTAAATTTGGACGATTTAAAAGAGTCAGCAAGGCTTCAAAACAATGTTCAAGTTTAAAATCACCAATCTTGAAGGTTCTGGGTGCTAATTAAAGACAATCGGAGGCAAAATGGAGTTTATGGGGTTCTATTGGAGATTTATTGGAGCAATTGGGCTTTTTATTGAAGACTTATTGAAGTAGTTGGGTTTTAATTAAGGGTTTTGATGAAAAATGACCCTATTTGAATGACCTTGGTGAGAAATAGCCTTTCAGTTGTAAGGCTGTTCAGATGGGTATAATTTTGGACACAAATACCCCTGATTAGGTTGTCAATTACAAGTAAGTCTAGCACCCTTCTGACCTTACCAAACCGGTAAGTGTTGCTATCCATTCCCAACCATTGGTGTTGAATGTCGGTCAAGGTCGCCCAACCGAGCAGTGGAAGGCTGAACCGTCACAAGTAACCATCGCACGTAAAGCCATCACCGTCGCACATCCCCTGCACAGAAAGTCGAAAATCTGGAACAGTGTTCGTTGCTGGAGGGTCGTCATCAACGTCAAAGCAAGCACATAAATCTGAAGACGAAACTAGCATGTCGGACCGACGCTGGGCGCACCCATCACCGGCGCAGCACCTTACGTGGACCCATTGGCTGTAACTCTCTCCGCACCGTAGCACGTAGACACACCACCGTCGCTCCTCCACCCACCAGCGATCGAACGACAGCATTGAACAAAGGAAACACGACGGTGCCACCGTCGTTCTGTTGTCGGTAAGTATGTCTTTTATGTTCTTTTGTGTGTAGGAAACCCTAACACAATTTTATGACATCTGCTGCACCCACTTACGGCAGAAAGTAGTAGAAGAAGGAAAAGAGGGAAGAAGAAGCAAATCAAGGTGAAGGCAGAGAAGGGAAAAAGTTGAAGCAAGAAGCAGGAAGGCATAGAAAAAATTCCAAAGTAAGAAAATATTGATTCTGGGGTGTTTGTTTATTGCATTATATTGGTGGTTGTATGTTAGTGCATAAACTATCAATATGTTGTTATCATTTTTGACTTTATGTTATTGAAATTTATAAATGATTCCATTGATTGTTTATGGGTAGTGTTTGTTGATTGAATTTCAAGGTACGGGATTGTTAGATAAATCATTGGGGTTGTGAGATGGTAGTAGAGTATGTGGTTGTATTATGTGGTTATATGTTACTGCATAAACTGTGTGATGTTATCATTATTGATTATGTGGTTGTATGTTACTGCATAAACTGTGTGATGTTATCATTATTGACAATCGATTTTTTACTTTATAAACGATTCGATTTGTCATTTATGGGTAGTGCAAATGGCTTGATTGAATTTTAAGGTATGGAGTTGTTGGATTATTCATTTGAGTTATGATGGTTTACAACTTGGTTTAGTTCCCAACATTAGGGTTTGGATTTTTAACTTGCAGGTGGGTATTCACAACCACCTGGGTGGGGGAGTATCAATCAGGAAGTTTGGAATCCCAACTTGGAGGTCATTTTTCTCAACATGATGGTAGGGAATTGGAATTCCCTACCAACACGTTGGGAATCTGTAACTCCAGGTTGTGATTTGATTAACTATTTTTCTGGTTGAAACCCAACTTGGAGGAGGTTGAGAATACCAACTATAAGGTGAGGAATCATGACCTGACAGTTGGGATCCTGAGTCCAGTCATTTGTAGTTTCCGAAACTGTAGGTTTGGTAATGGCAGGTTAGAGGTTGGGATTCAAAACGTTTGTGTTGGGATTTCGAAAATGGGAGTGGGGATTCTTAGTCATGCATTTGGAATTCCCAACATCATGGTAGCAAATTCCAACCTCATGGTTAGGACAATACCAACCTAAGAGTTGGGATCCTAACCTTAGAGTTTGGATCGCAATGAGGTTGGGATTTAGCTTAATCCCAACCTAAGAGTTGGGATCCAAACCTGAGAGTTTGGATCCCAACTCTCAGGTTTGGATCCCAACCTTAGAGTTGGGATAGCAATGAGGTTGGGATTTAGCTTAATCCCAACCAAAGAGTTGGGATCCCAACTTGAAAGTTGGGATCCAAACTGTCAGGTTGGGATCCCAACCTTATATTTGGGAGTGCAATGATGTTAAGACCTCTGCTAATCCCAACCTAAGAGTTAGGATCCAAACCTCAAAGTTAGGATCTCAACCTTAGAGTTGGGGGCGCAATCAGGTTGGGATAGCTGCTAATCCCAACCTCAAAGTTGGGATCCCTACTCAGAGGTTGTGATCCCAACCTTAGAGTTGGGTTCCCAACGGTCATGAGATCGCTGTCAAATCCTGCAAGTACACACATTAGAAGGGATTCTATAGCCATTTGGTATGTCGGGAATCCAGTATTTGCATTAGAGAATGTCAATGTAGAGGTTATTTGGTTGGTAGTTATATTTTTGTTATGGTTCCTTTATATATGCATAGATTAGGTGAAATTTGGGCTTTCTTACTACTGTCACAGATGTGTGCAAGTGGTCATGGTGTACCAAATTTGCTTGATATCAGCCTAATTCTGCAATAGACATTGAAATTGTACCCGTTTAATATATGTTATTTTAGCGATGAATAGTGACATGGGGTTGATGTTATTAACACTGTTTTCTGTTGTAACTGCAGGTTCCTACAAACATGGATGCTGCTATTACGTGCAAGATCACAGACGTACAATATTTTAGTTCAAAAGTTACATGCTTCTCTAAGATGGGAGCCATAAAAGTTATAGCTGACAAGTTAAGTGACGTGCAATTGGACATGTTCAGCAGGTCTTGCTTTG
Source organism: Litchi chinensis (assembly GCA_019925255.1). NCBI lineage: Eukaryota > Viridiplantae > Streptophyta > Magnoliopsida > Sapindales > Sapindaceae > Litchi > Litchi chinensis. Next base: position 30,067,959 of record CM034464.1, on the reverse strand, counting down.
GTAAACTGTTTAAGATGAATGAGCTTAAGTTTGCCAATCAGTTAGTGCATAACTTGCTTCTACGACAAGTGGAATGTGATGATTCTGCCAAGCTGTGGTTTGCCCTTCCCAATGACAGTGTCATTCGGTTCTCCATACAAGAATTTGGACTCATCACAGGGCTTGATTATGGGCCATACCCGAAAGACTGGTCAAGTTAGGACTGTACAATCGCTGAGCCGTTTAGCCACAGAATGTTAAATGGTAGCAACAAGGTTTCGAACAAAAGTCTAGACACTGCTTTTAGGAGTGCTTCTTTGGACAATGATGAGGACATTGTCAAACTTGCGATGCTGTACTTCTTAGAGATGGTGTTACTTGGTAAGGATCCGAAGAACCACATTAGAATGGAGCATATTCAATTGTTGGATGATATGAATGCCTTCAACCAATACCCATGGGGTTGTTGCTGCTATGAGATAACATTGAGTGGCATGAAAAAGGATTTTAAGAAAATGGCTGGCAACGTGGGTAAACGCAATAAAGGCCATAACAACAAGGCAAACAGTGCATTCTATTCTTCATTCAATTTCAATGTATTTTGTGTTTGTAAATTAGGGTATATACCTAAAACCCCTCAGCTTTCGAAAAGGTTAGGGTATAGCACAAACCCTTGTTTTGAGAAGCAACACATGACACCAAGGTGTCAAAGTGATAGTCTTTATATCTGACTCCAATCTACCACGACAGGTTCAAAGAATAACATATTAACATTGCAGTAGAAACTATTGACATGAAATAAATGACGATCCATCTCCATTTCTACTGCGACTTGTGGTGACCCTGGCAGAGAGGTGGTCCTCGTTGCTTTCCGTATTGGCGGGTAGATACTTAGATGGACATCCAAAATTTAAGTCATAGATTTTGTATATTTTGTTTAGTTTTGAATTTCTTTAATTGATTTTTATTCTTGTTATATTGTTTAATTTCAGTCTTTCGGATTAAGGTTATTTAAAGCATTTAAAAAATTATGTTCCACTTAGTTTTGTATTTTAAATAGTCAAACGCTCAAATTTAACGGACTTTCAATAACAATAAGAGAGGCCATTGTACACCTCAAATAAACATTTGTCTTCGCTTGTTTGAACAAACCTAAGAGGATTATGGTGTAAGGAAAAGTGACCACAAGGAAATTATAAGTGCCATTCCATACTTCCATATCACTCGTAAAGCTTAAAAATAATAATAAAAATAAATAATACTGTGGTTTTGTAAACTAGTTACTAACTAATTGGAGACAACAAAAACTGAAACATTTGAACTTTCTTCATATTAACAACTGTTTAATGAAGTTTCTACGAATTAAATAGACATGCATAAATATATATTATATATATACTACAATAGCGTATGTTTAATCACTATATTACTTTCATAAATTATATGAAATAACTTGAAATGTAACAAAATATGATATCTTTTTCTGAAAATTTTTAAGCCATATGCATGAACATTGACAAATAAATTCATGATTTAAATGTAGATAAATCTTAATTATGAAGTAACTGGACTACTGTTATTTATAAATTCAATTTTATAATCCAATCATAATTAATTTTTTGTTCATTTGAATATGGGTGACAAACATGATTTTTTGACATTTTTTACATGAACATTATCTCCAAACCATAATAATATTGTGGAATGAAAGTGGGCATTTTTGTGCAGCAACCACCACCCACACCAGCTCCAGTACCTATAAATGTAGAGAGCTGACAGTATCCCCATCACTCTGTTGCTTGCTTTTTCTATAGCTTTGTCTGGTCTTTTTACATATAAGTTATGTTAGCTTCAAGTATAATCAAAATACATGATAATGTCATCATAGGCTGGCAGCCTGGGCACAGAGACGATGTTTTAGCGCTAATATTAAGATAACAATCAGCAAAATTGTGTGACCTACATATACGTTTGTACCTAAAAATAATGGTATTCTCTGTTGCTAAATCAAGCTAAAAATTCTTAAATTGAATGCATCACATTCATGTTTAACACAATAAACTACAGCAAAAGAGGATAATGAACAAGTTAAAATAGTAACAAACATCATTAATATCTGAATGTAAGTACCAAGATTCGTATCATCAAACACATTCTACGATCAAACCGTGAAAAATATACAATAGTCCATATTGCCTCTGAAACCTTTAGGAACTTAGGAAGACTCAGCAGCAGGTTGGGTAACTCCATATTTCACCAACAACTTGCTGAGGGACTCTGGCGAGCAAACTTAGTACTTCACTTTGCCTCATGGTGTAAGGAAAACCTCAGCTAATTCAAGTTTATCATAAGTAAGACTGGTGTTGTCCATGGTTTTGCTGAGCACCTTCAAAGCAAGGTGGACCGCTTCTTCCCTTGTGATATCATCCTTCTAGTCCTGTTTCAACATACACCGTGCAGCCTGGTTATTTGCACCAATTGCTGCAGCTTTCCAACCACCATAGTTTCCATTGGGGTCACTCATGTAAAGCTGAAAACCATAATTTTTATCCCATCCTACACACAAAAATGTTTCAGCAAAAGGACGGAGACCCCCAAACTATGTGTAACCTTGCATTGTATCACAGACAGACTAAACTAGCTGCTTAACAGCCATAGGCTCTTGGTATGCATATGTATAACGTTGGGCTTGGACCCTTGCAGTGTTGATAAGTATTTTGGCATCAGACATTATTCCAACCACAGCACAGACAACATGATCATCAATCTTGTACATCTTATCCGTGGAAGTAGAGGTCTGTAGGAGTTTGGAAGTAACCTTCTTTTCACCAACCAACACAACTCCATCTTTCGATAATAGTCCAATAGCACTACCAGCAATGCCAATGGCCTTCATTCCATACTCAACTTCGTACAGACGGCCTTTAGGGGAGAAAATTGTGGTACGACTATCATATCTTCGAGACCTTTTTGCTTATGACTGAAGTCAAACAAAAAACATTTATCTATCAATCAAATAAGATTGTGTGAAAGAATAGCAAGAAAATATAATGGCACATGATTTCATTACCAACCTGAATCAAAAGGACCACAACCTGAATAAAAGATACATGAAAATTCTAGACAACTTCTAGCCACAAATTATATAAGCACAATCAGTTCACAAGCAACACCATAGTTGGACCATAAAACATGAACACATACCAATGATACGAAGCAAACAGCAAGTGCAAGAACCAAAACTTACCTGCTCATATCATGCCTCTGCACCTTATTTGTTTCATTGTAAGCCTCATTCCCCATCTTGCTTTCATAACAAAATAATAATAATAATAATAATTTACTTACTAGCAACATAGTAAACTAGATTTGAAATACTAGCTTCAAAAAATAAGTGACATCCAGCAACAAACAATTAAAGCGGAACGGAATAATGAACCACTATTGATAAAGTCAGCATGATGTCTGATTGCAAATTCTAAGTCACCTGTTTTCTTTCTCCCTTGCCCGTATATGTACACAAAAGGTATTTCATCAACACCTTTCCTCTTCATTCCTACGTCATACATCCTGATCTTGAGGTGACGCACACCTGACGAAGTAGGTGTGTTTGACTGTCCAGCAAGCCAGCAACACCATTCCGTTTCAACACCACCTCCCCATTTTGGTCAGTTTACAGCGACTTCGTCAAGCATATACAATCAAGGTTAATAAGCAATAAGCTGTAAAATGGCTCCGTTCATTATTCACATACCAAATTCACAAAAAAAAAAAATCCAACATTCATATATGTGCATATCAAGCATTATTGACAACATAAATTTTAAACAGCCACCATTTCCACTATTTCCTTCGGTTCCTTGTCAAAGACTGAATTTTGTAACATGTACAGACCATAAACACAATGTGGTTTAACCAACGTCAACAGTCATATATACCAACTAACGATAAGTATGACAATAATAAGCCCAAAAAAAAACTAATTAACAAGAACATAAAGACCTGCAGTAGCAAAAACAGATGAGCAGCTTATGAAGCTGCACTATCAACCTGCTGAACGAGCGAAACCTGCTGATGGTAATTTATTTTTGCAAAATCAGCTGCACAAAATTCTCGCTGTCAGCCTTCGTGACCACAGTACTAACCTGCTCAACACATGAAGATGGAACATTGATTAAACATTATGTTGGACTATAACAAATTGCATCTGTTACCAATTGCATCAATGAACAGCGTTGTCATAAGCGAAAATAAAATTAGTACCCCCATGTAACTGACGAGACCAATTCCAGAGGTCCATAGCTAGCTGCTCCTGGAAATGTAGTATGTCAGATTTGTCGAATGAGTTCACCGCCATTCCGTTTGCCATGTGTTCGGCCAACTTGATAACAAACATTCCACAATCACCACTACTACATAACATTGACAAAAAACTAGTTAGCACATGATGTACCTTCCGATATTCAAGTAACGGAAACAACTGCCTGTGGTAATGCCGAGCTTACCCTTATTCTTGTTGTGGTGTGTCGACGTAACGTGACACGGTCCATCCGTCCTTTGTATATCAGTCTGTAGTCATGTGTGAATCTGCCTGATAGTGATCAGTCTTCTGAAGGAGCTGTGGCAAAAGTGTTTGTATGGGCTGTAGAAATTGTTTGTAATTGCTAACGTAGGTGCCCAGTGAGTCATACAGCGTAATGGTTCGCTCCCTGAAGTGAACTTTGACGAGGACCCAATGTACACCCCTGTAATTCAATGGCATGTACAGCTACAGAGAGGACAAACCAGAAAACAACCACCATTTAGTTTGGGTATGTAACATAACCTACAATAAGAGGGTGCATTACAAACAATTTGAAATGGTATAGTGGTTAGTCCAGTCCATGCTCGACAGCCTACCTCCCTCGAATCATTTTTGCTGCCGGACACCTCCCCCTTTGCATATTGTATGCACATGTCGTCGTCCTCCCATAAAGGTTTTTTCTTCATATAACCCTCTCATTTACTTAGTAAATGTTGCTGCATTTATTAAATTGAGCACATAATCAGTCAGCAAGAAATAGGATGGTGGTAAACTACAACTGAGGTTACCGTACCACAAAAAATAAACTTACCCCAAATAAAATATCTGTGGTGGTGAATGCTTCCATCTTGCTAGTAGGGCACCTCATCGCCTTCCATCTGATAAAGCAGAAAGCTGCATCCATATGCTGCACAGTAATAAAATGTACACGTTTAAACTATGATATATATGTATGACATACCAACTATCGATATTAATTATACGAACCGAATCAGACAACCACACATCGGCTTTCGACAAGTCCCTAAACCATTGCCAATTGCAGTCCCCAGTTGGCAACCGAATAGTTGGTCTACAAGCGAAATACAAGCAATTGAAAACTTATTATATATGAACATTTGAACGTGACTAAAGGACAATAACAATTAAGGTAAAAGGACACAAAAACATACAACTCATTTGACACATGTTCATCCCGCCATGCTGTAAATGTTATGAGTTCACTATTGGACGGCTTACGAAATGGTTCGAATTTGGTGCGCTTTCTTGTACCAAGTTCAATTTCCTCAAATGGAGACAATATTTGTGGACCTTTTTTCCGCTTCCGCTTCACATATTTGTATTTTGGTATGATCTTCATACTGACATCTGAACCTATCGAAAGTGACCCAACAATTGGTTGCATGTGTGTAACATTGGTTGTAGCTGGGTCAAATTTAATTTTCCTTCGGGAAGTGTCTACTGCTGCATGTGTGACTTCCGCACTGCCCTCTGCCCAATTACTAAACCTTGTGTTCAGAACTTTTTTCCGCTGACGTTTATCAAGTTCGATTTCTGGTATTATTTTCACACTTGCATCCGAACCAATTGAGGGCGACGCTTGCCATGCTTGAGGTGGCACAATAGGGTTCACTGGCTGTTTCAGACCAACACTGTCCACTTCCCGATGGTACAAACCGTCTCCACTCGTATCGTGTGCAACCGGCAGTTCTCCTTGCAACCCACTACTGTCTTCGTTGGTTTCAGCACGTAGGTCGTCCTTGTCCTGCAATGCAAATTTCAAACGATATAAGTAGATGGGAATGACGTTTGTAAGCCACGCTACCATTAACTTATGTTCACGTCTACCTTCGTAGCAGCTAGCTGTTGTTCTATAGGAACAACAGTGCTTCTGATTAAAAAGTCCATAATGTTCTCCACCTTTTTGTTTGTTTCCTCTAGTAGCTGCATTGTCTCTTGTATTTTCTTGTTTGTATGGCGTTGTGCTTTCCTTGTTTCTTGCTGAAACTGCTGCAGCTGTTTCCGGATGGCTTGTAGTTGATCACTTGTTGGCTTACTGCTATCCTTCGCAGCCTGAAGATAGATCAGCAGGTGACGCTTACGTGGACAACTCAAAGTACAATAAGTAAAGCCAAAATAAAACCTAACAACACCTGTACCTGAGCAGACGGTCCTCTTCCAGCAGGTTGCGACTTCAGAAATGCACGAACACTGCCCTTGTCAGCGAAATCATTCTTACCATTGCCATCACTATCACTTATGACTCTATCAGAACAACCCTCAGTGGACCATCCTCCTCCCTCACGAAATACTTGCAATAATCCTCATTTTCCTCTGCAGCCGTCGCCTCCAACATTGGGTGGGCTTTAAGCTGCCATGAAATAAAAAAAGATATGACTGAAAGCACATGTACAACGTAGGGTGTGTAATCAGTTAACGATTTAAGGTACATACATCAGAGCGATGCAACAAAGTTACTATTTCTCCTGATTTTGGGATTGCAATAGACCTCCAACTTACGATTCGGGGTAGCATATTGCTGGATTTCAGTGCAATATGTTGACCAATGGTCGGAATTGCTTCACATGCCCATATCTATTAGTGCACAAACGAACCAACCATTAGTAACCAAAACGAACCAACCATTACTAACCAAAACAAACCAAGACCATAGAACATGTACCTGAAACGCATATGGGAATCCAGACATTTTAATGAAGACAAAAGCACCTTAACAAAAAACGAAAATGCAATCAATAACAAAAACCGAATGGTCATAAATATTGTAATATAGATTAACCCATGAAATGGTTGAAATATAGACCTGCAGCTTGCAGACCTGCAACTTGCAGTGGTTAGATGAAATCATTTTTTAAGTTCGTCAAAATATTATATTGTAACATATATGAAGCATTTCATCATTAAAACAATATACTCAAAGGTTATGTTTATTTAAAAACGTTATGCAATTCTTAAAAAACAACAATGTCAACAAATAATAATTATCAATCTGTCAACGGGGTACCAATAATCAAATATCCCCATATTTGACTGCTAAAATGCTGGTGGTTGTTTTTTCATAATTATTTATATATTCAATATTTTTTCAGTCAACCAGAAACTCCAGGTTATCTGATATAAAATTATATTTTGTCGCATACTTAGATAGTTATGAATTGCTTTTACAAAAAAGTAATTTATTCACTAACATTGCCACATTGTTCCGTCCAGCCTCTGAATTTCGTAATTGAAGAGAATTCATTCTTTACCATGTGTGTTTGATAGGATGAACCGTTTTGTTAGTTAATATGTTGTAGGAAGCCAAAATTGAGAGAAGTAAACATCAATATATTGCCCATAAATTAATCTCATTTTTATTCTTGTAATTATATGACATTATGAGAAGGAATCAATGCGATATAAAGTATAATCTGATGAAATTCTGCTGCATCAACATCACCGCTGTTCAGTTTTCTGTTTATATACCTTGACATGTGTATACATGATGTACAACATAACTGATAATGCCATATATGAACTCAACTTTCATCGAAGGGAACGCAATAAATCTATGACTTAAAGATTGGTCCACCATTTCCAGATAAATATATGACGATGGAAAATAGTCAAGCACTTCGTCGTTTATTCATGGATTCATAATGTCAGATGTCAGTAAATTAATGTGAAGGGGGCAGGTGAAAAGACAAAAGATATGAACATATAAATCACTAAATGTACAGACCATTGGTCATACAAGTTTACTTATAATTTAAGTACAAGCTCTAGCATCACACCTAGTGCCAAGAAGCACGTCAACACAAAAGCACACAACGGCTACCACCAACTCAGGAAGGTTGTCCGTTTCTCCAGGCCATATCCAAATTGCAATAGCTTATATATCACAGATAATGCAAAAATACTGTCCTTCTATATCACGTGATTGTCAGTTATTAGCTTCATTGCATCAAGAACAAATAAGATACAAGTACAACTTCTACCAGTACTGATAACTAGAAATACAAAGACATGGACCATCAATAAAAAAATTTGAAAGAATGAACATACGAAAATGCATATCACCTGAATCATGGTTAGTATATAAAAATAAATATAATATATTTGTGTATATGGGAATACCATCAGCATTCACGTTGCGCATGTAGACATTTTATAGTAAAATAATTAGATTCACTAGGAACGTGCAAAAGTTTTTGGAGCCATGCTCATCATCAATGACAACTACACATAATGTAATAAATCAAGAATGCTAACAGCATAGTGCACTGTGTTGGCAACAACATTAATGTGTACAATAATTATATGATTTTAATTTTAAGTAAAAATGGTTAGTTATTATGTTTATGTACATGTGCAAAATAGAATAATGGTAACAGTGAATTAACCCAAGCACTTAGACATGAACAACACAAATTTGCAAGCTCAGATAACAGACAATCCCAAACATGTGGATAAAGAATATTAATGTTTTACCGGCTATGTTTCTATTGCTTTTTATGCCCATGAGTCTGCACATGACTGCTACTGAAATGCCGATGTGCAGTAGATGTCATAATATATTATGCAAGACATTCAGGGTGTCTGAACAACTACAAAAAATACAATCAGCCTCGGTGAAACATATGCAGACCTGAGTTTGTTCAGGATGATATCCAAATTGCATTTCATGTTACCACTAAAGCACAAACCGGTTAGATAACGGTGAAAACAAATACTAAATAAACAATTGCAGTTGTTATAGTATCATAATCGAGTTCCTCTCTTACAATGTAAATACAGCAGCCCGACCGAATGACAGTACCTTATCTTACCGGAATTGGTGCTCTACACTTTTGTCGGTTGTGTCCGAAGCCACCACATCTACTGCACTTTGATTACTTCTTACCTTCACCTATCGAAGGTTTTCTTGTTGTAGTAGGTCGTCCACGAGGCTTACGACCTTCAGGTGGTAGGACAAGAGGAATGTCAACACATTCAAGCCAAATCCAGTCATCTTCCGGCCCAACCGGATTAATGGAAGCTGCATAAGCTGCTGCTAATGTTTCAGTTCTATAGTACGCAGCACAATAGTCGTAACAAGATAAGTGCCGACTACTACAGGCTGCTAGTGCATGTGCACATGGCAGTTGGTCCATCTGGAATTTTTTGCAGTCGCACGTTCTGTTCTGCAGATTCACAACCGGGTTCATAACTCCATCAATGACAAGGTCCCTATAAACATCAATGGGACGTACAGGATAACTACAGGCTTTCTTCATTCTATGTCGCAGCTTCGATTCAACCCATTTGGTCATTAGCGTTGCCATATTTACAGCTTCCTCATGCCTTTCCCAAAACCATCTTTGAAGTAGGGCACGTATATGCTCTATTAATTTCGTCATTGGTAGCTGTCATGCCTCCTTCAAAATGGCATTCAAATACTTTGCAATGTTTGTTGTCATTATGGAATATCTTATGCCATCAAACTCACATCTAGCCCATCTGGACGGTTTTGCAAGCATCAAATACTCAGCTGCCTGACTATTAACTCCTGCGATTTGTGACATAACCACATTGAACAGTGAAACCCGATATGCTTTGGCTGCCTTATAAAACATTTGCTGCACATTGCCACCTTTACAATTGGCCTTCATGTTTTGCCCCAAGTGATACATACATATTCCATGCAATGCTCCAGGAAACGATTGTGTTATCGTAGTTGCTATACTTGTGTTTCGATCTGAAATGAACACTAGATCAGCAACTTCTCCAATACAGACTTGCAGCTTTGTCATAAACCAAATCCATGCGTTATCATTTTCTGAATCTCCAACACCAAAAGCTAATGGGTACACTTGGTTATTGCCATCCATGCAAGTCGTAATAAATAGGGTACCTTTATACTTGGATTTCAGGAAAGTTCCATCAACAGCTATAACGGGTCGAATGGAAGATTTAAATCCAGCAATAGAACCTCCTAAGACCATGAAAAAGTATTTGAAACGATTGGAAGCATCACATTCAATATGGGTAATAGTTCTTGGATTTTTTATTTCCAACATCGCATAGTACATCGGAAGCACACTATACGATTGCTCCGGTGATCCCCTTGCTAATGTCATTGCAACCTCTCTAGCTCTCAATGCTTTATTATAATTACAACTCAGGCCATGCATTTTCTTCATGTCTTCAACAATGTCGTTTGGATGGTAACACTGAGAAGCACCCTCATACTTCCATTTGATACAATGCCCAATCAGTTTACTTGTTGCTTGCGGACGGTGCAACACGAGCGCATCAAGAGAACATATGTGATATGGAATGTACTTCCGCACACAAAAAGAGTCTGACCCCCCAAGTTTTGTTGCCCACAGCCACCACTTGCAACCTTTATCCACACACGCCATAACCAATAACTGTTTTGTGGACTTCTTTACTCTTACATTGAACTATCTACCAACAGCTAACATTTTTATCTTCAGTTATAGCTCTTCCTTATTAGAGAATATATCACCATTCCGGGGTTCTTTAATAATGTTGAAGAATCTATCTTTTATACAGCCACCCTATATTGCCTGAGGAACCACAGATGTCGTTGCAACATGATAATCTCAATCAACTTCTTCTGAATTCAGCTTCTTCTCCTTTGCACTGTCAACCCTATCAAATGGTAATGCTTCCATACTTGCCAATGGAGATGTACAGAAATCTGCAGCTTCAGTACTATAATGATCACATATAAAGTCTGCATATTTATCATCCCCCATCACATCTTCATCGCTTCTTGTTGCTTCTGCATAACCCGGAACTTCACTGCTGAAACATTTTCGTGTAGCATCTTGTACTCCAACTTTTATGGCACATTCTTCCTCACCTAATAACACAGCATCTGTCGAGTCACCTTTACGTTCCAATGTAATGCATAATGCATTCCTCGTGATTATATCACTAACTTCAGCGATAAAGAACTCAACATCACTATCGTTCAACACCTCAATTGGTGGGGTGGCATCACACGTTTTACATTTGAACTTCATCAATATTCCAAATTCAGCTACGCTTATATCAACTGCACGACATACAGCTTTATGTAATTCTTCGTACCCTGCATTCTTCGACAACAAAATTCCTTTTGCCTTCCCACCTTCGTACATAAGGTTTCCTCCCTTATTCATCCATTCACCATTGTACTGAACTACAATCCGAACTTTATCCATATCCTTCAACCTGTCAAATTAAGCCAATACTTGTTATTAGCAATATATCGTAAGATTGCCTTCTGCTGGTTTGTCACAGACAAGCACTACTACTTTCACAACTCCGAAATATGTGCAGGTTGTATTATTCAATTTTTCCTCCAAACCAATTTCATGAATGTCAAAAAAAAAAAAAAAAACACAACATTGTACACATTTCATGCCAATATTTTATTCTTTCAGATAAAATATCCAATCGAAGGTACCAAACATTGAAAGAACAGCATCGATTAACAAGTACGTGTATGAAAATCTAGCAACAAACCAACAAATTATTTCACTTTCAACACACTCATAGATGGAATACAAAATACTTCTAACTTGTTGGGAAGCTCAATCAAGGCAGGGAATCATAACCTACAGGTTGATATTCTGAACTTAAATATTTGGATTCCCAGCCAACAAGTCCAAACAATATTTCATGTCCTGTTCCCAACCTGTAGGTTGGTACTCACAACCTCCAGGTTGGGAATGACGTTGTCATTCACAACCCCACTTCTTTCCCAACCTTCAGGTTGTGCATCACAACCTACAGGTTGGGATTCCCTAACTCTTGCACATCTAGTTCAATTACATACCCAACTACCAAGTTTGGGAATCCCAACCTCATTCCCAACGTCCAGGTAGGGACTCCTCATCTATACGTTGAGAATCCACACTTTGAGATTGGGATTCCAACATCCATCTTGGATTCTCAACTGAAAGTTTGGATTCCCAACCTTAACGTCATGACTCTCAACCAACAAGTTTGTATTCTCAACTTCAAGGTTGGGATTCTCCACATACTGTTGTTGTCTCTCCTTCCTTATAGGTTGGCAATCCCAACCTTAATCCCAACGTTGACGTTAAGAATCACAATCTGAAGGTTGTGAATACCAAAATTATATAGTTCCCATTCAACCTCAAAGTTTCAGAATCTTAACCCGACCTAGTCGCACAAATTTAAAAGCAATAATTGAAAATTATATACTTTTCACCTTGTTCAAACCAAATTACACCTATACAAAGCAACAACAAGGCAGAAAACTAGAATTAAATAAAAAGAGGCACAATGGAACATTTACTACCTATGTGGTAAAAGCTGAAATGAACCAGAATATAGCATAGTTCCATTGTATGCTTCTCACAGCAACAGAAAGCTGTTTCTACAACTTCTCTACCACCCTATCATGACCCAGTAATAGCATTTTAACAAAACAAAAACAATCCTTCACAAAAACAAAAACAAAAAACAAAAAAACAAAAAAACAAAAAACCTCATAATGTTTTCACAAAAAAGCCCACCAATGAATCACAACACACATGGATTCTTGCTCAAACCCTTAACCTGTTTACTTGTGGAATATTCCCATCACAACAACTACATGAACATATGTTTTACCTCAATCTGCATGCTTGCTGTGTCCTGAAACAACAAAATCTCGGATGAGGTTTCCTAAAAACTGGTTATTTTCCTTCCAACGCCAAAAACACACCACACCTTAGAAACAACATGATCTCTTCTATTACTCAAAAGACAAACAAAAAGACAACAACCACCATATGTCATGCATCCAACAAGCACGAGGTTTTCATTCGACCCACTCTTTACATTTTCAATATCGAACGCCACGAATGGGATCGTTTACAAAATTCGTACTACACGTTCAATAATAACAACTATCAATACAATTTCTCTTTCTCTTTCTGATTCTATTAATACCTACAACATCACACACAAAATACACCAAAGAGCTGTCCAACATTCTCAGTTCTCATCCTCAGTTCTCATCACCACATTCTGTTACCCCCCCCCCCCCCCCCCCTATTACAAATGTTCACCCACAACACCACACACAAAATACACCTAACAGCCACAACACCACACATAAACTACAACAAACACAAACAACCGCATTCAGATACCCAAAGCACCTAAAAGTGGTCAGAAAAACTTACCACCTGCAGACAACAAATGGCTGCCGTAGAGAAGAACTCGGTCACCTATGGCACACTCCAATCTAGTCCAATACCTCACTCCTTCCTTCTGTTGGCGGCTGTCGGAAGCTAGACGACGCTTCGAGCGTGGGAACTGTCACCTGCCTTATGATGTCGCGAGCAGCAACCTCGCGCGTCCTGTCGGCAATGGGCGGGAGAGTAAGTTTCAGCAATGGACGGGACAGTCTCTCTAACAGGCTTCAGTAAAGGTGAAATGTTGGAAGGCTGCAATGGGTTATGCATGAAGTTCGTGACTGGTGGGTTAAGAGCCAGATTTTGGGCGCCCATTTTTTCATTAAGGGTATATTTGTCCACTCAATGTCTTCTTTTATTATTAAATTATCAAAAGGTTAGTTTTGAGGGTGGCCTTTCCAAGTGAGCCATTTTCTCAATTTTCTCTTTAATTAATGGCAACAATTAAATTATCAACATGGGCTATGTTTTATTGGACTTTAATAGATTGTAATTTATTTAAGTTTATGAAATCAATAATTCAAAGAGCCTAATGTTTAGTGGCCGAATTATTTATTAAATGGCCAAATAATTCAACTACACCCACCCATGAACCTTGTTTAATAGCCCCATTTGTTTTAAAAAGCAAAATAATAATAATAATAATAATAATTGATAGTGGACTAGACCATCTGTTTCACTTATTGAAAGTGGTGCATGTGAATTCTCTTAATCTGCTGCGAGGTTCTTCTCACTTTCTCTATTCTTCTCAAGTCAGACAAAATAATTTGCATGAAATTATACCATATATAAAAATTCAAAATTTCAAGATCTAGGCTTTACTCTCTCTTTATCTTCTCATTAATCAAAATTCAACAATAGAAATGAGGAACAACACCACCACGAACACAAAGCTACTACTCCTCCATCCGTTAATCCACAAATCTCTAACATCCACTACCACCAACCACCACTTCTACCTCCTCTTCTTCATCACCTTCTTCAACTTTTAATCTTCACTCTCACTTTCTTAACCACCACTCTCAACTCCACCATCTCCTCCTCTTCCTCCTCTTCTGTAGCTTCATTCTCAGCTCTTCACTCTCCCCTCCTCCATCACCACCACTCTCCTCTAACTCGGCAAGTACTCATCGAATGAGAGTAGAACCCTTAAGTTTTACGACATTGGAAATTTTATGGTCAATAAATAGACAACTTTAAATATGTCCAAGGTTAATTTTATGGCCAATATAGACTACCGTGCATGTGACCATTTATGAATATGATTAAACTTTGGCTTCTAGGAAAAGTAGATGGACTTGACTAGTCAATCATTGGTTATATGATTGTTTGTAGGTAAGCTAAAAAATTTTGAACAGAAAAGTTTCATGATAATAATAAAATATATATAGAGTATATAATATCCAACAAAATTCGGTAAAAACAATCCTATAATATTGTGTTCAAGCTAATAGGTCATATTATTAATATAGGAATGCTTATATAAAATTATAATAAATTTTAGGGTTATTATCATTTTTCCCCCTGGATTTGAAAATAAATCAAACCACCCTTAGTATTAAAAATAATAACTAAAATGTTCTAATCATTATATGGCATAGTAATTTCGCCAATGAACTAACAAATCCATTAATTTTGAGGGTAAAAAGGTATAACTGGGTTGAACATTTCAACTGTAACACAAAATGTAATTTGCTAATTAAAAAAACAAAAAAGAAATTGAAAACCACTCAGAATATGCCACGTGTTTGGTCCTGATAACAACACCATCATCAATATCCACTATCCAAATCCAACCATCCACATCTCTTTTCTCCCTGATGGCCTCTTCATGGAAGGCTTCTATCGAATCCCCACCCCTTGCCCATTATCACCATCGTTATGCCCTACCACCCTCGTTGCCAGCCTATCACCATGCCCTTACTATCCTTGTCACCAGCCTATCACTATGCCATTATAGTGATCCTGAGAGGAGTAGAGTCATGCATTGACCTTCATCAATAGCTTCTCCCAAATCCACCTCAACACAGCCTCTGTGTTTTCGTCACCATGCTAAACTCTGCCAACACCACTTACACCTTAGCTTGATGATTCTGGATGGCGAGTTGTGACAACGTTTTTAGCGAGGAGGCTTACTGTTGGGCTGTGGCGATTGCAGGTGCTAGATGATATTGGTAGTGAAGGGGGTTTATATCGGCTAGGGTTTTAGGTGAGGATAAAAAAACTAGAGGTTTTTTATTAGTTTCAAGATATGTTTTATAAGGCCTTTTTATGATTTGAATCAAGCATGAAGTGGGGTTTTAGTAGCCTTTTTTGTGTTTGTGTTGTATTTGGTTTCAATTATGCAAGATCTATTTTTAATATTTTGGATTTTGATTCTGGATGAAGAGCCCTAGGTTCAAGGTTAGGTGTTGATTTTTTGTGTTTAGTTAGGTGTTAATGTGGGCATGGTGACGACAATATGGGTGAATGAATAACTAGGTGATTTTTGTAGTAGGCGAATTCTACAGTATGTTGACTTTGACTAGGTCTCATCAGTCAACTTTCTTAGAACTTAGCAACCTGTATCCTGCACAAATCAAATAAAGAGAATGTGGGTGATCTTAACACCAATGGGGTACTGGCCGAAGACACTACGATGCTCAAGTCAGTAAACTGATTGTAATATAAATGAATGTAATAATTGTAAAGCGTAGTCAGACTATAAGGAGTATGCCAAAGAAAGATAAGGACAGAAGACTAACAAAGTCCTTACCATTTTAACCTGAAGACTGAATGAAGTAGAAATACTATGATATTAAGTATCAGTGGGCAAAACCCCATATAATAGAATACTACAAGTGGATTGTGAATAGCACACCAGATAAGTTCCCAAGAAAAAAAGGTTGGTCACAATGGATATAGTTAAGTACCAAGTCTTTCCTTAGCCAGAACATTTCCTAGACGTGCACTTCCATACCACTATACTGAATCTATCACAAAGGAACTCTAAATCTAAAGTAGAAAAATGAGAACACAAGAGAAGAGAAGAAGAAACCTCAAGTAGCTTGCAAGAGACGAGCAAAAGAAGTGGGATGCCTCTTTCTCATGATGAAGGCTTTATTTATATATAGAGGAGATACCATGGGAACTTATTATAGTGTAAATGTCATGATTAATGACTTGTCGGTTACAGAATTTAATAGCATAGTTAATGACATGTCGATTACAGGGTTTAATGACATAGTTAATGACATGTCGGTTATTGGGTTTAATGGCATAGTTAATGACATATCGGTTATAGGATTTAATATCATGGTTTATGACATATCAGTTATAAGGTTTAATATCATAGTTTATGACATGTCGGTTACAGGGTTTAATATCTCTTCCGTTACAATTTATTTAAACCTTATGCATTAAGAGCAATCAATCAGCATTTAAAAAATTAGACTTTATCTGAGCTAAATCAACCAAATTTTTGGGCTATCCACTTGGGTCATTAGCTTGGGTCAATCGATATGCTAGGCTAATCTATCACAACAATCTTTGAGCTTTCTTTTTGGGACCAAAAATGTTTGACCACTACAATTTTTGTGTTTTTTGTTTTTGATTGCAAAGAATATGACGTAACCCAGGTGCCTGGGTTTTTCCTTCAACAAACCCGAGTGTTTGGGTTTTTATTTTTTATTTTTTTAATTTGATAAAATTTTCTAGTTTCATCTGGGTTTGTTTTTCAATTTGCTAATTTTTTATTTTTAATTTTTTGGATTTTGATTTTAGATGATAACTTTGTCTGAATATGCAAACCCTTGATGATAATTTTATTGGATTATTTTTTAATTTTTTTCCAAACCTGACAAACTTTTTTTAAATTTTATTTATTTTTTAAATAATAATAATAATTTTAATTATTTAAAATTATAATTTAATTATTTGTTTTTATATAATTTCAATTATAAATTCTCAAAATCTTTATTTTTTATCATTATTTTTTTATTTTAGTTATGAAAGGGTAGTTTGGTAATTCGTTAATTTTTTTTTTTTTTATTTTTTTAATTTTTATATATAGTAAGGGTATTTTGGTCGTTTTCTGTTTTTGTCACAAAACCACTAAAAATTTGGATGAAAATCGTTTTTGGCTGACGGCAAAAGAGTTTTTGACTAATATTTTCAAAAGTTGAGATAAATTGAGATTAGTTACCATTTTATGGTTTTTTAGATTTTTCCATAAATTTTATGAGCAAATTTATATTTTAGCATTCAATGGTTTATTAACTCTTAATTTAAAGTTTTGTAAGAATGAATGAAATAGAAAATAATCAATGTTATTAATTAATAATTAGACAATATACATCCCAACCTATAATTGATACAATTATAGATGCATGTAGATATTTAATTACAACAACGATGGTATGCTTGTGACAATAACATTTTATCAAGACTATCACAATCAACGACTTAGGCATCGGTTTTTGTACAAGAAAAGTATGCAAAATATTAAATGTACAATGTAGAAATTTATCACATGAAAATGAGATGTGGTAGCACCACTCCTCCCTCCTACTTTTATTTTATTACTCAATTAATAGTCTGAGTTTTAATAGTATTTAAAATTGTAAATTTCATGTTATGCTCTAAATAAAATATTTCTCCTTTTCCTCTTTGTCATTCATGTTTGGAACTTACGAAATTTGGAATCACGAATCAAGTTTCAAAAATCGCCAAATCAAACTTCTCTGTCTTCTTTTTCTCTGTCATTTCATCATGTGCGGATATCTGAGAAAAAAATGTTAAGGGTCTCTTGAGTTTTGAAACTGTAAAATGATGTGGATTTATGTAAAAGATGTTTAGGTGTTGAAATAGACTAAGAATGGGATGAAAAAGCCAGTAAATGCAATTTTTCAAGACATAACATAAAGAACCAATTCCGAATTAGTAAGAACTATTCAAAGAATAATGAGATCCGTCATTCTGAGTTCCTATTGATAATTACATCTAGACATGCAAATGTAATGTGTGTGTGTGTCTATATATTTATATATATATATATATATATATATATCATTTTGAATTAGCATAATAGAAAAAGTAGGCACTAGTTGATAAGGACCATGCTCACAATGAGCAGCTTAAGTCCGGCCAACATTCAGATTTGCAGTCTGGTTCGAATTTGCAGCAGTTTGGTTCAACCCAACTGCAGCACACTCTTACAATAACTGGCAACTCCAGTTCAATGCATCAACCTCCTTCTATTCATCATGCAATAATTGTGAGTCGACATCTTCAACAAGCAGCTGATGTGTATCCCAAGTTGATGATGGACAAGTGTCAATATTCTGGTGTTTGTAATCAGATAACGGACAGGTGTCAACATCTTAATGTAACAGCTAATAACAATCTCACGTATCCAAACTAATTCAGCTAGAATCTGGACAGGTGACATTCCTGAAATGCTTGTATAGAAGAGTGTTAGTTGTGTAACTTGTATTCTAAGAAACAGAAATCAAGAAAGCAAAACCTTACCCCAAAACCTGTCTCTCTGTTCTCTCTGTTTCTCCTTGCATATTTGATTAGATTGGAGCTTCTTGAAGCCTTTCACTACTTTTATGGGAAGGAAGTGATTCAGGACTCGCATTTTTTTATAAAAGTATCTTTTGATTCAGTCTTATGACACTATGGATGAGCCATCCCAATTACCAGTGATTCGTTCAAATTCATCACTACTTGATTCATAGTGACCCTTTTGGCTGAACTTTGAGAAACACAAGCAACAACTACTTCTACAGCTCTTCGGAGAGAGTTAATGTTGAAATCTCCTTGTAATCTTGAACCAGTAACATTTTTAATAGGCCTTTCGCAATTGTGGAACTCACCTATCGATTACATGGGTCATCTCTTCTAATTTTTCAAATGCTAGTTTACTTGTGATTGTCTATAAGAGAACCACTCCAAAATTGTAGACATCACTATTTTTCTTGTTTCAATAAATCTATTTGGTTTTTAACATCTGTGTAGTTTGTATTAACCTCTAATTTATGAATTAATTAAGCCATTTTCAATGAAATTGCTTACTCAATGTCAGGTATCCAAGAATGCCAGAAGTAGTCAATAATCCATGAGTTACACTTTCAAATGGAATAATGGGTGAAGGCCAAAACCATCTATCTTGACCTGAAAACTTTTATTAATAAGATGTTTATAAACTTATGGGTGGCCTACAACCATTGATGAGATAATGCAATCGTACGTTGTAAAATCAATAAAAGGATGTTTCATTAACTAAAATATATAAAAGAGATTTAGACATTAAATTGGAAAGGAGAATATTCCTCTGTTGTTACGTGAAGCCTCCCTACCCAACTTAAGACATCTGCATTACTGCTCTCTTTGGTATACAAACAAATGTAAAAGGCTATCAATTTTTATTAATAATAAAAAGCTTATCTTTAAAAAAGACAAAAAAAAATGAGCTGAAACTAATTTGGCAATGAAAACTCCATTGTGGTAACTAGAAAAATTTAACTGATGAAATACCCAAGAGACTTGATTTTAAGTTATTCATTAGTTATGATCTCATAGATTAGTCCCATATCCTTGACATCATCACAATGCCCAATAAGGGTAGTCATATTCTCATGACGAATTTTGAAAAGGATTTCCACCCGTAAATAAAAAAGCAATTGAATTTGGTGAAGAAGTTGAAAATTTTCATCACAATTTGTGAATGTTTTATACCTCGGCTTGAAACTGCTTATGTCCTTGAATTGATAAATTGTGAGAGAATTTTTACAACTACTTGAATGTCATCTAAAGTATCCGAGATAAACTATTCCAAGTCCACCTTTCTCAAAAATCATCTCACAGTTTTTTAGGATGCTCACAACGTCATAGTATGACAACCTTCGCATTTTCGGTTCCAATGTGCCATTCTTTTAAACCAAGTGATACCTTGAAAATACATTTGTAAATTTCACTAGTAGGATTCAATTCATAGATTATGTTTTTTGATAATTGTTGCACTGCAAAATGTACATATTCCTTGATTTCTTGTTTCCAGGATCCATAGAATATATAATGCAGTTGCAAGGACGATGACAACAACAATTAATTGTTGCTACGATTGGAACAACAATGTTAGTCTTTTTTGCGCATAAATTTGAAGTACAAAGGTCTGGATTTCTGATCACAGTAACAGCGTGTGTCTCCTCTGTGGATGAAGTTGAAAGACAAGGATATGGATTTTCGTCCACATTATAATCAAAGGAGATGGCGTACTGATGTAAGACTTTAGAATTCATAACAACGTTTACTTTGTAATTGTGTGTGTGTGTGTTTTTATTATTATTATTATTATTAACTAATATTGTACTAGGCATACTGATAGCTATAACCCAGTCCATAGTTATAAGAATTTTTAAAAGAGTGACCATATTTACACCCCTTAAAAACTGTATATGCACGCCCTTTTGTACATGCACCCCAATCAAGGCTTTTTAAAACATCACACATTATAAGAACACCCCATATATTACCAATATGCCCTTTTCTTTTAGTTTTGATTATATTATAAAAATAACAGTATATAATTAAAATAAAAACATATAGGAAGCATGGTGGAAATTAAAACATATAAGAAGAGAATTAATGGGTTCTAGGGTTACATTGAGGAGCAAAGGCAAGAACGTGAAGGGAGCCAAACTGCAGAGGAGAAATCCATGGCGCGTTGTGTGAAGGAGTTTAGGACTTGGACCATGAAGAAGGCTAAAGTCATCACTCACTACGGCTTCATTCCTCTTTTCATCAAAGTCAGTCCATTCCATTTCTGGTGCGTTTACTTCACTTGGAGGAATCGGAATGAGAATCAAAATGATCTAGAATCGGAATGACTTGGAATCGGAATGAAATATCGGAATCAGAATAAGTTGTTTACTTCAACTGTAACAATCGGAATCGGAATCAGCAGTATTCCCATTAAACTGTTTACTTTACTTTAGAATCAGAATGGATTAATTATAAGTTACAAAAATACCCTTAATTAAAATTATGGATTAATTACAATGTACAAAATTTTGTTTAAAATATTAGTGTTATCTTTTTATCTTGTAATTCATCATAATAAGCTAAAAAAAAAAAAAAAAAAAAATTCTTAACAATTTGACAATGTCATTGTAAGCATTTTGTGTATTTATTATTTTATTTTTAGAAGAAGATATTATGTATTTATATGGTATATCAAATAATTTTTTTTAATTATATATAAAATATTACCTAAACTTTCTTAACCGTATTATTGTAATATTCTTCAAAATATAACATTTTGCACTAACACATTTTTTTATGAAAACTTATAGCATATGTAAATATTTATATTTATAAATATAAAATAAAGAGAATAAACTTATAGCACATTTTTTAAAGAAGGGTATAAGGGACATTTTAGCTTGACAAAGGGAATGGGAATAGGATTCCCAAGTGGGTTGGGGAGAATGGGATTCCCATTCCTCAACCCCAAATTGATGTGGGGCCCACTCTTTCATTCCCATTACGGAATGAATTTTAAGCAAGTAAACACCATCAATCAATCTCATTCCTGATTCTCATTTCCCAATCCATGAAGTAAACACACCCTTCATTTCTTCTTTATATATATACATATATATATGTATATATTAATTAAAGTTACTATTTATCGAATGGTTATTATCATCTTTCTCTTGAGGATTGATGAATCATTATTTCTCTCCTACTGATTCAAGAAATATCTTTTTACCTCTTTTTTTGACTTGAGTTAATATTATATTTCAGAGAGTTTTTTGACCATTTTGAAATCATTAAGGGGAGAATAATGATTCACTAATTGTCAAAGGAAAAACTGAAAATAACTCTTTATTAAATTAATTAAAAAAATGTTACATAAGGATAATATTGGAATTTCAAAAAATAATAATAATGATTTGGGGTGCACCTATAATTTTGAAGGGCTGGAAATATCACCACTGTTTTGAAATTTCCTTCTATATTTAGGTTTACCAAGTCCAATCAAAAGCCTAGAGAATCCATTTGCTTTTACCAAGCCCAATGAGGCCTAAAGCAATTTATTAAACAAAGAGAACAGACGTTGCTGTCCCATTTAGTAGCCGATTATAGATGAAATTAATATTGTTTTAAAAATTTATTTAGGTTTAGTCACTTAAAGTTATTATCGATTCAAATTATGTTTTTATTAATATTAGATTATTGGCATTTAGGACTACTCTCCATAAGTGTATGTGATATTATTTGCTTGGAAGTAGAACAATTATTGCCATGCTTGTGAGATTTTTTCTCCTACTCTTGAACATGAATTGAGAGTTTTGTTTTGTTTTGTTTTTTTTTTTTAATTCAGTTAGAAGTCGCGTCATAGATTTAAACTTATAAATTGATTTGTTTTTATAATTTGTATTATGCTGCGTTGCTTTTGCTTTCCACGAGCTGTATTAGAAAAGAGAAAGATGCTGCATTTGACTCTTTTTCTTTCTTTCATAACTGCCTATCCTTCATTCTTCATGTCTGACGAAGAAAAATCAGCCTCCAACACAATGTGTATTCTCTTGCATAGGTTTAATAATGTGTATTCTCCTGCATAGGTTTTAGCTCCATTATATCAATGTGTATTCTACCAATACACTCCTTTCCTATTCCGTGTTTCTTGTTCATCTCGTTCAACCACTGCTTGTTCTTCTCTTTTGCCTCTCTCAGAAATTTCGTCAAACACTTTGCCCGCAAACGATGGAACAGTGTTTTCTGCAGACACTTAAGTCTCAGCCCATTTGGGCCCTCCTTTTATTCACTCCGGTTCCCTTTCCATCTTGAAGAAAGTTTCGGATTCGATTCAAGGCAAGTGTTCCAAAACCCAGATCAAAAACGTTGTAGTGGATTTCACTGGTGATCTTAAGGAGGGTGTTGAGAGGATCAAAGAGAGTATAAACGGACTTGATGTGGCTGTCTTGATCAACAGTGATGGTGTCTTTGTGGTTGTAAGTTCAATTGGTTTCGTAAATGTTGGCTGAGTTTTGGCTTGTTGATGGATGGTGATCATTTGTTATTTTATAAGGGAGATTTATTGATTTTACCCAAATCAAAAAAAAAATTTTGTTTTTACCCAGCAATTTAAAAAAATTTGATTTTAACCTCCCAAACAAACTATTTCATTGTATACCCAAGATTACCAAAATACCCTTAAGTTAAAATCACTAAAATACCCAAATATGAAATTACCAAAATACCCTTAAGTTAAAATGACTAAAATGCCCAAATATGAAATTACGAAAATAACATTCTTCCTTCTCCTACCAATAGCCTCCCTTCTCCATCTTGTTCTCCATTGCAGCTGAAAATTTCGAAAATTAAGAAGATTTTTGAGATCCATTGCAGTTAAAAAACAATTTATTGAGGGGATTAGTCATTCGAACTTCTTCAACCATTGAAGTTTTTGGATCCATTGAAGGTTTACACCATTGAAGGTTTTGAAGATTCTTTTTACATTTGAGTTTGAAAGGTAATGTATGAGTTTTTTTGGTTGGTTTTTAGGTTGTTTTGTTTATTTTGCTAGCTAAAAGACTATAAGAATGATTTGGTTGTAAGATCTAAATGTTTATGAAATCTGCGACGAAATCTGCAAAATCTGGGACGAAATCGGTTTTTCGTGATCGATAATCGGTTTTCCACTCTATGAGATCGGTTTTTTAGAGCCCCGGTTACTGAAAAACCGATCTCGATTTTTCCGGTTTTTCATATGAAAAACCGATCTACCTGAAAAACCGGGCTGAAAAACCGACGGGTTTTTCAGTGACTGAAAAACCGATCCCGGTTTTCAGTGGCTGAAAAACCGAAACCGAATTAAGGTTTTTTGAGAGAATGAAAAACCGGTCACTTCACTGGAAAACCGAATTTAACACATTTTTAATGGTTTTTTTTATATGTTTGTGTTGTTATGTATTGAATATGATTCGATATGATTATATTTTGTAATATTACCCTATTGAAATGAGATTTAATTATCATTTGATTTGAATGTTGCAGGAATGGCTCAAGAGACCGTTGTAATCAATTTTGACGGAGAGTGGAATGGATGTAATTACATTAGAGGGGAGTCAATCATGTGTGGGGTCCAGAAAAATAGTAGTTTTTCATCATTGGTGGATGTTGTATACAGAGAGGCTGCTATTGATAGAAGAAGGTGGGAAATCCGTATATATTATTTACTACAAAGTACAACAAATGGTCAAGTTAAAAAGATACGTATCATGTCCGATCTTGGTGTTGTTGGTTTGATGACGATAAAAAATATTGATGTTAAAGAGATTTATATCGATAAGATTGCCAGAGATTTTGGAGCTGGGGTTAGTAGGCGTACTGTACGTCCATTTGTCACTGATTCAATTCCAGGCATAAGACATGACGAGGCAAATACGGATAGACCAGTAAATCCACATATGGTTGAAAATCATTTTTATCTGACTTCAGGCATTGGGAGCAATCAAGTTGATACTTCTATCACTCCATTTACATTGGTTGAAAGTCCCATTCGTGATGTTAATGATGACTATACGAATTATGGTATTGATGATGAAGATGAAGACACAGATGATAATGGTGATGGAATACAAGATAGTGATGAAAAGCAAACCGGAGATAGTGATGAAGAGGAAACTCGATTTGATGATGTCGCAGAAGAAGAAGAGTTTCCAGAAATAAGATTTTCAGGTTTACAATTTCAGAACAATCCTTCACAACCATACTGGATTGTTCCTGGTGTAGAATTGGGGGACATTGAAGCTACTTCAAGCGCTACGTCAACCGTCTACCAACGTGGTACGTTGTATAAAGGAGCATTCTTTACTAGTAAAGAAGAAATGACTATAGCTATTGGCGAATATGCTCTGAAAGCTAAGTTTGAATATCGGGTTAGACGTTCGGACACGGAGCGATTTGAAGCCGGTTGTAAAGATAAAACTTGTAGCTTTAGTGTTCGTGCAAGATGCAGAAAGGGTTGTTCAATGTGGTTTGTGTTGAATTATGTAGCGGAAC